>JAMWYP010000505.1:0-170495 GCA_025563575.1 Acacia pycnantha | reverse complement strand
TAAGTTTCACAAGAAAATGTTATATCTAGTCCTTGATATAAGACCTACTTAACTAATTTTGGTATGTTAAGGAAATGAAATAAATTGGTTAATTTGAACAAACGTGACATGATCTCTCTAAAATACCCATGTGCTACATTAAGTTATATATCAGTTAGTTTTGAGGGAAAGTGGTAAATATAGAAGACAAAATGGATTGATATTTTATATTTAGGACCAAATCCAACCTTGCAACTAGCTCTTATATCAGAGACCGAAGGTAGAACTGACTATCTTTTGTTTAGGCTTAAAAGATGTAACTCAAAGTAAGAGCACTGTAAAACAAGCTGAATTGAGGAAGAACAAAGATGATGATGATGAAGTGGTTGTTACCTGGAAATCTTCTAAATCTTCCTGCATTAAAACTTTCATGCCCAGAGAATAATGATGACTTGTCTTTCTGGTTCCCTTGATTGGATTCTTGATGGAAAGTAGCTGGTCTTGCCTGAGGAGAATTACAGAGAAGGTTAAAAGATCTTGGCGATCGAGTTGTGGATGTCGCAGAATCGGGTATTTCTGTTCCATCAGCCCCGAATCTCTTTGAACCTTTAAAACTGTTGTTTCTTGTGATAAGCACAGGAGCAAGAAGATGAGTTGGATTCACACCTTTATCAAGCTGCATCTGCAATTCCTTTCTTGCTTTACTGTTGGCAATTAGATTCTCCAGTCTACTTTTTCTTTCTAATTCCATGGAATCTTCCTTACCATTATTATTCTTTGGTGATCCTACAACATCTTTAATCCCATCATCATCATCATCATCATCATTCTTCGGCACTTCATTCTCATCTTCTTTAATTCCTTCCGTAATACCGTAATGTACCAAGTCACTCATTGAAGGCTCAGAGCGCAAGGTTTCCCGATTTGGACTCGATGGAGATTTCTTGGAGGGCACGCAATTATCATCAGACGAACCGACTCTTGATCTCGAGGAGAGTTTACACCATTGTTCTCTGTGTTTGTCTCAGAAACAGCATTGCTAAACTCAGTGTTATCACTATGCAAACCCAATTTCTTGTCTCTGCAGCTTCTTCTTCTATAATGTGAGGAATGTGTATAATATCCATCAAGATCAAAGTCGTTTCTGCAATACTTTCCGGCGAGCCTTGAATGCTTCAAGTCACTCCTCCTCCTCTCTCTTTTCACATATCTGAGCTGGGGTTGTTCAGAACTCCAGAAGATTCTGATGAAAATGGCGGTGACTATGATAAATGGGGATAAATAAACGAGGAAGCTGTAAATGTAAGATAGGAATATGTAGAGGATGAAGCTGACTGAGAAAATTCCAGAAATCACTGGATGCTTTTGAAAAAATGTGTGGCCTGTGTTGTAAAAAGCCAAAAGCATTTTGCACAAACGAAGTGAAATTTCTTTTGCATATGCAGTATTCAAACCCATGTTTCCTTGTTTCTTGTCTAAACATGAATATAATTGAAGCCTATATTGATCTGATGAGGTCGATGGGTTGTTTTCTAGCACATCCTAACAATAGAAAACTCAACAAACAAGCCATTCTCTGATTCAAAACAAGTAAATGTAATCATATATTTTGTTACAAGTTACTATCTTCATTGGATAAAAAAAAAAAGAATTTTTGACATGGGAAGCCATTGAAATGCAGAGTAATGAGGCTTTTTTTTTTTTTTTTGGTTTTTCTTTCTGGGTTCTTAGAATTTTCCAGGAAAGTTTAGAACTTTAGAAGGAATCAACGGAGAGAAACAGAGATGAAATTGGATTTCCCCAAGTTTTGGTAAGTTGTTGATAAAAATAATAATAATAAAGCGGTTTGACCTTTTCCTCCACAACTGGCTAGCCATTGAACAAAGTCAATTCATCTTTTTTTGGAAACTTTTTTCTTGGCTCATAGTCTTATATGATCCTCTAATTTAGGAGTGTTTACCATTTATTCATCTTTTTTTTTAACCAGCATTTACCATTTATTCATCTACCAGTTGTAATTAATTGAAGGAATAGTAAAAGGGATATCATAAGATGTAACGAGTTATATAAGTAAATAACTCTGCAATAAAATCAATTACCCAAAAAAACTATACAATAAAATCATTTTTGTTTTGGTGAACAATAAAACCATATTTCTATATGTACACAAGTGTTTTATTTCATGCCAAAATCTATTTGCTTTAAATTTACAATTTTTTTATCCATAATAATAATAATGCCTTTTTTTTTTAATTTGTGATAATAATTTGATTTATAATTAACATGATTTTTTATGGCAAAAAAAAAAGGCGAAAAAACAAAGACGATGTTTTGGGTATAATTAAAAAAATTACTTAAATTAGTATTTTGGTTGCAATGTTACCTTAAATTTACATTCACAATTTATCAAAATTTAGTCTCTTAACCTTTTTTTTAGGGTCAAATTTCTAATAGTTAAAGGAAAGGTATTTTAATATTTACGGGTGTTAAAAGTTAAAACATTATATAATATATAACCGGGCTAAAGGCTAATTTTTCCCTGCAAGTATCTATGGAGGGATAATTTTGCCTCAAAAGTTTTTCGGGAGTCAATTTTGCCACGGAAGTGTCAAATTTGAAGCAATATTTCACGGTATTATCCCAATTAAATTTGACCATTAGTTAACCAAATATGTTAGCGAAATCCATATGTCATTCATGTCATTTTTATTTTGGGTTTAGGTATAAATTTGCCTTGGAAATTTCCTCTAAAAAGCAATGTTGCCCTGAAAGTTTTTAAGTTGTAGCAATTTCACCTTTACTTTTATTCAGGTTAAGTTTACTTGTTAGTTGACTAAATATACATGTTTGGCAAGTCCTTGTGTCATTCACTTTTTTTTTTCAAACTTAGATTTTTAAAATAAGTATTTTTTATTAAAAAAATGCATCCCATATGAAGAATTAAAGACAACCAAAGAGGTGAAAACATCTTGTGCAGTGAAGACAAAATTAAAGAGGTAGTTGCCTATCTCGGTGTTGTTGGGATACTGCAGCAAAGAGTTTTTGATGGCCTTATTCTCGACAATCTTCCTTTGTGTGTTATGGATCTAGTGATTGAATCTTTTTCCTTATTACTCTCTAGAGAATGCAAGCTCCTTCTCCATATATATATATATATTTTTTTCATCAATGTTGTTTACGACTAACTTAACATATTCAGTCAACTAATAATTAAGTTTAACCTAGATAATTGTCAGGGCGACATTGCTACAATTTGGGAACTTCTGGGGTAACATTGCTTTTGAGTGAAAACCTTCGGGGCAAATTTGCACTTTAACAAAAATAACGTGGACGACACATGGATTGTTAGCTTAACATATTTGGTCAACTAATGGTCAAATTTAACTAGAATAATGGTTAAAGCAAAATCGCTCCAGATTTGACACTTCCAAGAAAAAATTGCTTTCCAAAAAACTTTCATAGTAAATTGTCCCTCCATATATACTTCCAAGACAAAATTGGCCTTTAACCCTATATAATATATATTTGTATAAAAAATATAATATACATTAACTTAATTTAATGAATATAAATACTTTTTTTATAACGCATAAGGGGCATCCTCCTTCTTCCCTTATAATTCACTTATATTCACTAAAAAATATTGGTAAAAGTATACGTCTGATTCCTAAACTTTATAAGAAGTTATATTATAATGCTCAATTTTATAAAGTGTCTTACATACTTTAGCTTTAATATCATACCTTTCATAAACAAATGTTAACATTTGAAATGTTTGATATTTTAAAAAAAAAATAATGTTTAATATTTTTTTATGAAAAAATAATATTTTATTTTTTAAAGCTTTGACTCGTTTATAATTCAGTCCCTCAATTATACTTAGTTCTTGGACTTTAAACTTTTTTAAAACTTAGTCTCTGAACTTTTAACTCTCTTAAAACCCTTGTGCCGAAAAACACATTAAGAATTTCTTTGTGCTTCCAAGTCCTTGTTTAGTGTTTTTTTTCCTTTAAATAAAAAAGATTAGGGACTGAGTGTTAAATGAGTTAAGAATTCATTGACTGAGTTTTAAGCAAGTTTAAAGTCCAGTGACTGAGTTATACCGAACCATTATAGAGGATTGAGTTATAAGCAAATCAAATTTTCAATAACTAAAAGATTAATTTTCCTGTTTCTTGAAAAATAAATGACAAAAAATTATCATTTAAAATGAGAAATGTTAATTTTTTTTTGTTAAGATGCAAAAATACACATGATATTTTTTCAAAAGTGTACTAAATACTAAATGCTTTTTAAGGACAAAAGTAACTATAAACTTTCAAAATAAGAGAAAAAATACACTGTTAGTTGATTGTTTGTTCAATTTTTTTAAGATTGAAGTGTAAAATTAAAATACATAATATTTTCTCAAAAGTACGTCCAATACAAATGTTTAATTTAAAGGCAAAAGTAACTATGAACATTCAAAATAAGTGTAAAAATATACATTGACCATTAATTAATATACATTGACCATTAATTAATTGTTTGTTTAAATTTTTGACTAAAAACGGTGACATTGAGGATGACATGGATGATTAAGAAAACCATGGGAAAAGTACTTACATACTTTAGGAATACTATGTCATTTGAACTCTATCCAATGAAAACATAACAATTCAAATCTTTTAATCCTAGTTGGCTAATGAGTCATCTAAAAAATTTAAATTTCATCTTGTTTTTAATAAAAGCATTGGTTGATAATTTTTTTGGTTTTTAAATTAAGAATCTTAAAAACAAGATGCTATGTTTTCATTGGACAAAGTTCATATGACATGGTACTCCTAGAATATGTAAGTATTTCTCCAACTTGAAATAATAATTTGTCTATTGGGCAAGGAAAATTAATTTCCACTTAACCTTTTATCTCCACTTCTTTTGGAAGAGAGAGGGAGAGGGAGAGGAAGGGTTAGATGAAAATTAATTTCCTTTGCTCATTCAACAAATTATTAGTCCAGATTGTTTCTTCATCATCCTCCATTGTCACCATTAAGCCAAAAAATTCAAAGAAATGGTCAACTAATAGTCAATATGTATTTTTACACCTATTTTAGAATTTTATAGTTACTTTTGCCCTTAAAAAAAATTTATTTGACGCATTTTTAGGAAAATATCATGTGTATTTTTTCATCTTAATCCTTAAAAAATTCAAACAAACGATTAACTAATGGTCAATGTGTATTTTTTCACCTATTTTAAAAGTTCATAGTTATTTTTGCCTCTCAAAAAAACATTTGTTGTTTGGTGCACTTTTAAAAATATCTTATGTACATTTTTACATGTGCCCTGGGTCAAGAGTAGCGTTAGGATTAGAAGATTCAACATATACCTGGTAAAATTAAGGATGAAATTCGAAGGAAAAAAAAAATTAAGGATTAAATTGAAACTTCTTATAAAATTAGACTAAAAGCCGTACACTTTCACGAAAATTATAATATACATCTATCAAATACACACACACACACACCTAAATAAGGTGATCCAAGCGTATGTTGTGTAGTAGTAGTATTGAAAATTAAAAGACAATTCAGTTTTTTAATCTTTTAATATAAAATGAAACAAAATATGGAATAAAAATACCCTTTTCTAATCTAAAAAATAATACTATTTCCATTCTAATTATAGGAACACTTTTATAGTACAATTTGCATTATAAAAATGTTCCTATAATTAGGACCGATAAAGTACATATTATCCATCACTAAGGTAGAGAGTGATCTACATCCTTTTGACTTTTAATGTTCTTTATTATTAGGCATGATTCAGAGCAACGATAAGACATTCCACAACACAACAGATATTGCTTGCATGCTGATTAGCCCATTCTTTGTTCTTTGATTCAATTTTTACATGGAGGACACCACATCATCCACAAATGGCAGCAAGGCTTGAAACAATTTGGTTTTAAATGACTTCAAAACAGTTGCAGGTAGAAATAGGCATAAGAACCAAATATGGCATAAAAAAAGTTTTAACACATTTGAATCTTCGAGAGTACCATTTTTCTATTTTTTTAGGGTTAAGTAGCAAATTTTTCCGGAAATTTTACTGAGGAGCAATTTTACTCGGAAGTTTTTTTGGTCTCAATGTTGTCTCAAAGTTTCAAAACGTAGTAATGCTTTGCTCATTTTCATTAAAAAGTTAACGGTCAACGTCAATTTTTTGATGATCAACGCTAATTTTTTAATGGAACAGGACAACTACATTACTACATTTTGAAACTTCTGGGACAACATTGAGACAATAAAAACTTTAGGGTAACATTGCTCTTGGGCCTATGCATTATGTTTGGCGGATTTGCTACTTACCCCTTTTTTAAATAAAAACAGCACATATATATTTTCAAAGCAACTTTAAAAGCAAAGATAATTCTAATTAATATTCCAGAAAGCATCTTCATCAAACTGATTATCTCCAACACATATAAGAAGCACATCATCACAGTTTCTAAGCCCTATAAATATATTTTCAATGTCACTTGCTGGAATACGAAGATAATTCTAATTAATATTCCAGAAAGCAACGCATAAACCGATAAATAGCAAATGAACTCACCAAGTGACTCAAGCAAAATGCATTCCATCTAGAGAATGGATTCAAAAGCAAAACAATAGAGAGAACATGAGCTAGCAAACAGAATAAGAAATCAGGGAAAAGAACTTAGAGAGGAAGCTAAGGAACGGTGGCAAGATTTAAATAGAAAAACCATAGCATCAAAATGCTTGTTTGAAATAATAATTGAAGTCTTCAAAAACAGATTTTTAATTTGATTTACAGTATACGGGGTAAATACGTGAGAAAAGTTTTATCTCGATTTACGTAATTAAATACTTTTAAGATCTTCAAAAGTGATACTAAATAATTCAACATCTTAGAAAGTACTTAAAAAGGAAAATAACTCCATGAGCTTCTACAACTTCTCAAAGTTGCAGAATATTTGTTATAGTATAGGGTCATCATGAGCTTCCAAAACCATCAACAAATATTCACCTCTATTAGAGCAGAGAACACTTTTCAAATGTTACAATAAAAGTAGTTTTATTAATTTTTATCTTGCTTTTGAAAATTTTATTTCAGCAGTTAAAAACTGTTATCTATTCAATTTTAGGGTACATTTTTCTCATGTTACCAAATATTTGTTACTTAAAGTGGGGATCAACAGCAGCACATAAAAAAATTGTTGCTTATTCACACATTAGGCAACACTTTCAAAGCTATTGCAAAGTAAAGAGTTAGCAAAAGATGTTGTATTGTGCTATTGAATTATTAATAATTATTTTTTGAGGTTATTACTAGCAAACATTCTAATGTTCCTAAGCCCTAATGAGATCAACCAAGAGCTCCAGCTTAAAGAGCATATCAAGAATCAAAATATATCTCAACTGATAAGCATGTACTTCCTACGGTCTTAAATATAAGACCCACTTGACTTTTTTTGGAAATATTAAAGAAGCTAAATATGTTACTTTAAAAGTATTTACACTCATCATTTTTCTTCAAACTAACCGAAAAGGAAGGAAAAGAAGAAGAGGAAATCAAGGTAAGTTTAAACTACCAAAGTCCACATCTCTTCTACTTGCTTCTTTTGACTATCTTAAATTATAAAAGGCTCTCTTGCATGGTTTATGCAAGGTGATCGAAGCTTGGAGAATCAAAGGAGGACGGAAAATAACAAGGACCACAAGAAAAATCAAGTAAGAAGAGATCTTAGTCTCTTGGTACTTGTTCTTGTTGTTGTTGGTGATAAAATCAATTTCCTCTTGATTTCATAAGATTTTGAAAGTATAAATACCTAAGAGGTTGTGCTCTCCATTTGGTTAAAATGGATTAAAACATGTTAAGGATCTATGTAACAACCCAATTTCCAAAAGCAGTATAATTTTTTTTTATTAAGACATCATTTTAAATAATCAGAGTAGAGCATCGGAGCATTGAGTAGCCGATATGTACGTACAAAATGCCGTAAGTCCGCTTGGATACAACAATGGTACAAAAACCCATGTGGTTCAAAGGTAATATACAACGAAAGAAATCTTCAACCGGATCTTCTCACGTGACCCGCTTGCTCCTCTTCTCGGCTCTGGTCCTCCGAACCACGAAGCTATCGTTGAGATCCAATTTAGCGCATTGGATCTCAGTAAGCAGTTAACCTCATGCTTATAAACAGTATATGTCCAATGTGTATTGCAAACTTTACAACATCGATCAAGCCGGTACATGATCATTAAATAACAACATAAAAGCGTAATAGTGATCTAAGTACGATACCTTAATCACGGTGTGTCTAAGTGCGGTTTCATAGACATGGTGCATCTAAGTTCGGTTCCATAGACACGATGCATCTAAGTGCGGTTCCATAGACACGGTGCATCTAAGTACGGTTCCATAGACACGGTGCGTATAGCAACTGAATAGCATGACTGGTAAGTGTCTATCATGGGGGCCTCACCCAGAGCTTCTGGCGACTATTTGGCTTACCCACATAAGACTAGCATTGCCTTCGGCATCAAACTATTTACACAACATATCCACAGATATATACATTCAATAATCATCATTAGTGTTAAGACGCGAACGTACCTTCGTTGACGAACGTCGGCAATTCGCGAAACGGCACGTTTACGAAACAACGAAACGTCCAACACCGCACGCTGACAACAGTAATGTGAGCAGATTCGAGTTTCGATGTCCTATAGAGTAATATCACTTTCATTAGTGATTTGGCATTATAAGCGGCATTTTAGGTAAAAATTACCATTTTGCCCTATACCCTAATCATGGAATTTCGCCAGCACTTCGTTACTCTGACTACTTTTCTTCCCAAAATTTCGCCAGAACTTCGACGCCATTTTGATTTTCAAAAATAAATACTAAAATAGCCCTCCCATATGATATCCAATCATACTTGAAAATTTAAAGGCTATTCTAACAAATTCTACCCTTACTTTTGAAAAACTGAAAGTTTCACTGACTCGATCCCTACTATGTTTATACCTCTGCATATTTTTTCAACGCAAACAAGGCTTAAAACAAGAATAGGAATCTTGTCACCTACTTCCTAAATCTAACAATTCTACTAACTACCGAACTAAAACTAAGAACTCGAACTTAAAAACTAAAGCCCGAAAAACTTACCCGTTGAAGACTTTCTTCAGAATTTTTCCGTAGCTTCTCTCTCTTCTTTCTCCCTCTAAGATTTCGGCCAAGGAAGGAGAGAAAATGGTGTGAAGAAATCCAAGGGAGGACATGCCTATTTATAGATTTTGAAGGGACATGGTTGGAATTTTTGAACTTGTTACAACCTTGGAAATTCAACACCAAAATGGTGTAAAATTCTTGACCATGGGAGGGTGTTGGCCGAAATTCATGGCTGGTGTGGCTGCCTCTAATTGGTCCAAAAATGATGCATAAGCTTGCTTTATGCCCGGTCTGTCGAATTTCCCGATCGGCACTGATTCGCGTGATTTCGGAGAAATCTCAAAATTCTGGATTTACAACTTGGAAATAAGTTCTCACTTATTAGAAATGTCCAAGTTAACCTAAATTTTGATCCCATAAAGGGCTCCAAATACCCAGTTGAAGTTTCCTCGAAAAACGTGTCCGATTGCGTCCGGTTACGAGAACTCATTTCTGAAATCATCAACTTTTTCAGAAAAATTCACTGATTCCAAATATGTCAAAATAAATTCAAACTCATTCCTAGATGTTGAGTTAGAATTTATTTTCCTTACATCCAAAAATATACCTATATGCATTTTTCCCTATTTTGTTTTATTAGGAAATGCACAAATGACTTTTAATTTTCTTCCGGAAGAGTATAACGGAAGATAATAACTCACTGATCAATAATTTTCCTTGACTTTGGAATTCCTATTCCTAGATCTCTAGATAGGATCCGTTTCCTAATTCTTAAATTACTATTTACATTTTTTACTTTAATTAATTATAATATTAAAATAATTGCAACTTGCAAAAATTATTTTTCATTTCTTTTCATTTCTTTTTTTTTCTGCCCATTTTTTTTTTATTTCGTTTTTTTTTTAAAAATTAATTAATTAATTAATTAATTAAATAATTATTTTTACATAATTTTTTACAAAATTTTCCTATTGGTCAATACTTTGATTTAGGCTTAAAAATACCTAAAATCAACTATTTTTCTCCAAAATTTCCAATTAATTAGTAAACATATCTTTACTAATTTTAAAACAAAAACCACTAATTTTAGGGTTTTACATAATTACCTGTGAATTTCCTTTACTTAAGCTTAAGTAATTAGCCAATAATTTCCTAATTACTTTCTCATCAATATTTGATAATTTTCTTACTTAGGATGCTTCATTACCTCATAACTTTAGCCCTGACATTTGTGTTTCCATGTCTCTTTCATTATATTAGAATTTGTGAGGGTATTTTGGTCATTTAACACTTTTTGAGCATTCTTATTCAATTTCTTCAAGTTTATAATTATTAAATTACCATAATTAGAGATAATATACTCTCTCAATTTTAATAATTATTTCCTTGCCTTTTAGGATTTTTCACAATTTTCCTAAGTATTTATGTCCCTTAGGGGCATTTTGGTCATTTGGCACTTTGGCCCTTAGATTCTCTAATTTCCCAGAGATTTTCCTTTAGAAAATAAAATAATTATAACTTAATATTTGATATCCCATATTCACCTACTTTCTATAGGTATAATTTTACCAAATTATGATACGTATTTTTGGGGTATTACAATCTAAGTAAAAAATGATAAGGTAATCTAAGGCTAAATATGATGTTCTTGGAGTAAAATTGGAAAAGTCAGTTTTGAACTTTTTAAACCTCACTTTTGGCCATATGAAAAACAAGAAGAAGCAATAAGATTTTGACCATTTTGATATTTCTAAGGGGCTTAAAACGAAAATTTGTGTAGGATAAAGGTTAAGAAGTAATTTTGGAAGCTTTGGAATTAAAATATGAAAATCTCTAAAACTGCCAATGATAAGTTCCTATGAGGCAATGGACTAGCGTTGTGATTTTGAATAAGTAAATGATGTCCAAACTCTATAAAAGTTTTCAGAATTAAATTATATATCACAAACTTTAATTTGATAGGTCATTTGCTTATTTTGGATATGTGTACATGAAGATATAATTTTTGAAAATGACCTATGATTCTTGAACACAAATCTGGACAGTGATACTGTTTAATTAATTCTGGAACAGTACGCATATTTATGACTATAAATGGTATTTTTCCTTAGTAATAGACTTAACAAGAGTCATAGAGCCTTTAGAATCACCCAAATTGGACACTTGTACAATGAGATATGAATTTTTAAAGTTTATTAAATATTCTGGCAGTTTTGGTCAAAGTTCCGAAAATGTAGGAAATAAAAGTCATAGATAAATTATCTTGATGTTAAATTTTGAAGAAGGGTTCTAGGAGATAGTTTATATCCTTTAGTTTTATGATGGAGCATGATGTAATAGTTGACCCTAATGTCTAGGAAAGATAAAGAATTGAATAGATAATGATTGTTGCCCACAATATCTAATTATAGGAACTTGTACTTGCCCAGAAAAATTAAAGAACTCAGAGCTGACTCGAGAAAATATAAAGTAATCAGGTAGTAACTTTAATTTCACATACTCTGTATGTTTGCATATGCATTTTTTTATCATGATTGTGATCCATGTTGTGAACATGCGTTAGGCTGTATGGCCTAGTAGTCCAGTGGTCCACGGGTCACAAAGCTAGAAATGCATGGGTCTTTACCCAATTGTTTGCCTAGTGCTGAGGCCCAGGACATGTTGAGTCTTGTGTCTACAGTCAATACTACCCGGGACATGTTTAGTCCTGCGTTCGCAGTCAACATTGCATATAACTTTGTATTTGCATTCTGCTATTGCCGCACATGATGTATGTTGGTTGTTGAATGCCGTATTGTTTACTTTCATGATTATGGTTAACTATCATATGTAGTCTATACATTGTATATGAGATTAACTGTTACTCTAGGATTCAATTGAATCTCAGACACTCCCAAAAGTTTAGGTTATGGTCAAAGCCGTGGACATGGCTCTAAGGACAAGGCAACGGACAAGGATATTTGATGACAACAGCGTGGACATTCAATAGAATCACTTATTTGCTATTTTAGTTTATTTTATTGTTTTGGGTGTGTAGTAGTATGACTCCATTATATTTTTGGATAACTATATGTGAAACCTAAGGGGTAACTCTTGTTGTATAACCAAGACATGTAAATTATTATCAGTATACTATGTCCAAACGGTTTTGTCTGCTATATGCTCTGATATATGTCGTATTATCGGAAGGGTGACAACAAACAACATATGATTTCTTAATTGTGCTCCACTATTAGCAAATCTATTTTCATAGTATTTTTATTTTGTGAATATATTGATAGTTTAAAGGTTATTTTATAATATACCTTTTATGATAATTTTTATAAGAAAAAGGTACTTATGACAAAATTTTTGCCAAATAGCTTATTTTTAATTTGAGTTTTTAAGCTAAAAAAAATTATATAACCATTAGACAGCTTTTAGCTTATTTTTTTAAGCTCTTTTTTTAGCTGTAGCTTAAAAGTAGCTTTTAGTTTAAAAAAGAGAGGATCCAAACAGGTTAGTAAATTATTTAGCCTAACCTAGCCGAGTTGATCGAGTCACAGTTCGTTGTTTAAAAAAAAACAATCGAGGCTCTCCATGAAGACGCTAGCGATGGTGTTGTGGAGGCCGAAGGAAGAGCAACGATCTGTGGAGGTCGAAGGCTCTCCATGAGAGAGATTTGAAGTGCTTCTCAGTGTCGAGGCTCTCCATCAATGAGAAAACGTCGGTGATAGAGATTAGAAGAATGAGGATGAATGGTGGAGCGCCGCTGGAACTGACATGGGAAGAGAGAGTTATAAGCAGAGAGTGTGATTGTAATTTTTACGTCATTGGTAAAGAGAGATAGAGAGAGAGGTGTTTGAGAGAATAAGAGCAAAAGATAAATAAAGAAGAATGAGTTACCGCCTTTGGCCTTTCACATCTTTTTCTTGCCCTTTTAATTTTCTTTCTTGAAAAAGATAGTAAGGAAAAGCAGAAGATAAAGAGAGAAGAATGGTTCCCATGTCCGTCCAATCGATCTAAAAGGTCACAATACTACTTTGACTTTTTTTTTTTTTCCATCTTCCTAATCAACAACCTAGGTGGGTTGATGAGAGATAATGAGAAAAAAGGATAAGGAGAGGATCGCTTTCCATTCTTTATGCCTTTGATATGTCATGGTTGTAGTGTAGTTGGTACTTGTGAACTATGATCTCTCTCTTTTTTTTTTCTAAAAAAAATGATTAATATAATATTGCACATCATCCCATATTGTCTATCATCACATCACATTCTCTCATGTTTTGACCACAATATATATATTTTTTATTAAAATAGGAATATTTTTACCTATTTTAATTAAATTATATTTTTTAATTAATATCGGTATGATCCAATGACCCTTGACCCTTGACCCAAGACTCCCACCGATTCGATTGCCGGTCCGAGTTTCAAAACCTTGGTTGAAACTTGAAAGGAAATTTAGTTTTTTAATCTTTTAATTTTAAAAGATAATTTTCTATGTAAATATATTTTTATATTTGGAAGTTTAAGGGACAACTTTGTCCCGTAAATTGTCACTAAGGGGCAATTTTATTTTGGAAGTGGAAAAAAAAGAGTAATTTTGCCTAAATTGTTATCCCTGTTAATTTTAATCATTATTTGACTAAATATGCTCAACTAACCGTCCACATATCATCCACGTCATTTTTGTTAAGGTGCAAATTTGTTTCAGAAGTTTTAAATTTAACTTTGAAAAAAATGAAGTTGATGACACTTGGATTTCTAAGGAAAATTTGCACTTTAACACAAATAACGTGGATGACATGTGAACTACTAGCTTAGTAGATTTGATCAACTAACGGTCAAAATTAACTGGAATAAAAGTCAAGGCAAAATTACTCATTTTTTGACACTTCGAATAAATTTACCCCAAAACTTTCAAGCAAAATTGTCCATAGGTAATTTTGGGGCAAAATTCCCCAAACCCTATTTATAATTAAAAATAATCAATGCTAAACACCAACAACCAATCAATACTGGACTTGGCTTTGGTCCTTTGCGGATTGCTGTCTGCTGCGCTCCGATACTTGAAACAACGTCATTTTGCACCAAAACACTGAGCATCTATCCCTTTTTTTTAAATTAATATTTCAGGGTATTGACTGTTATTAAAATGATACTTCAGGATATTGACTTGTATGAAATTTTAGGATCTTTAAAAATATTTTAGGGTATTGACTGGTATTACAAAGACACTTTAGCTTACTGACTTAGTACTAAAAAAAATACTTTATGATCATAAAAAATTATTTTAGAGTCTTAAATATTTTTCATAAAGTATATTTTTAGTATCAGTTGGTACCTAAAATATTTTTTAAAGACCCTAAAATAATTTATTAAGATTATAAAGTATTTTTTCATGACTAAGTCAGTAAGCTAAAGTATCTTTTTAATACTAGTCTGTACCTGAAATATTTTTTAAAATCCTAAAACAATTTTTCAAGATCATGAAGTATTTTTTTAGTACCATTCAGTATCTTGAAGTATTATTTTAATATCAATTAGTGCCCTAAAATATTTTTTTTTTAAAAAAAGAAAAGGGACAGCTGGCTGGTCTTTTGGCGTAAAACGGCGCCGTTTCTGTAACATCCCATTTTCAAAAGCAGTATAATTTTTTTTTTCATCAGAGTAGAGCATCGGAGCGGAAGAGTAACTGATACATATATTCAAAATGCCGTAAGTCTGGCTAATTACAGAAGCGGTACAATAACCGAGAGTTTTTAAAGTAAATAACAACATAAATGTCTCCCTGGCAATTCCCATGTTGTGGCAACAAAAGGTAGCCTTCAGCCGAGTCCCTATGTGTGCTGCTTACCTCTCTCCTCGGTCCTCGGTCCTCCCGACCCTGAAGCTATATGAAGGGAGTGAGGTCCAACGCGCACCGGACCTCGTGTAACGGTTAACCTCATGTTTACATATACAAAGATACAACATATGTATCATACAAACAAACATAACCCAAGAAACACATAAGCCCCCGCATAGATGAGTCACACCTAGCAAGCGCCTCACACCTAGCAAGCGTATCCCGATAGCTCGCAATCATAACAACAGTATATAAACATATCACAGAGCTATCAGTTACCTCATATAATCATACAATACACATAGCACATATACACATACCATAAACATCAGAGTTAGTGTTACAGTACGCGAACGTACCTTCGTTGACGATATACAGTACTTCTGGCAGAATATGGTAAATTGACAGCGATACGACAGCGTACATACTCACGATATCCTATAAGGATAATATCACATATATCACTGTCCAACATCATAATGGGCATTTTAGGTACAAATTACCATTTTACTCCTGACTCCCCTAATCGGTGGAATTTCGCCAGAGCTTCGCTACTTTGACTCTAATCTTCCAAAATTTTGCCAGAACTCTTTCTCCAATATATTTTTTGAAATAAATACCATATTCATCTTTAAAACATGATATCTAAACTAACTTGGAAGATTAAAGATCAAAACAACATTTCTACTATAACTACCGAATCGAAAAATAGAACTTAAGACTCGGTACCTAAGAAATTACCCAGGGCTTCGCTACAACTTTCTCCAAGCTCCTCCTTGCTCTCACTTCTCTCTAACTTCTCTCTAAGATTGCTTGTGAATTGGTGAGAAAATATGAAGAGAATGGATGGCTATTTATAGAAAAAATGTGAGGCCAACTTGGTAATTTTCCCTTCAATATCAACCATGAAAATTAGGGTTTTTGTGAGCTCCATTCTCCTCCTCACAATCTAGTTGGCCGACCTCCATTCCCCAAAATTCAACAAAGATGATGTCATCCCATGTCATCATCTCTTGCTTTATGGATTTTACCCGATAAAATCCCCCGATCGGTGTTCTAATCGCGTAATCTTGCAAAATCTCAAAAATTCATCTTTATTCCGCCGGGTACGGAAATGACTTCGGAGATAACCTACTCCGAGATAAAAATTCACTTGTTTATAATATGTCTTGATCTTAGAAACCTAGTTCATGGTTTTCTAGATAGGATTTAATTTCTATCAGTGGTCATTTATCTTATTTGCTTTTTCCACAAATATCTCTTTTTATAATATTATTTTATTGCAACTTGTATTTGCATTCACACTACACCACATGCACATTTTTTCCTCCCTTTCCCTCTTCCAATTTCGAATTGGATGACCTCTTTTTGGCCATGGAATTTGTTCTCCCACTTTCCAAAATATCATATGACAAAGTGTTCCTATTGGCTTGTGTTTTGTTTGACTTTTCCATAACTTCTTAGTTAAGTTTACTACTTCAATTTCTTCAATTTTTCTTCTTCTTTTTCTTCTATTATTTTCGAAAATGATGGGCATCTCTTGGCCAAGTATTTTGCTTTTCAAAAATTCACATTATCCTCCAATTATCTCATATTTAATTAGCAAGAATTTCTCTTATTGGTTCATAGCTGATTACATGGATTTCTCTTTAACTTACACCTAATTAGCCAATAATTACTTATTTAATCACTTACTAATTTTTGACAATTTTATTAATTAGGATTAATTGTTTTCTCACAACTATTTTACTGACATTGGTATTTTATGCTCCATATAATATATTAAAATTCACGGGGCAACTTATGCTCCCAAAATGATATTTAATTTCGCCTTATTATTTTTCAAGGGAAATAATCCCAAAAATTATCTAAATTAGATACAACATATTCTCTAATTTTTAATTAATATTTAGTTGCCTCATAGTATTTATCATAATATTTGTAGGGCATTTTATGACCCATAATTGCATTTTAGGGGCATTTTAGGGATTTTGACTCTTTATTCCCTCTAATTTCACTAGAAATTTCCCTAGAAAATAACATAATTACCACATAGGTTTTGAGACCACATATTCACCTATTTCCAATAGGTATTTTTTACCAATTTATGATATTTATCATAAATACGATTTTTAGGCTATCACAGTTTCAAGTACCGGTCTTTTGGGAACTTTGCTCGCCCTTCTTTTGGGAACTTTGAGTTGGTTCATATTGAGAAATCATCACAATTATCAGTCATCTCTCTTTCACTTTCAGTTGCTTCGTATCGAAAAAGATTTGGGGACTGTTTTGTGGTTGTTGAAATGCTGGAGAGGTCATATTAGTTGTTTAGTTTTACTGCATTCTTAATTTTGATATGAAATGAAAAATTGAACTTTGCCGAGTTCTTAAATTGTTTGGAAGCCAAGTTTGTGTTTCTTGATTTCACCCGAAAGTCATTACTTAGCTCATTAACCTTAGAATTATTTATATATTCCTACAACTCTTTTGTTTTTACTGGATTAGAAATGATTTGTTCATAACCATTATGTTTTCCTTCAAATCTAATTGTATGGTGACGTATTTTTATTTTATTTTATTGTGTAGCATAATTTTTCGTTTCAATAATTAAATATTCTCTTTCAAATGTTTATCTGTAGGTTTCAGTTTTCAAGACCATAATATAGATTTTTGCAATTTTTCCTTTAAAGTTTCTTGATTTCGGTTGGAATTGCATAGTGGATACTGGATATGACCAGCCAGGATTCCCAAGTATATTATGCAACGCAAAGGCTTCACTTTTGCCTATTACACTACTTGAACAATCTCTTTCAGGTGTCTATTTGTAATCCCTTTCTCTTTCATATATATAGTAACTCTTTTAGTTTTGTTGCTTTTGTTTCATGATAAATGGAAGCAATCAAAGCAAACGTTACCCTTGTTCTTGAATTTTAAATGGGAGAGAGGTTTATCAGAAACTTTCTTTTTTTTTTTTGAAAAGGCAACTGAATTTTGTCGCAATGAAGGTTTTAGATTGAAAAGGCAAGCCGAAGCTTGAAAGAAGCGAGCTAGATCATGAAAGACTAGCCCATAAAAAAAAAAAAAAAAAACTACATCCTACAGGACAACTGGTCCTCCAAAACCATATGGCGACACCCGGAGGAATGGATGAAATCAGAGCTACCCCATCTCCAACGTTATAATTGTGACCTTCCTTAGCCATAAAGTCAGCACATGATATGATACTCCTAGACGTATGCTGAATCTTCACATTCCAGTCAAGGAAGAGGAGCTCCCTAGTATCCCCGATAATACTTCTCAGCGGATGATCAACCGAGCAATCACGCATAATAATATTAATGGCGTCCAGGGAATCAGAGTAGAGGAGAACGTCCCGAAACCCCAGCTGGAGACCGACTCGGAGACCCAACATGATGGCGATGATTTCAGCTTCTATCACAGTGTGAAGACCAAGGGATTTAGAGAAGCCTATCACCCAATCACCTTGAGCATTTCTGATTACCCCACCACACGCTACCTGATTATGCTGACGGACCGAACCATCCACATCAATGCGAACAAAGTTGGCAGGAGGCGGAGTCCATGTCTGCTCCTCCATTTTATCTAGTTGGAAAATCTGATGAGCCAAGCGTTGATTGGAGACTGTCTCCATGAGAAGGTAACTACACCAGTGCACCATCTCTCTAGTATCTGTCTCAATTCCCTGAAAAAGAAACTTGCATCTGGTAGCCCAAAGGATCCAGCAACCCAGACTAAAGACTTGGGGCCAAGAGTAGTTCCGAAACCTTCCTCTCCCTGGTTTATGAGTACTGTTCCAGCTAAGCCAACCCTGTAGATTACCTGCAAAAAACTGAGAACAAAAGTTAGGTTTTAACATCTGAAGCCATAAGCTTCTAGCTCGATCACAGTCTCTGATCACGTGAATAACGCTCTCCTCATTGTTACACTGAAAAGGACAGGTGCTGTGACTCGTAAGACCACGACGAGCTCTAAGAGAGTTAGTAACAAGCCTTTCATGGCTCACTTGCCACATAAAGAATTTGACCTTTTCAGGAAGGGGCCATTTCCACAGTTTAGCCCAGAAGGTATTAGCATTCCCCCCTCCCCTATCAGAAAGGTAGTGGTACGCAAATTTAACAAGAAATGACCATCCTTAGCAACCCTCCAAGTAAAACAGTCTGGGGAGCTATTGTTGGGAGGGTGCGTATTTGTAATCATATTTATAATACCCGTGGAATAATCCCTTGCCATCTATTCACCTCCCAACTTCCGGTAGTGATAGCTGGTCCTACACCGTCTCATCAACACTGACATGGGTAGGATTTTGGACGAAAGCAATAATAGGCTGGTCAAGGGGAAGCCAACGATCAGACCAAAACTTAGTTTCTCTGCCGTTATTGACCTTTCTCCCCACACCACTAATAAACTTGTCCCAAACATTAACAATCGCTTTCCAGGCAACAGAAGAAACCTTTTTCTTCAAAACTTTCGGCAGGTTCTTGAAGCCCAAACCTCCATTCTTCTTATCTTTGGAGATATTGTCCCAAGCTATGAGATGCATTCTCCTCACATCCTCCTCTTGGGACCATAGGAAATTTCTAGAAATCTTCTCTAACTCATTAGTTGTGCAAAGAGGGAGAAGAGAAGATTGCATACAGTAGACAGGCAAAGAAGATAACACTGATTTGATAAGAACAGATCTGCCCGCAATATTTAGCAGCTTACTTTTCCAAGAGGATAACTTTTTCCGAGCACGCTGGACAATAGGATAAAAAGTTGCTTTAGTTACTTTTTTATGTATGATGGGAACACCCAAATACTTCCCGAGGTCAGGGGTAAGGCCAATCCCGAGAGTCTGACTCAACTCATGGGCACGATTAAAATTAACATTCTTGGAGCAAAACATCCGAGATTTATTTAAATTGATTCTATGTCTCGAAACTTCACAGAAACTCTGCATCACTCTTCGGACTTCATTCATTTGGGAGATAGAGGCTTCAGTGAAAAGAATAAGGTCGTCGAAAGAAAAGGTGAGAAATACAAGGACCTCCCCGATTGAAAGTGAAAGGCTTCCATCGCCGCCCATCACATTCTGCTTTAATAAAATGGCTCAACCTCTCCATACAGAGGACAAAGAGATAGGGGCTTAAAGGATCTCCCTGCCTAACACCTCTCGAAGGGGAAAGATAGGGCTCTCATCACCATTCCAAAGAATGGACATTGAAGTTGTTGAAATGCGAGCCATAATGAGCTCAATAAGGTTAGCTTCCAAGTTCAAGCAGATGAGGGTATCTTTTATAAATCCCCAATCAAGTCTGTCAAAGGCTTTCTCCATATCAATCTTGATGGCCACGAAGCCTTTTTTCCTACCTTTCATCCTCATGGAGTGAATGATTTCTTGGACAATAATAACATTATCACAGCTGGATCTGTTAGCAATAAAACTACACTGCTCCTGACTAATGAGATGAGGCATAAGCTTTTTAAGTCTATTAGCCAGAAGCTTAGTAATAATTTTAAAGCTCACATTACAGAGGAAATAGGGCGAAAGTCCTTAAGAGAGGAAGGATTATCGACCTTGGGGGCAAGGACCACTTTAGATTGGTTAATACGGGACATTAATGCCGGATTTCTGAAGCATTCTTCAATATAGTCACAGACTTTATCACCCACGACATACCACTGGGTTTGGAAAAAATGGGCTTGAAGACCATCCGGGCCCGGAGCTTTAAAAGGTCCCATGTCAAAAACCGCATTTTTTATCTCTTCTCTATTAACTTCCCTGGAAAGGGCACTTAATTGAGTAGTATCCATGGTAGGGAAGTCAGAGCACCACCCATTAGGATTTTTAACATTAACATCACGGGTGTAGAGCTTGTAAAAGAAATCGTGAGCCATCATTTTAGCTGTATCATGATCTTCGACCCACTCACCCAAATCATTCATAATGCCCCCAATTCTCTGCTTTTTCCTTTTGATCATGGTCGAGGTATGAAAGAATCTTGTGTTCCTATCTCCACCTTGAAGCCATTTGCTTCTGGATTTTTGGAACCAAGTGATTTCCTCTTGAGTAGCCACTCTGTGATATTCGTTCCATAATTGCTTCTCCAACCGATATAAACCAGTCTGAATATTCGCCTTTCTTATTCTATCAATTCCCTCCAGCCGACGAATGAGATTTTTCTTCTTACTGGTAAAATTACCCACACGATTATCATTCCATTCAGAAGCAGAACTGTGAAAATTTTGGAGGCCCTCGACCCAGTTCTTTCCTTGCCAAGATTGCGCCGTAAGATCCTTAAAATCATTTTCCAAAGTCCACGCAATTTGATAGGAGAAGTTTCTTTGAAGACGACGCCTTTGATGTGGGGGATTAGAGTTAACAACCACCAACCTATGGTCAGATTTAAATTTAAGCTCATTGCGAACCGTAGAGTAGGGAAAACTGTTTAGCCAACTGAGGTTGTTGAAAACCCAATCCAACTTCTCTTTAAGACCTTCTCTCTCCCAAGTAAATTTATCCCCATAGGTCTTTGCCTCTAAGAGCCCAGTATCTTCAACACAGTCTCTGAATTGCTTCATAGAGGTCCATGAAGGTTCAGTCCTTCCAATTTTGTTATTGGGTGACAAGAAGGCATTAAAGTCACCCAATACTAACCAAGGAAGGGTTGAATTGTTAGCAATCAGACAAAGAGAGGTCCATAAGGAGCTTCTACTTATATAATTAGTTTCGCCATAAACCACGGTTACAAGGCTCGTAGAATTATGAACAAGGTCCCGAACCTGGCAGTGGAGCATTTGAGTAGAAGAGGCAATATAAGTAATATCATAGGAGTCATTATTCCAAAGGATCCAAATGCCCCCAGAAAATCCACTAGCTTCAACCCGAATCCAATGAGAGAAACCAATTTTCCGACACACCTTATCAGCTCTATCCCCACTAATGCGAGGCTCCAGGAGACAGAGAATATTAATACAATATTTACTAATAATATCTTTGATAATTAAAGGGAAGGTCCGGCTACCGGCCCCCTACAATTCCAAGATGCTATGATCATTAAAAATAAAAATAATAAATAATAGAACAAAATATACAAAGTTGGGATAGGCATACTTACCTGGAACCTACGCTGTCATTGTCAGGACCCAACTCCATCTGAGTTTCAGGCACTAGAGAATCATTTCCCTCCATAGATCCTAACGTACCAACATCCTCTTGGAAGCATAATTGATCAACCGGTCGTGAGGTGTTAGGTTTGGATGGTTTAGCAATTGACTCCTTTGAACCCGTAGGTTGAACTTGCACGGAGAGCTTATTTTTATTTTGCTGCAAAGAAGTATTATTTCCTTGAATGACACAGTGGGATCTTTGTCCCTTGGTTCTCATTGTAATAGCCTTAATTTGTCCCATAAGAGAATTAGGCTCTGGATCAGCTTCTGTTTGAAAAGGAACAATTTCCAGTCCATTATTGGACTTATGCTGAACTTCCACTAAGCCCCCTTCCATGGGGATTTCTCCTTCCTTAATAGGCCCAACTGCAAGGTCCATTTGAGAGCTAGAGGAGTCCATCGCCGGTTTGCATGAGGAGTTCGCCTGGGCCGCCACAATCGGATCTACAATGGCCTTAGAAACCAAATCCTTGGGTTTATAGTGGGCCTTTAATTTCTGGCCCTTATTTGACCCAAGTCCACCTTTTTGTCCGTTAGTTTTGACAATTGGGAGTTTCCTTTTCTCTTGCGAATTAGCCGTTCTGTCACCAGCCATTTTCTCCGTTTTCCCAAACTCATCAGAGGTCACCATCTCTGCTTCTCCCTAAATATCCGCAAACACCCCGTACCTTGACCCTAGGTTAGCCATTTTAGGTACCTTATTTCCCGTTCCCGAAGCCCTAACCCCAGATCCTTCAGGACGATTTTGAGAACCCCTGACGTCACTTCGCCGTTGGCCTCGAAACCTAGGGTTTCTCCGAACAAGCATCCAAGGGCCAAAAGCCTCTTCATCTTCGATGGGTTTTGCCGGAATCTTCGGCGTTGCTGGCGTATGAACCGGTTGAGACGAGCATCCACCGTTCTGGGCTTCACCAACATAACTCTTGTGAGGACATTGTTCCTTTCGATGGCCAAAACGCCCGCACGAGAAGCATATGAGGTGAAGTCCCTCATACTCCACGTTAAATATAGATCCAGCAGCAATTACTTTCGGCACTAGTTTCTTTTGAAGGTTGAGTTCCACACACAGTCTCACAAATTTGCCCCTTTCAATTTTTGGTGAAGTGGATTGGAAATCATGTAGAGTGTTCATGTCAACCTTCAATGTTCTTCCAATTCTGTCCCCTAATCTGGATATGCAATGTCTATTATAACAGTGGATAGGAACATCTGGGATCCTCACCCAGGTAGCCACTCTGCCAAGTGCATTTTGATAAGGGTTAAAGTAGGGAGACCACCTCTGGATGAGAACACAATGCTGCTTAATAACCCAGGGGCCATCGTACAACACTTTCCTATAGTGGGCTCTCCATAGCTCTTTATCTTGGAAACGGACGACAAAGTAATTGTTTGGAAGATCTATGAGTTCAAAGCTAGAGAAGCCCCAAATGTTCTTCAACAGATCCCTTAACACATAAAGGTTAAATTTCATACCTAGCACCGTTAGAATCAGGGCGTAATTCCAAGGTTCGCACCACTCATTGTACTCCTCCTCTGTACATGGTGCAACTGGGTAGAGTTCCTTGAGTTTTTTTATCTCCTCCGACTCTTCAGGTAATTTCCATGAGATTTCCTTATCATCAGTAAAAAGATCATCATCCTCCAATATTTGATTGCTATGTGCCACTCCATTATAACCAACAAGTGATGCACGATATGATGGATATTTTGTCGTTGACTCCTCTTTTTTCCCAGTTTCATCAGCTTCCACAGTATTCATGTTCTTCTTCTCAATAATCTCTTCTGTATCATTTTCAGACATGCTGTCATCCATAATTGCTAGTGGAGTCTCTTCAGTTTTTTTCTTCTTTTTCCGGTCATCCTGGCCTTCTGCTGGCGGACGATCCGGTGGCACCTTGCGTTGCCCAGAATCAGTCATCGGAGAAGTCGCAATTGCTAAAATAGAGAGCACGAGATTGTTTTGTTATTTTTGTTCGCCCATTGTGTTGCCTCTAGAACCTCGTTTTGATACCACCAAATGCAATTCCTTTGTTCGCCCATTGTGTTGCGTCTTGGTACTCTAATAATTATCAGTAGGGTATTGTATTTGGTGGTATCAAACGAGGTTCTGGAGGCAACAAAACACACTAATACTTGAAGGTGGTATTGCATTCGGGTAGAGTATTGCAATTGGTGGTATCAGAGTGAGGTTATGGAGTAGTAGTGGTATCAGTATACCCGTCAATATACCAAAGGTGGTATCAGTATACCCCAAGATGGTATGAGCAATGTTGTTAAAATCGAGATCCTATATAAGATCGGGAGGGGTGTGAATATCGTAAATCGTGAGATCGACACGGATCATAAGATCCTATTACCTAAGACATAAAGTTACATTACTATATATATGCATGTAAAATAACAAGTAAATACCCTTTACGGTTCTCGACAAAACGAGATCCCCATTTTGGTCCCTTACAAAAAGGTAAATTTTAGTCTATAAAAAGGACGAATAAGGGTCGATTTTTTTTTTTTTTTTTTGTAAAGGGCCAAAATAGGGTCCGTGTTTTTTGTTAGGGACCAGAAAGGGTATTTACTCTAAAATAACTAACATCAATTGTAAAACTCATAAAAATAATATAAAAGTAACAATAACAATAGAGTTGTTAACTTGGCAATATATAAAATAAAACCAAAACACCAAAAGTAAGAAAGAGTTCAACATCTCTAATTTAAATAAAGTCATTCAAGTTAATAGGTTCCCAAGCTATATCCTCTTCCACTCCTCCTCCAACAAGTTCATCAACACAATCGGGAATGTCCAAATCATTCAAGTTAATAAATCCCTTTCTTCAACTTCATTCAAGTCTTCTTCAATTGGACCATTCAAATCAAATTGATCTACTTCTACATCTTCCAAATTTTCTTCATTTTCCACAATCCAATCATCATCTGATTCAAGATCACCAAAATTATATTCAACCAGTTTTCTATGTTTCTTCTCGGCCAATCTTGAGTTAGTCATCACAAAAACAACATCATTCATTGTCTTTTGCTTTAAACGATTTCTTTTCTTTGTGTGGATCTAAACAAACACAAAACAATTAGTGCGCACTACTCATATCATATATTACAAGTTTGAAACGGAATACAATTCATACATAGAATTATTGATTTAATCAAATTATACCATCTCAAAGGTACTCCAATTTCGCTCACACCCAGAGGAACTGTATGTCAAGCTTAAGACACGAATAGCAAATTTTTGGAGCTTTGGAACTTCATCCCCATAAGATTCCCACCATCTTGCTAGACTTTTGGACTCAACTCCCTTCCTTGCTAATGGAGACCCTAACAAACCTCGTCGATACTTGAAGTTTTCAAGTTTCTCATCAATCACACTTGCATCATCAAGATCCCTCATCATCCTTTGTATACAATCATATAGTCCAAGTTTTAATTCAAGATCAACTTTAAATGAAGGAGAGTAATGAAGTTTGGGGTTAAGGAAATAGCACTGCAACATGCAAAGGCCTATGGAGTTGCTTGTCCCATCTTGCATCAATGACATCCCATATAGGCTTGTAACTAAATAATGAAAATATAATTAGTTTTAAAACAAAGAATTGAAGTTTTCTTGAAACAAATTTTCAATTAAAATAAAACTTAAACACTTACAATTTTTGAATACTATTGAAGGCTTCTTGAATTTTCTTTTTAGCTTGATCCATCTCCTCATAAATGAATCCCATGATTGCCTTCTCATCTGAATCAACTAATCGAAGCACTTTCATAAGAGGAAGAGCACCCTTCAAACAAATGACAATATTTTTCCAAAACTCTTTGTCCATAATCACATCTTCAATACACTTTCCATCCCTTGACTTTGCAAATTGGCTACCCTTCCATTCGTCAGAGTTAAACATTCTTATCAATGGAAGTTTGTACTCATGGAGGCATCCTAGAGTCAAGTAAGATGTGGCAAAACGAGTCATAGCAAGTCTTATCAAATCTTTACCTTTGGTGAAGCTCGCAATAAAGTAATGAGAAGAGTCATTGAATAGATATAAGTTGTGATTTTTTTTTGCCTTTGGAATTGTTTCTTGATGAACGGATATCTTCTTCTCTAAATCCTCCAACATTAGATCAATGCAATGTGCTGCACAAGGTGTCCAATACAATCTTTTCCTTTTCTCCATCAACAACTTTCCCGCAGCTTTATAATTTGCGGCATTGTCAGTCACAACTTGGACAACATTTTCTTCACCAATCTCCTCAACCACTTCATCAATCATCTTAAGAATTTTGTCAACTGTTTTGGTGATGTGAGATGCATCAATGGACTTAAGGAACACAGTTCCCATAGAGCTATTCACGCAGAAATTTATTATTGTTCTCCTTCTTTTATCGTCCATCCACCGGTCATTCTGCGTGCATCCCGTTTTCTTCCATTCAACCCTGTGTTCTTGAATAGTTGTCATTGTCTTATCATAATGTTGCTTCAAATATTTTACTCTACACTCATGATACGATGGTGGCTTGAAACCTAATCCATGTCTTGAAATAGATTCACACATCTTCTTGAATTCATCACAATTTAACACATTGAAAGGAATGACATTCCTATAAATAAAAGAACATATGTCAAAACATGCCTCCTCTCTCACATTCTTCTTAAGTATGGTGTTGATAGTTGTGCGAGTAGTTATTCTACCTTTCTTGAAAATATTAGACCCACCACCACCTTCATCACGTTTTCTTTTTTCAATTTCACAACCAGTCTCTTCTTCTTCTCGTTGTGTGGGAGTCCTAGTATTTTTCATTAATTTCACTTGCAATTCGGCTACAATATTCAACATTTCTTTACGTACTTCTTGGCATCGCTCTACATGCTCCCACATCTTTTTGTGTTCCCGCCAAATGATGCTTCAATCGGTAAATACCTCCCGTCACTACTTTCTCACAGTATTTGCATTTTACTTTTCTTACATCTCCTTCAATTGTAAAGCCATGTTTCCATCCAATATCGATCTATTCCCATGAGCATTTTTGTGTAATTGAGTTCTGAACTAGAGCGGAGCAGCTTGAACATTGTTATTACCAATAGCATCACTTGAAGCCATACTTACTAAACAACAAAATCAATTTTTTTATATACCAACTAGTAAGCCACAACTTTAGAAGTCCCCAAATTTCTGTATAACAAATCAAAAAATGCAATTGAAACAAACGCATAGCACATGACCATATAAAATAAAGAGTAAATACTTTTTGGTCCCTAGAAAAAGTACAGACCTTTTTGATCCTTAACTAAAAATAACTCGTCCCGCCATCCACGAGAAATCAAAAACATCCCGTTAGTCCTTAGTCGGTTAGCTCCTAAGGCGTCACTAACGTTGCTAATGTGTAACGTGAGTTGGTCTAGTCTGCCACGTAGGAAGGCCAAAACAATGTCATTTATATACCCTCCTTTATAATTGAGTAAATACATTTTTGGTCCACGGAAAAAGTACGGACCTTTTTGATCCCTAACTAAAAATAACTCGTCCCGCTATCCACAGGTAGGGGTGGAAATAGGCAGGCAGGCCAGCCTCGCCCTTACAGCTTGTTAAGGAAGGAAGTGGCTGAGCCTGGCTTTGTGGCTGTAGCGAGGCGATTTTGGGCTGAGCTGGCTCGTATACGAGCTTTGACCAGGCTGTGGCTGTTAAGAGGCCTGTTTTTTTAAAAAATGAAATTGTTTAATCAATGATTTAGATTATATGTTAACCAGACTTACAAGCATCATTGATTTAGATTATATGTCTTTTTTGTCGCTTGTTCCCAATAGAGCAGAATGAAAAGACTCAATAATTTCCAAATTTTGGACGCTGCCATCAAATTCCAACCACGATACATTTCAATAGACTTCAAACAGATGCAATGTAAAATGCAGACTTGCTCAATTTCTACAATGAGTATGTTGATCTACTTGAATGAAGATATGTTAACCACAAAAATTATTGGTGATTTTAATTTCAAAAATAAAAACATCAACCAGTTGTAAACAATAATTTTCCGATTAAAGACCTATTCTAGTCTCTTTGAGGAGTCCTAATTAACTAGAAATTGATTCAATCAAGGGTCACTCTGATTAACACCAAATGGACGAAAGTGGACCACGATTTCAAAAAAATTCCTTTCAAAGTCTTCACTTTGAGCTTCATGTCGGCGAGTTATGAGAATAACTCCGGCGACCGTAAATCCGACTCAACAAGGTACACTCTGGTTGGAGGAAACCCTAGAAATCAATTACCCACAAAGAGAAGGACTTAGACTAGGAAGCCGTCGACTTCGAGTGAAGGACGGATCGAAACAAACAAATCGGGGGTCGACTTTACAGTATGGCATCGGAGACGGAGGAGCGACGATTGGAAGATGGAAGTGTTTTCTAGAGAATGATACGGTGCTAGAAGACGGAAGACGCTCTCCGAGAATCGAAGACAATTTGACGGCGGTGAGCCGAGAATCTGAGATTGTGAAGAGAGGATTTCAATTTGAGAGAGAGGGGTGTCAAGGAAGAGAGATGTCTTCAGGCGGTCGAATTGTCGAAAGAATGAATTGAAGGTGTTAGGGTTTGAAACAATCGAGTTATACGTGTCACTTGGAGGATAGAGGGTAATTACAATTTTAGCCCTTAAGACAGTAGGCTGTCGAGGCCTAAAAGGCCTCTTATAAGGCCTAGGCACGGCGGTTTAGTTAAACAGAGCCTTAAAAGGCCTAGGCCTGGCTGTTAGCTGACAGGCCGGGCACAGTTCGGCCGGAAGCAAGCCGAGCCACGGGCCCACGGCTGTTTCCACCTATCCCTGTGAAATCAAAAAACATCCCACGTTAGTCCTTCCGTCAGTTAGCTCCTAACGGCATCACTAACGTTGCTGATGTGTAACGTGAGTTGGTCCAGTCACTCGCCGACTCTTCCATCTTCCCCCTTTATATACCCTCCTTCCATTCTTTCCCTCCCCAACAAGTCATTACAATTCCAGAACTTTCCCTCCCTCCCAAGCAACCACCTCACCTCAATTTTCAATAACCGCTTTCATCCCTCAATTCTCCGATCCTCTGTACGATCTCCAAGATCCATCATCAATTTCATAATTGCTGTAATATTTTTTCATTGTCTCCTTGGCGATTTATCAGTTTGCTGCCTGAATCTGTAAAAGAATATTAATAGAATGTTTGTTCACCAAGTAAGCTCAATGTCTTGCATCACCATGGTCCAGTCACTGACTCATCATATTCTCGATTGAATGGTGCAGGGTGCTTCGTTACCTTCAACATTTTTTACTCGTTGAAAAGTCTATTCACTGACCTCACCGTTGGATTTAGAGAAGTATAAAGATTCAAAGTAGTGAACACCGTCTAACTGGCGCAAACCTAGGCGAGAAGCACTGCCGTTGTTGCTTGGCTCCATCGGGTTGCGTTGATGGCGGCGGCGGCGCGCGCTGGTTATCTGGAGATGCCGGTTTCTTCTCGGGAAGAAGGCTTACGCTTGAGCTTGGGCTTGAGATTTGGTGCATCAATAGACAAGCGCGATCTCGACCGTAGGAAAAATCGGCGCGAGAGCATCGAAGGAGCCGAAGATAGACATCATTTGACGACCATAGAACCGAGGGAGTTGACGATAACATATACGAAGTTAAGGTTGCCATCTCCCACTTCGTTAACCACCAAGTCATCGAAATTATTCCCAATCCGTGAAGAAAGGGAATGTGTAGCCTTTATGTATTCAATCAGCAGCTTCTCATCCAACGGACAATACTCGAAAAGCCATGTTGGGCATCGACGGTTCGTGGATGCCGGCGATGATGGATTATAGAGTTGATGAAGCAAGATTTTAAAGAAAGGGAGGCATATATCATGGTGCTTGATTTCTTTTGAATAAGAAAAGAAAAAATCGAATGCTCAATTCCTTATTCTTCATTTGAAGTTGACGGGAAGGCAATGAAGAGACTTTCCTAACGAGGCCGGGTTTTCCATGACCATCGGAGACCTTCGACAGCCTCCAACTTGAGAAAATCCATAGATTCAAAACTCATTGTCTACACGTCGTTTTGGCCTTCCTACGTAGCATGTGACTGGACCAACTCACGTTACACATCAGCAACGTTAGTGACGCCGTTAGGAGCTAGCGACGAAAGGACAAACGTGGGATTTTGATTTCCGGGGGATGGCGGGACGAGTTATTTTTAGTTAGGGATCAAAAAGGGGTCCGTACTTTTTCAGGGGACCAAAAGGATATTTACTCAATTATAAAGGTGGGTATATAAATGACATCGTTTTGGCCTTCCTACGTGGCATGTGACTGGACCAACTAATGTTACACATCAACAACGTTAGTGCGCCGTTAAAAGCTAGCGACGGAAGGACTAACGTGGGATGTTTTTTGATTTTCCAGGGATGACGGGACGAGTTATTTTTAGTTAGGGATCAAAAAGGGGTCCGTACTTTTTTCCAAAGACCAAAAAGGGTATTTACTCTAAAATAAAATAAGCAAAGATGTTATATAATATAATATTAATATTAGAAAGCAAGGGTCATGCAATCGAATAACACATGGTAATTTTCAATGAAAAATAAAGAGTAAATACCCTTTTTAGTCCCTGACAAAAAACACGGACCCCATTTTGGTCCCTGACAAAAAAACCGACTCTTATTCGTCCTTTTTATGGGACTAAAACAGACCTTTTGGGAATTTGTGAGAGATCAAAATGTCCACCAATCAACCCTTATTCGTCCTTCTTATGGACTAAAAAGGACATTTTTTTTGTCAGTGACCAAAATAGGGTCCGTGTTTTTGTCAGGGACTACAAAGGGTATTTACTCAAAAATAAATTATAATATTTTGACCGACATACTTATAAATAAAGTATGCGATATTCATACCAAAAAAGTTAAAAGGTAAAAAAATATATATATATATAGCTACGGTGGGAACAGTGAGAACAAATAGTGGGCTAGTGGCTATTCAACTATTAAACTATATAATGAGAAAAGTGAGAGAATAGTGAGAATTTGGAAATTATTAAACTAATAACTATAAAATGAATTTTTGAACTACCCGTGACTCGTGAGTCTTGAGAACTGAGAACAAATTTGTGGATGGAAATTGGAAAGTTGGCAACTATTAAACTATTAGCTATTAAATGATTTTTTATTTTGTTTTTTTCCATTTTCCTTTTCGCTTTATTCTTATCTAGATATCTCTGACTATTTCTTTAGATAGAGTCATAGTCATAGAGACTAGAGAGAACATCAACAGTGAGAAGCGAGAATACGCATCCAGCGACTCAGTGAGAATAAGAAATCTATCTACAATGCTACACGCTATTTTAGTTCTCCCCCAATCCTCCTAAATCCTAATATCTTTCTTACCAAACAGTGGGCGTGGAAGTTCGTCCTCCGAGGGGCTCGTGATCTGGAATCATCTTCGGCGGCGGCGACAACCCTTCTAGAGTGAGGCAAAAAGAATGTTGAAACTTGAAAGCAATTGCAACAATTGATTTAAAAGCGGCAACACTTGGAGCAGAGCTCGTGTGGTTCCTACAATTAGGGTTTTGATTTTTTTTTAAATAAATTTTGGGTCATGGGCATGGCCTTATGATTTGGGCTTTCTTCCCCATATTTTTTAAAGTCTCGCTTCAAAAATTGCATCCTTCTCAAACAGTAATAGTGCTCTCAAAAAGTAATCTTCTACTCTCCACTTACAATTTTCCCATTTCACATATATAATACATCTCTATTATTCATAATTATCGGAATATCAATAGGGTATTGCATTTGGTGGTATCAGAGCAAGGTTCTGACGGCAACAAAATAACATAATGATACTTGATTGGAGTAGAGTGGTATCAATAAGGTGGTATTAGTATACTGAAGGTGGTACGGTGGACCAAAGATGGTATCAATACAACGAGAATAACAAAAATTCAAGAATGATTTTTTCTTTCCATTAGAACTTTCCATATTTTACGAAAGTTATACTATTTACCGTGACGATTAGTGTGATTTGCAAACTCAAATTAAACCCCGGTTTGTTCATAAAGTTGATATGTGTACACATCGTATTCACGAGCAGCGGGTAAAGAAACTCTGCATAGTTACTTAGAAGGAGACGATTATTAGGTTCTTTAGATAATGCTAACAAATATCGAGCTTCTATCTGCAAATATCTTTTGAATGGTGAAATGAATTGTTTCTGCTTTCCAGTCCACGGTTCTTCGTTGCCCTTTTCCTATCTTTGCGTCTTCTACCATGGATTTCCAATCACTCGCCTTTTCTCATTTGTTTCATTCTTTCCTCGTACTCTTGTAATTGAGCTTCAAATTCAGGGAAAATTTTAGCGACCTTAAAGTTCAAAAATAAATGCGGCACAAGATAAGAAAGGAAGGATGCTTGAAGATGAATTGGATGGAAGATTAACGAAGAATTGAAAAATGACAGGTGTAATAACTTTCCATGTACGTAATGAGTATAAACCTTGAGAATACTCCTATTATATAATCAAGATTATTGTGTTAATATATTTATGTTATATTTCTATTCGCCCATTGTGTTATTGATAATTATCAAAATATCAGTTAGGTATTGCATTTGGTGGTATCAGAACCTGTATCAAAGCGAGGTTCTGGCGGCAACAAAATAACATATTGATACTTGATGGGAGTAGTAGTGGTATCAGTTTACCCAAAAGTGGTGTCAGTGGTATCAGTATACCAAAGGTGGTATCAGTATAACTGAAGGTGGTATCAGTGGATCAAAGATGGTTTTTCTCTTTCCTTTAAGGCTTTAGAATTAACTATGAGTGTATTTTTTTGCTTGTAATCAAACTATCCATTATTATTGTTGTGATCTTCGCCATTATGGGGGTTAAGTTTTAGTGGGTCGAATTTCTTGTCGTTTCTTGTCAGAGGATTCTTCACCGGAAGAAGATTCTGGGGCATTCCGTCGTGATCGCCATCGATTTCCTCGGGGAGTTCGTCATCGAAAAAGAAGAAAATAATATGTCCTGTCATGGTTACATTGATAAACTTATTAGATGTTGAAAGTGTGGATCCATAAGATTGAGAAGTAGGCGAACTGTTATGATACCACTCGTGTGGTAGGCGAACGACTCTATACCTCTGTTATGGTAGGCGAACTTGAACTCACGATACCACTTGTGATATAGTTCACGTGGGAGCGCGAACTGGGCGTGATACGGTTCACGTGACGGGCGAACACGCCTCGATACCACTTGTGAGGCTTCGCTTTGATACCATTTGTGTGGTAGGCGAACCTGCCATGATACCTCTTGTTTGGTAGGCGAACCTAACTCTGATACCACTTGTGATCAAATCAAACACTCTATCTCATAGCTTTTTGGAAAATGGGTATCTGTTGCATAAGCCCAGTTCGTTTAACACTATATCAAAACACTCCTTATTGAACTTGTTTATCGATTGAATTTTCTTTTTCAATTTCAATTGGCTTTAAGTGGGACCCATCATCATCCTATACATGTAGAAGTAATATAATTGTATGAAAGAAGATGCACGGCGCCAAAATTTTGAAACTGAAACTATAGAAAGTCTGCTCAGCGACAATATGCTGCTTTGTGAAAAGAGAGCAGTAGAATATTGTAGGTAGTGTGAGATGACATCTGATCATATCTACACATGTCAAGTAAGGCCCATCGAACTGTATAGTTGTCAAGTGGGATCCATCATCACCATCCTATATATCTTTAGAAGTCATTGTTCGGATTTCAGTATGAAAAAGAAAAGTAAAAAAAAAAAAAAAATGAAAATGATAGAGAGAGCCAAAATTAGAAATTGTTGGGAAGTGAGTTGGTGTGAGAAGTGATCCAACGGAATAAGCATAAAAAGTAGCAATGGAGGTGTTGTTGGGTTCTAGACAATAGGTCATATACAAGGTAAGATTAGCGAGACACCAACTTCTTCGTCACTTTCACAAGAACTCTCCATATTTTCTAAAAGTCTACGCTTCAAATTGCATCCTTCTCAAACGCTAATAGTGCTCTCAAAAAAGTAATCCCCTTCACTTATAATTTCCTGAAGACGGTATCAGTGGTATCAATATATCGAATATATTTATGCTATTTTTGTTCGCCATTGTGTTGCATACTGGTGGTATCAGTAGTAGTGGTATACATAATAACATACTGACTTAATTGGAGTAGTAGTGGTATCAGTATACCCAAAGGTGGTATTAGTGCCCGATGGTGGTATCGGTACCTAAAGATGGTATCGATGGACCAAATATGGTATCTTATGTCTTCAATTTCTTCTTCCAAATTCACCTCGACCTGCGAATCAAAACAAAAAAAATAATAAGATCAACAGTTTAATTGAACCGAATTTAGCTGGCAATCCTAAAAAAAAGATTATGATGAGAAGGAAGCAATAACAGAATCAAGTTTTCGAAAAACGCAAGAAAATGAAAGAAAAGTAAGTTTTTCAGAATTAAGCTTTGTTTTGATACCACTCCTGTGGTAGTTGAATCTATTATGATACCACTCATGTGGTAGGCGAACTTGACTCTGATACCTCTAGTGTGGTAGGCGAATGTGGCTCTGATACCACTTGTGATTAGATCAACCTAGCTTGTGTGGTAGGTGAACTTGGCTTTGATACAACTCATGTGGTAGACAAACCTAGCTCGATACCACTTGTGAAGTGCTTCGCTCTGATACCACTTGTGTGGTAGGTAAACCTGCTATGATACCTCTTGTGATGAGATCAACATGGCTTGTGTGGTAGGCGAACCTAGCTATGATACTACTTGTGATTAGATCAATACGGGTTGTGTGTTAGGCGGACCTCGCTTTGATACCACGTGTGGTAGGCGAACCTTACTCTGATACCACTCGTGTGGTAGGTGAACCTAGCTCTGATACCACTCGTGTGGTAGGTGAACCTAGCTCTGATACCACTCGTGTAATTAGATCAACCCGACTTGTGTGGTAGGCGAACCTGATTCTAATACCACTCGTGTGGTAGGCGAACCTGGTGCTCTGATAATTATCGAAATATGAGTAGGGTACATTTGGTGGTATCAGAGTGAGGTTCCACAGTTGATCTTGCAATGCAAGTCAGCTTGAATGACTTCTAAGACACTACACCCCCACTAAGGGTGAATACATATCCACTTGTGGATCATGTATCATTAAAGCTGGTGATCCAATTTGCATCACAATACCCTTCTAGCATTGCAGGGTACTTGTCATAATGCAAAGCAAATGAGTTTACTTTAAATAATCCAAAACTCTTATCATAGCTCTCCAATGAAGCTCGTTTGGATTGCTTGTAAAGCGACTCAACATGCTTACTGCATAGGCAATATCAAGTCTAGTGCAGTTCATAACATATATATAACATCCTAGCACTCTAGCTTACTCCTTTTGATTTTCAGATTTGTTAGTATTTCTCAGCAGACGAAGATTGGAATCTATAGGGTTCGTCACAAGAGCTATGTTTAAACTCTTGAATTTCTCATGAATTTTAGCAATATAGATATTCTTGTGATAAAGCCAACCCCAAAGATGTTATGTGGATTTTAATTCTCAAAATAACATTTGCTAGACCCATATTTCATGTTGAACTTATTGGTAAGCAACCGCTTAGTAGCTTTAATCATTTGATCATTACTACCTTTTATCAATATGTCATCTACATAAAGACTATGGCAACACCATTTTTAGTATTCTGAATATAGACACATTTGTCACATTCACTAATACTAAAGTCATTTGATAACATAACTTCATCGAATTTTGTATGCCATTTTTTTGGGCTTGCTTAAGTCCATAAAGGGACTTTATTAAGCAATCGACAAACTTTTCACTCTGGTCTAAAGACAACAAATCCCTCAGGTTGTTCTAGATAAATCTAAGTCACCATTCAAGAAGGCTGTCTTTACATCCATTTGATGTAACTTTAACCCATTCAATGTTGCTAACGCGATTAACATCCGAATGGATGTAATTCTTGTATAGTGTGAATAGGTATCAAAGTAGTCTAGGCCTTCACGTTGTCTATTAGCCTTTTACTACCAGCCTAACTTTGTACTTATCAATAGGGTTATCTACTTTCATCTTCTTTTTGAAGATCCATTTAGTTCCTAAAGGCGTATTGCCAGAAGGAAGGTCAACCAAATCCTAAGTGTGGTTTGACAGAATGGATTCAATTTCACTATTGATAGCCTCTTCCCAGAATGATGCTTCAGGAGAGCCCATAGTCTCTTCATGTGTTCGAGGCTCATTTTCCAACAAAAAGTTAGAAAACTACGTCTAGGTTCCTCCTCTACAGGATCATCACTGGTCATAGTATCCTACGGTAGCACAGTACTGTTATCATTATTACCACTTGTTTTACTTTCCTTATTATACGAAAAGACATTCTCAAAGAACATAGAGTCCCTTGACTCCACAACCGTATTAACAAGGATATCTGATACATAGGACTTATAAACCAAAAATTGATATGCACCACTGTCAAGTGCATGACCAATAAACACATAGTCCATTGTCTTAGGTTTGACTCTCAACCTTTTGGGATTAGAAATCGTAACCTTAACCAAGCACCCCCACACTTTCAAATATTTCAAGGAATATTTCTTTCCTTTCCATATTTTGTATGGTATACTTTGTATCCTTTTGTGGAGCTTTCTATTAATTAGAAAATTAGCCATTAAAATGGCTTCCCCTCCACAAGTTTTGTGGTAAACTAGACGTAATCAACATTGCATTCATCATTTAATTCAATGCCCATTTTTTTTTAATATACAACATTCAACCATAATGATGCTATAAAGATTTCACATAATTTGGTAGTGATGCATACCCCAACTAGAAATATTTATCATCTTTGAGTGTCTAAATAAAACTACCAACATTTATTTTCAATAATTATAAAGACAAATAATCAACCTTATAATTGAAAAATCATAAACGCCTTATAATAACAAACTTCAATTCACTTACAATACAAACATAACATCATAGCATCAAAGTTATGGGTAATTGAAAAATCACCGTAATATTCACAAAGAATTGACCACTTTGGTGACTAACAAATCAACCATACTCTTATTATAATATTTGGAGTTAAAATAATTCATAAAGAATTGATCACTTTGGTGATTAATAAATTCACCACATTTAATTCCAAAACTTAAATATTGAACATTCATATAATTGTTGTTCACCATATTTAAAAAGCATAAAATCATAGCCACAAAATTATCCATAATTATAAAATCAAGGCTATAATTGCATTTCTACTAATACATGAAATCATGCAAGCTTATACCAAGAGAAATAATAATACTATGAAAAATTAGAGCACATTTATCTCTACACTAGATAAATGATTAAATTTTCATATCACTACCATATGCTTGTCACACAAAATATTTGATAATTCACAAAACTTCATTTTAATAGCAAATAACAAACTATTTCGTTTGATTTAATCATAGTACATGGCAATTTCATAATTTTTGTTCATGTAACAAATTATTCTTGATAAATTAAATAGTGTAATACCGGATAAATGAAAGGGGTATTTTTGGTAAGCAAGTATATAATCTCAAGACTTGTGATAATATATTATATTTTTCTAAGGAAAAATCTCTTGGAAATTAGAGAATCTAAGGGCCAAAGTGTCAAATGACGAAAATGCCCCTAGGGGACATAAATACTTAGGAAAATTGTGAAAAATCCTAAAAGGCAGAAAATGATCAAGTGGATTAAGAGAGTATGCTATCTCTAATTATTATAATTTAATAAATTATGAACTTGGAGAAATTGTTGGAAAATACTCAAAAAGAAGTGAAATGACCATAATACCCTTGTAATTTCTAAAAATGCAAGAGGCATGAAAATACTAATGTTAATACAAGAGTATGAAGGTAAGGAGGCATTGTAATTAAGAAAATTATCAACAAGTGATAATAAAGTAATTAAGTAATATTGGGCTAATTACTTGAGCATAAGCAAAGGAAATTCACAAGTAATTACATAAAACCCTAAAATTAGTGGTTTTTGTTTTAAAATTAGTAAAAACATGTTTACTAATTAATTGGAAATTTTGGAGAAAAATAGTTGAGTTTAGGTATTTTTAAGCCTGAATACAAGAATGGACCAATTAGGTATTTTTGTGGAAATTTTTGGAAAAAATTAAATAAGTAAATAATTAAATAATTAATAAAAAATAAATATTTATTAAATAATTAAAGGGGCCAGCCGAAATTTGGCCAAGAAAAAGAAAAAAAAAATGAAAGGATAAATTTTATGCAACTTGCAAATATTTTAATAATATAATTAATTAAAGTAAAAATGATGAATAGTAATTTAGAAATTAGGAAACGGATCCTATCTAGAGATCTAGGAATGGGATTTCCAAAGTCAAGGTAAAATATTGATCAGTGAGTTTTTACCTTCAAGTGACCTTTTCCGGAAATCAATTCTGAGTCCGTTTGTGCATTTTCCTAATAAAACAAAATAGGGAAAAATGTAGATAGGCACATTTTTGGATATGAAGAAAATAAATTCTAACTCGATATCTAGATGTGAGTTTGAATTTATTTGAATATATTTGGAATCAGTGAATTTTTCTGAAGAAGTTGATGATTCCAGAAATGCGTTCTGAAACCGGACGCGTTCGGACACGTTTTTCGAGGAAACTTCAACTGGACTGTTGGAGCCCTATATGGAATCAAAATTTAGGTTAACTTGGACATTTCTAGTAAGTGAGAACATGTCTTCAAAGTTGTAAATCTAGAAGTTTGAGATTTCTCCGAAATCACGCGAATCGGGTACCGATCGGGGAAATTCTATTAGACCGGGCTAAAAGCAACCCAAGTCACCATTTTTGGACCAATCTTGGGCTGCCACATCACTCAAGGATGTCGACCAAGAGGCTCCCATGGACAAGGATTTTACACCATTTCAAGTTTGATTTTCCATGGTTAAGAACAACCTTGAAAATTCCATATGTGTCCTTAGAAAATTCTATAAATAGGTGCCTTGCTCTTCATATTTTCTTCACACCATCACTCCTTCATTTGGCCGAAATCCTAGAGGGAGAGAGAAGAGAGAGAAGCTCTGGAAAAATTGTGAAGAAAGTCTTCAACGGGTAAGTCTTTCGGTCTTTAGCTTTTAAGTGAAGAGGTAAAAACATGGTAGGGATCGAGTCTCCGAAAAGTTGAAGCTTTTGTAGTTCTTTCAAAAGTAGGGGTTGTAATGCTAGAATAGCCTTTAAATTTTCAAGTATGATTGGATATCATATGGGAGGGCTATTTTAGTCTTTATTTTCGAAAATCAAAATGGCGTCGAAGTTCTGGAAAAATTTTGGGAAGAAAATTAGTCATCAGAAAGTACAAGTTTCGCGAAACATCTACGTACGTCAACGAAGGTACGTTCGCGTCTTTGTAACACTAACGCTGATGATTATTGAATGTATATATGTGTTGATATGTTGTGTAAATAGTTTGATGCCGAAGGCAATGCTAGTCTATGTGGGTAAGCCAAATAGTCGCCGTAAAGTCGGTGAGGCCCCCATGATAGACACTTACACAGTCATGCTATTCAGTGCTATATGCACCGTGTCTATGGAACCGTACTTAGACGCACCGTGTCTATGGAACCGTACTTAGATGCATCGTGTCTATGGAACCGAATTTAGATGCACTATGTCTATGGAACCGTACTTGGACGCACTGTGACCAAGGAACCGTACTTGGATCACTACTACAGTTTTTACGGGTTATTGTTATGATAATGACACGAGATCCAATGTGGTAAATTGGATCTCGGCTATAGCTCGTGGTTCGGAGGACCGTAGGGCCGAGAAAAGAAGCAAGAGCCACGTAGAAGATCCAGTTGAAGATTTCTTTCTGTTGTATTATACCTTTGAACCACACGGGTTTTGTACCGCTGTTGTATCCAACCAGACTTACGGCATTTTATATATACATATCAGTTACTCAATCGCTCTGATGCTCTACTCTGATTATTTAAAATGATATTTTAATGAAAAAAAAAATTATACTGCTTTTGGAAAATGGGTTGTTACAATAGTGGTTAAGATATTCACAAATATCACCATTTTTATTCAATCATTATTAATTGAAAAAACTTCACAATATTTTAGGAGAGATTATAGGAGATTAGAAATTATCAAACAAATTAATATCTCCAATGATACTATTCACTCTCATCCTAAAATTTAGGACTTTTAATAAAGCTCATCATTTAATTTTTAATATTTAATTTCTTATTTAAATAAACAGTATAACTCTATAATCATTAATTAATATAAGAACAATTCATACGTATATAGAACTAACTAAATGACAATCGAACTGTCTAATGTGAGTGTGACAATTCGGACATCATGACAGTAGTCGAGCGCACAGAGACGCGAGCGAAGAAACGCGCACCAAATGGAACCATGACAATTCGAACTCGCGACGTAGGGGTGCGACCGACCTTAAAGGCTGGCACTCTGCCAGGTGCGCCGAGCCGCTTCATTGAAAGAAGTGGACTCCAACAGAAAAAAAACAATGCCATTTCAGAGTGGCGTGTCATCTTCAACCTCCATCCGGGTCGATTTGACCTGGTTGGATCCTGAGGTCGGGTTTGTCGGACCCGACGCTTCAACCCTTCATAACCGGCGTTTCCGATGTCGGTTTTTCACGTTCTTGGTGTCTATCTCTTCGTTTTTTCGAGATCTACGCAATGACACCAATCTTGTGGCATAAAAACATTGTTTTCTCCTGACCCAATTTCAAAAACTGACGCAGGTTTATTGCCACGTGATTCCAAACTTCACTTGCGGTGTATTCCTGGTTTCTATTCTTACATTCTACCGTTTTCTATTCAAGATTATTGTTTTCATGGGAAAATGATCTTAGTTTTCAACTGACTCAAACTCAAATCGATTTCCAGATTCAAACATATAAGATCGGAAATCAAAACTCAACTTAACTTAGAATCATTTGAAACCACATAAGGTCAAGCAAAGTTCAGAAAAAATATTAACATATCCATAAACTGTTATATATAGCAAATGCAGCCATGCTTCTATAACTATGAACAACATTCTTAAAATTAAGAACTTAAATCATCCATTATAATCACTCTCTATATTTTTCCAGAATAGCGCATACTTCTTGAAAAACCATATGGAAACATATAAATCCAAAACAGGAAAGGTAGAATCATTGAAAGCATAAATACCCGAAACAAATAAATCTGGAGAGAATCTTAACGGTTCCACAAGCAATCAAAATTATAGAAAGTATGATATATACCGTGGGAGTGGCCTCTATAAATGAGGAATGTGTTTTAATTTCAAACACACATAATTTAACCATGCCAGTATATATCTATCAGATATTTTCTACATCGCAGACACATGTACAAACAAAAATCTCTATCATACTTGCCTCAAGATAATATCGTAATTTCAAAAAACTCTAACTTTTCAAAATTAACAAACTGAAATTCAAAATTGTCTTAAGATTGTTGGTGAAAATACTTTCAAGATAGCAATATCACTAAAATAAGAATCTGTGTTACTACTATGCATAATCTTGTAAACATACAATACTTCGCACATAGAAAAAACGTAAAAACTCACAAGACTGCCAAATATGGTAATGAACAATGCAAATCCGGGCCCAACATACGTTGTGTCCTTAAGACAATTTTGCTCCCTCAATATGGATGTCCAAGGTTTCTGAGCAATTGTCTCCCAGGATAGAGCGGATTATTCGTCTTCAGAATGATGACTCTCAATCTGAAGCCCAAGCGAATCCAATGAGTATGCTTTCAGAGAATTGCACGGATGAAACTAATAGTAAAATGTATGGGAGCGTAGTGTTAGAAAAACGAGCGTATTTTTCTGTCATATGCAAGTCTATTTATAGACGATGAAACAATCAGATGGAGTCCCATCGGCGAACCGATGTGACCGGCGGTGGCGAACCGACGCGACTTCTTATTCATAACCCATGCGACACAAAAATCTAACATATATAAAATCAACAAAGTAATTGAAATGTCAAATTTATATAAGGGTATTTTAAGAAAATGAGTAAAATTAACTAATTTAACTTCTATCCTTAATTCCTCCAAAATCAGTTAAATATGTCTTATTAATTAGGACCGGAGGGAGTACTTTGTATACAAAGCATTTGAGAATGTTTTTGACATTAAAATTTTAATATCAGCTTTCTTTAATAACAACATAATTATTGAAAAGACATTATTTAAAATTAAGGGATGAAAATGAAATTTTATATAAAATTATAAGACTAAAAGTATACTTTTGTTTTATATTAGTAATAAGTAAATTTTATCTTATGATTTTATTATAAAAAAAAAAACTTTTTCGATTTAGTATTTATTAGCAAAGTTGTCATCTTCCTAAAAAATCAAAATTGCATTGGACTCTAATTCGTTGCCTATATAACTAATTAATCAAAATCGATAATTAAGATATGAAGCCTATAAGATTGGTGGGACGACCTACAAAGAAACGTGTCACAAGTTGCTGTTAAGCCTCATGCTGTTAAGCCTCATGCATTCCACTAAACACAAGCTCAGTAAGAAAGTAAAGATATACAGAAAGTGAAGACGAACACTGATTTTAATTTCAAGAATCCATTCTTTGGTTACCTTTTTTTTTGAATACTTTTAACTTAATCAAAAAGCTGCAAATTGTAACTGAATAGAATTTTGTTGCAATAAAGGTTTTAGAAGACTCATCATGATGAGAGTGATATGGACATTTAGTAATCAGGGCGGACCCAGAAATTTTATTGACGGGGGCAAAAATTTAAAAAAAATGTTAAATCATAAATAAAAGTTCTTGAAATACGATACAGACCTAATATACAAAAAATTGAAAACAATCTGTTACAGAAATTAAGATTGCTTCACTTGACTCTTACTCTACGTGTTTTCAATTGTTAAACTCATATATAATTGAATCCGTGTTAAAAAAAAAAATTCTTTTTCAATGTATGTAATTAAAGAATCATCAAGAAATTGGTCTTTTTCAATGTATGTAATCAAAGAATCATAAAAAAATTGGCCTTCATGAGAAAGAGCATGAATTATTTTATGACCAATATGATTTAAAAAAATAATAATAAAAGTAAACTGATTAAAATTAACTATAAGTCATCATCTATATTCTCATAGCCATATTTTAACAAAACTCAAAACTTATCTAAAATTCTAACCCTAAAACATTCTCTAATCACTATAAAAGTAGTATCATTAGAAAAAATAAAATCATGCATAATAAATTTCGTGAAGGAAATTTAATGAAAAGAAGTGATTTTAAATACCGTAGTGATTAAAATTTGTAAATAAGCCGTTGAAAAAAATGGAGGATGAGCAGCGAGAGAGGAGAAGAAGATGAACTTAATTTCGATGGGGTTGGGAGATATATTAAATGTCATCTCTTGATATACATATCAAATTACATCATTAAAAAAAAAAGGGAAACTATAAGGCGATATAAAACAAAATAAATAAATAATAGGCATTTAATATATGTTCAATCCCATGTTTATCCAACAAAGTAAACTTAGATAATTATATATTAAATTGCATCAATATAGTCTCCATTCATGTGGCTTGATGGTTAGAAGTTAGAACATGTTACTTTCTCCTCACAGGTCACAAGCCCGACTCCAACAAGCATGCACTCTCACAAATTACATCTTTCCTTATTTACATTTATAGTCGGTATCACTTGCAGACTCAAAAACACTATTTTGTTCATGTGTACACAGATATATATATATATATATATATATATATATATATATATATATATATATACACACAAACACAACTAATATCCATAATTTTAACAAATTGAATATGTGGTTGTTTGGTTTAGCCTATTTTAAGAGATTTTGCTGGATAAGAAGTAATAAATATGTGAGAATTATCTTCGCTTGTGAACGAAATATGCTCCATTATTAAATATAGTCTATTAAATAAATAGGCTCTTTTTTTATTTACAAGTGGCAGGCATAAGCTTGAACAAATAGGCTCTTTTTTTTTGTTTACAAGTGGCAAACCTGAGCTTGAACAAATAGGCTTTTTTTTAAGATATAAAGCCATCTTCATTGCCCTAAAAGGGTATCTTTTGCGAAAAGAGAACTTGCCGTGAAAATTCTCAAACTGAATCTATAGAAGATGAGGAACAAGAACTTGCTGTGAAAATTCTGAGACTGAGCTTATACAAGATGAAGGACCAAAAATAAAACTGTATGGATCCTTCTTCTTGACAAAATAAAAAAACTTATTCACAACATCAAATTATACTCGAGGGTTGCCATCAATCTTGTCCGAACAAAGATGCGGCATTCCCGCCAAAGTCACGAAGAGCAACCTCGTTAAGAAAGTCCACGTATCTGGTCAGATAGTGACAATGATTAGGTTGTTTAGATAATTGCCTCAGGTACATCGCTTCTGTTTTCAAATTTAGTATGAAGGGTGAAATAAATCTTTCCCAGCTTTTAAGGTCCAGTAGTGCTTCGCGGGCGATCTCCCGTACTGTATCTTCAATGAAGCCTCGCCAGTTCTAATACCCTAAAAATTGTATTTCTAGGCAATTTTCCCTAGAAAATTAGAAGAAATAAAGTGCCAAAAACCCTTAAATACACTTGTAGGTCATAAAATACCCTGAGAATATTATGACAAATTTTAAGAGGCAATTAAATATTTATTAAAAATAGGAAAGTATGTTGTCTCTAATTTAAGTAATTTATGGGATTATTTTCCTTGGAAAATAATGAGGCAAAATTTAATATTATTTTGGGGACCATAAGTTTCCCATTTTTACCAAAAATTGCATTTTAAATAAATAAATAATGGATCAATTGCACTTTTCAAACAATTGTCCAAACTAATGCTCACGCCGTAGTGACGTTTCTCTCTCACGCCACTGACGTGGCGTTTCTTCTCTCTCACGCCGCAGTGGCGTGAGATTATCTAACGCCACTAATTGGGCGTGAGAGTTTCACGCAACACGAGTGGCGTGAGATAGCCTCACGCCACTGTGTTACGTGATTATATATATATATATATATATTAAAATTATAAATAATAATTCTAATTAATTATAAATAATAAAAATAATATTATTTTAATTAATAATAGAGAATTAAAATATCTGAAATTTATTATAAACCTTAGGAACAAAACTAATTAGTAAATTAATTAATTAGGTAATTTATTAAATTAATTAATTAGCAACTTTTAACACGATATTAAGTTACTACAATTTAGGTTAAAAGTTGCTACAATAGTGTTTTTCCCTAGAATCTCTCCCTCTCTCTAAATCTTAATAGTGAATTTTTAATTATACCATCATGTATTGATTAGAGCCCAATATCGCCTAGAGTCCGTTTAGTTGTTTTTATTTGTTTTATAAAAAAATGAAAACAACTATTAATTATAAATAATAAAAATAGTATTATTTTAATTAATAAATAAGGAATTAAAATATTAAAATTTATTATAAACCTTAGGAAAAAGACTAATTAGTAAATTAGTTAATTAGTTAATTTATTAAATTAATTAATTAGCAACTTTTAACACGATATTAAGTTGCTACAATTTAGGTTAAAAGTTGTTACAATAGTGTTTTCCCCGAGAATCTCTCCCTCCCTCTCAGCCTTAATAGTGAATTAATTAATTAACACGATATTAAGTTGCTACAATTTAGGTACAATTTTGTTAAAAGTTGCTACAATAGTATTTTCCGAGAATCTCTCGGTCTCAATAGTGAATTAATTCACTAATTAAAAATTCACTATTAAGATTGTGAGAGAGTGAGAGATTTTAGGGAAAAACTATTGTAGCAACTTTTAACCGTAGTAACTTAATATCGTGTTAAAAGTTGCTAATTAATTAATTTAATAAATTAACTAATTAATTAATTTACTAATTAGTCTTGTTCCTAAGGTTTATAATAAATTTCAGATATTTTAATTCCCTATTATTAATTAAAATAATACTATTTTTATTATTTATAATTAATTAGAATTATTATTTATAATTTTAATATATATATATATATATATATATATATATATATAAATATCACGCAACACGTAGTCGCGTGAGACTGCCTCACGCCACTCGTGTTGCGTGAAAAACTCTCACGCCGGTAGTGGCGTGAGACGCCTCACGCCACTACCGGGCGTGAGAGAGAAACGCCACGTCGAGTGGCGTGAGAGAGAGAAACGCCACTACCGGCGTGAGCATTAGTCCTGGACAATAGTTTGAAAAGTGCACCGATCCGGTATTTATTTATTTAAATGCAATTTTTGGTCAAAATGCCCCATAAGTTTCCCTATGATTTTTAAAATAATACATGGTGCATAAATTACCAATGTCAATACAATAGTTGTGAGAAGATAATTAATCTTAATTAAGAAAATTGTCAACAATTAGTAGGTGATTAAATAAGTAATTAATTGCTAATTGTTTAGGCGTGAACAATTGTGATATTCAAAGTTAATTATATATAACCCCTAATTGGAGATTAATGACCAAAAAGGGATTAAGATTAGCATAAGAATAATTGCTAATTAATTAGAAATGATTAAGAAAATGTATAAGATGAATTATGTAAAAACCCTAAAGCCTAATTAACCAACAAAGAATTGATTAAGGCACTAAACAAGTTTAGTAACAAACTTTGACAAGTCAACACAAATCAAGGGTTTGGATTAAAAGAAATAAAGTTAATCTAATGGTTTAAATAAATCAAGCCTTAATCCATGTGAAAATAAATTGGCCAATGGGAATACATAGAACATAGGATATTTTGGCAAGTGGTGGAGCAACTTCCTTGGCCAAAAAGGGGCCATGAGTTCGAAATTTTGAAAGAGAAAAGAAGAAAATAGGATATTTTGTGAGATATTTGATAAAAAAACAAATAGGATAAATGAGAACCAATAGAAAATAAATCATAACTTGAAATCTATGAACTAAGTATTAAACATCGGACATATTATGAACAAGAGAATTTTTGTCCCGAGGTGGGTTACCTCCGATGTCATTTCCATAACCGTAATACCCTGATTTTATTATCTGAATATTATGAATAAATTGGATATTTCGATAAGTGAAATTATTGTCTCCAGGACTTGTGTGGATTTAGTCTATTATTCTAGGTTAAATTCTGTAGGGAAATTAAGGGTCAAAGTGTCAAATGACCAAAATACCCCTGAAAGGGTAATTAACTTAGAAAAAAATTATAAAAATACCGAGAAAGCGAGTAAAATGATCAAGTGAATTAGGAGAGTATATTAGCTCTAATTATTATAATTTAATAAATTATGAACTTGGAGAAATTGCAGAAAAATACTTAAAAAGTATTGAAATGACCATAATACCCTTGTGATGTCTAAAATGCAAGAGGCATGAAAATACCAATGTTAATACAAGAGTATGAAGGTAATAAGGCATTGTAATTAAGAAAATTATCAACAAGTGATAATAAAGTAATTAAGTAATATTGGGCTAATTACTTAAGTATAAGTAAAGGAAATTCATGAATAATTATATGAAACCCTAAAATTAGTGGTTTTTGGCCTAAAATTAGTAAAAACATATTGGTTAATTACTTGGAAATTTTGGAGAAATATAGTTGAGTTTAGGTATTTTTAAGCCTAAATGCAAGAATGGACCAATAAATTATGTAAAAATAATTATTTAATTAATTAAATAATTAATTAAAAAACGAAATAAAAAAAAAATGGGCAGAAAAAAAAAGAAAAAAAAGAAAAAGAAAAATAGAAAAGAATGAAAAATGAATTCTTACAACTTGCAAATATTTTAATATTATAATTAATTAAAATAAAAAATGATGAATAGTAATTTAATATTTAGGAAACGGATCCTATCTAGAGATCTAGGAATGAGATTTCCAAAGTCGTGGTAAAATATTGATCGGTGGAATTTTATCTTCCGTTAGACTCTTCCTAAGAAAATTAAGCCGCCAGGCATTTCCTAATAAAACAAAATAGGGAAAAATGCATATAGGCATATTTTGGATATAAAGAAAATAAATTCTAACTCAACATCTAGGAATGAGTTTGAATTTATCTTGACATATTTGGAATCGTTGAATTTTTCTGAAGAAGTTGGTGATTTCAAATACGTTTCGACACCGGTTCGGACACGTTTCTCGAGAAAACTTCAACTGGACTGTTGGAGCCCTATATGGAATCAAAATTTAGGTTAACTTGGACATTTCTAGTAAGTGAGAACATGTCTTCAAAGTTGTAAATCCAGAATTTTGAAAGTTCTCCAAATCACGCGAATCGGAGTACCGATCGGGGAAATTCTATTAGACCTAGGGTTTAAAGCAACCCAAGTCACCATTTTTGGGCCAATCTTGACAGCCACATCACCCTCATTTTCGGCCAAACAAGCCTCCATGGTCAAGGATTAAACACCATTTTGCTTTGATTTTCCATGGTTAAGAACAACCTTGAAAATTCCATTCATGTCCTTAGAAAATTCTATAAATAGGTGCCTTGCTCTTCATATTTTCTTCACACCATTTCTCCTTCCTTTGGCCGAAATCCTAGAGGGAGAAAGAAGAGAGAGAAGCTCGGAAAAATTTTGCGTAAGTCTTCAACGGTAAGTCTTTCGGTCTTTAGTTTTTAGTTCGGTAGTTAGTAGAATTGTTAGATAGTTTTAGTAAGTAGGGAATGAGATTCCTACTATTGTTTTTAGGCCTCATTGCATTGAAAAATGCCCGACGAGGTAAAAACTTGGTCTGGGATCGAGTACCGAAAAGTTGAAGCTTTTGTAGCTCTTTCAAAAGTAGGGTTATAATGCTGAATAGCCTTTAAATTTTCAAGTATGATTGGATATCATATGGGAGGGCTATTTTAGTCTTTATTTTCGAAAATCAAGATGGCGTCGAAGTTAAGGCAAAATTTCTCGGGAAGAAAATTTGTCGAGTAACGAAGTCTTTGGCGAAATTCCGCCAATTAGGGGTATAGGGGCAAAATGGTAATTTTTACCTAAAATGCCGCTTATTGTGTCAAATCACTAATGGAAGTGATATTACTCTTATAGGACGTCGAAATCTTAATCTGCTGCCGTTACGCTGTCCAACGTGCATTGCCGAACAAAACCGCTGCTTTTCCGTCGAAAGTACGCTTCGCCGTAAACATCTACGTACGTCAACGAAGGTACGGACGCTGCATCGTAACACTAATCCTATAGTTCTCATATACATATATGTCATAGATACGTTCATATACCGGGCTCGCTTAGGGTCGTCGCTTACATACAGCTTTGTACGGGTTATAAGACATGATAATACCGTTTTGAGTTTTCCTAGCGCTGAGGACACGTGCTCGTGGCACAGATAATGTGCGACTATTTTTGTGTAGGACTTTACATACTGCTTTACGCTTATGTCTTTTCTGTGTCACAATATTGATGTGTAGGACCTTACGTATTGCTCCATGCTTATGTTTTGTCTGTGTCACACTTATCTGATGAGGTACCGCTGTTATGTCATGAATATCTGTTGTCTATATACTGTTTTATTTGAGCATAAGGTTAACCGTTACCTGAGATTCAATGCGGTGAATTGAATCTCAGTGAGATTATTTAAGATTACACGATTAGAACACTGAACAGGGGATTTTATCGGTTAAATCCATAAAGCAAGGGAGTGACATCATGTGCGTGACATCATTTTTTGAGGAATGAGGTAGGGGGAGGTCGGCATGGGCAATGGATGGTGGAGATTGAGTTTGAACAAAACCCTAGATCCAATGGCCTAAGTTGAAGGAGAAAGTTTAAAAGATTTACAAGCATGCCATGGACTTTTCCTATAAATAACCCCTCCATTGCATTCAAATTCTCACACCAATTTCTTAGGCAATTCGAAAATAAGAGAGAGGGTAGAGAGAAGGGAGAGCTCTGGAGAAGGAGTAGCGAAGTTCTGGGTAAATTCTTCGGTCCTTAGTTTTAAGTTCTAGTATTTCATTCGGTAGTTTTAGTATAAATGTTAGTTTGATCTTTAATCTTCCAAGTATAATTTTAATATCATGTTTTACGGTTAAGTATGATATTCATTTCAAAAATTATGATGGAAATAGAGATATGGCAAAATTTTGGAAGATTAGAGTCAAAGTAGCGAAGCTCTGGCAAAATTTAGTCAGTTAGCAAAGTCAGAGGTAAAATGGTCATTTGTGACTAAAATGACTGTTATGATGATTGATCATTAACAAATACGATATTGTCCTTATAGGATATCTGTGATTACGTTCGACCAACAAATGCACCGTATTTCGTTAAACAAAGGTACGTTCGCGCACTGTAACACTAACTCGATGTTTATTGTATGCATATATGCACTAGGTGTATTGTATGTGGTAGCCGATAGTTTGTGGCTGTATGTCTATGTACCGTTGATATGTTTACATTCACTATGGGTGACACATCTGTAAGGGAGCATTCGCTACGTGCGGTATATCCGCATTGGTTGGGTGCATATGTTGCGTGTTCATATTCTCGTTTATGTTGTGAATATCTCGAACTCGTATGTTGTATATATAAACATGAGGTTAACTGCTACTCGAGGTCCGTGACGTGTTGGACCTCGGCTCTAACTTAGCTTCAGGGTCAGGAGGACTGAGGACCGAGGATAAAGGCAAGCAGCCCACATAGAGACCCGGTTGAAGACTTCTTCTGTTTATGTAGTTACGTTTATGTTAGACGTTCGGAATAATGTACCGTTACTGTAATCGCCGACTTACGGCATTTTGAATATATGTATCGCTTACTCTCTTGCTCCGATGCTCTACTCTGATGGAAAAAAAATTTATCCGGCTTTTGAAAATGAGATGTTACACCGACATGTGGCTCTACTCCCACTGTCTCTTTCTTTCTTCGTGCCTTTATAATCGAAATTCGAATTCCAGAACATTTGAGTTAAGTCAAAGTTCTCCATGATGAAGCAAGGATTACCGTAAACAATGGCGGATCCAGAAAAATAATGAAGGGTGAGCACTAATAGCGAAGCTAGGATTTTTGTTTGTGTTTGCACAATTAGTGGGGATTTCCCGATTTTTTTAAGGAAAGTTTTAAATATATTAAAAAATAAAAGAATATAGACAAGAAAAGAAAAGAATATCAAAAAAATATCATGAAATCAAGTGAATACTGATAACATAATAAAAGAGGCAATTATTTAAGGGCGGTCACTACATAAATTACAATGAAGTGTGAACATTCAATAAGTTCAAGTACATATATTTTAATAACAAAAGTATATTACAATAAAAAAAATTATAATGTCATCATTATAGACCTTATTTTTTGAATTCCATTATAATTGACTTATTATTAATGCAATTAAATACATTTTTAACAAAAAAATTGGAAGAGACAAATTCAAGGGGCACTTGCCCTCTTCTCCATAACGTGCATTTTCCTCTAGTCGTGAATGTCATTAGATGATTCATCATAGTAAAAGAAACTGTGTCACTACAAAATAACCCGGCCGGAAATGTTCTCCTCATCATGAATTTAGGGGTTGAAAGCGAAGATTCACAAGATCAAAACAATTTGCACTGAACCAGCAGAGGTCCTCCGCCGCCACACAAAATAACCTGGCCGGAAATGTTCTCCTCATCATGAATTTAGGGGTTGAAAGCGAAGATTCACAAGATCAAAACAATTTGCACCGAACCAGCAGAGGTCCTCTCGCCGCCAATTTATATGGCATTGTTTAGAGGAAGGATGAGTAACAAGAACCTGAGGCCACAATTGCAGAATCACATTCATTTCTCTTGTATAGATTAACAAAGAAATGGAACGAACGATATAGATGAACAAAGAAATTGAACGAACCAAAAGAAATTGGTATCAAAGTTCATGAACAAGAAAATAGAAGTTCACATATTAATAGTTAGTTAATAAATAGAAATCTCGGCCATTATCTTATTATCTATTAATCAAGTTAACAATTTTTTTCCAACACAAGTTATTAAATAAATTCATATGAATACTTGTTTGATTATTGAATAAATGAATACATATGTACCCTTCTATAAAGAACTTGTAATTATATTTCAAATTTCCACTTAGATACATATACCACAACATCAAATATATATTATGCTAACTTGTCCTTAATATAAGCCAATTTATTTATTTTTAGACATTAAGGAAATTAAATAAGTAATACTCCCTCAGGTCCTAATTATAAGAACACTTTTGTAGTGCAATTTGCATTACAAAAGTGTTCATATAATTATGACTGGAGGTAGTATTAAATTATTTATATCAAATGATTTTTTACAAAATTATTATTTTTTTGATTTATAAACCAATATATAATCTAAGGGGTTTAAACTTCTTATGTTGCATGAGAAGAAGAAGATTTTACACACATGAATGGTGGACCCATATATATAGTTAGCATTATATATATATATATAATATATAATGCTAACTATATATATATGGGTCCCACCATTTCATGTGTGTGTGACATGAGAATACACTTCTCCTACAACATGAGAAGTGTTTTTCCCATAAACTAATTATACGTAATACATGTAATGATTAAGTCATTTGTTTAGTTTATTTAATCTCTATAAAAAAAGTCATTTATCTCTTATACTAAGGACGACATAGAATACTATCTATGATCCTTAATAAAAGAGCTAATTAGGGAATCAAGTTAGTCCTAAATATAATACTCAGATTCACGTTGTCTTCTAAATTTATAAGTTTTTACCAAAATATCCCTATTAATTACATATATTAAAGAGCTTCTATCTAAATATAGTAATCAAGATGAATGATGACATTTTAAGAAAACCAACTTATATTTATTACAAATAACTAATATAATTAACCCCATTAATCTACCTAAATTATCCAATTGGTTCTTATATTATTAGGGACATTTTAATATATTTTTAGGATTTAAAAGTACATTTTTGCTTTAAACCCATTTATAAAAGAGGTTGACAACAATCTTTTAAATCCGGTGCAATGTTGTCATTAGTCCATTATCAATGCGTGTGAAGAAAATAGGGAAAATTAAAATAAAGGACTTAGATAAAATAAGATTTAATTAGAAGGACTACAAAAATTGTAATTATTAAGGAGGACCAAATAAGCTTAAAATTACTAAATTACCCTTCAAATTCTCAATTGCTCCCCAAAGTAGAAAACAAAGAAAAAGTGCCTTCTTCCCTCCCGTGACCAATTTATCGGTGCCACCACCTTCCTCCCTGTCGTTGCCATTTTCACAGACAACAAGGAAGGCATTTTAGGTCCTTTCGTATCTCACATCCTTATATACCTTGCAAATAATGAGAAGTTGTGTTATTACCTATAAACCGTAACACCCCGTTGTAAATGTTTTCATAGCGTTTTGAATGTAGTTTTGAGCGTCGAATTTTTTTCATAATAAAGAGTAATCAATAACATAGAATACAGTGTATCCGGCAAGAATACGGCCATACAATCATCCTAGTGTTTAATTCAAAAGTAAATACAATAAAACAAAAGCGTCTCCGTCCGGTCCTCATGCTGGCTCCTTACCCCTGATCTCGATCCCGTGACCCTTGATCCCGGGCTAGAGTAAGAGTTGAGGTTCAACGCCCACTGCACTCGTGTAACGGTTAACCTCATGCTCATGCAACAAGATATGAATGACAGCTTATTCATGACATCACAAAGAAGACATAATCATATATGTAAACCAATAACCATACATATCTAATGCATGTTATTCACCCGTCTGCACTCTACTCCAAAGGCCATGATGTACACTCGTGTCCTCGCCGCTAGAAAACTCAACGGTATCTCATAACCGTAACCCGTATATAGCTGGATGTATAATGAAAACATCTAAGACATCACAGTCCTAGTCTATGAATACAACTATCACATATAAACATACAACAAGCATAAGAGTTAAGGTTACAAGACGCGTCCGTACCTTCGTTGACGAAATGAAGTACGTCCGACTACATGGTATGTGATCACAAATATCCTATAAGGATAATAGCGTATTTAATTAATAAACAATATCCTAATGTATATTTTAGTCACAAATGACTATTTTACCCCGACTTGAAAAATCGCTACTCGATAAAATTTCGCCAGAGCTACGCTACTCGACTTCCAATTTTCGTAAACTCAATCCCTACTATGTTCTTACCTCGTCAGCATCTTTCAATGCAATGAGGCCTAAAAACAATAATAGGAATTTCATTTCCTACTTACTAGATCAAACTAATATTTCTACTAAAACTACTAAACTAAAGACTAGAATCTAAAACTAAGGACCGAAGAACTTACCCGTAACTTCGCTACTCCTTCTCCAAAGCTTCTCCTTCTCTCCCTCACCCTCAAGTTTCGAATTACTCAAGAGGGTTTGGTGTGAAATTTCCAAGAGAAGTGAAGGCTCATTTATAGAAAATCCCATGGCAACCTTGTAATTTTTCCAAACTTTCTCCTTCAATATACACCATTAGATCTAGGGTTTTTGTTGAAGCTCCATCTCCACCCTTGACGCCCCTTAGCCGACCTCTCCCCTCTTCTCTTTCCTCCATATGATGTCATCCTACGTCATCTTATCTTGTGGAGATTTTCTCCTACCGATAAATTCCCCGCTCGGTGTTTCTAATCGAATATGCTTATAAATCTCAAATACTTTTGAGGTAAACTTTGAAGTTTATGTATCCTCTTGAGAAGTATTTGGATTAACAAGAATTATAGTCCAATTAGGGGTCTTTACTAGTCTTTTAGTCAGTATAGGATAAACCCCGTCTTGCTACGAAATGACTTCGAAGATAACCATCTCCGGGGTAAAAATTCACTTGTTTATAATATGTCCTGACGTTAAATACTTAGTTCACATATTTCAATATACGATTTAATTTCTATTGGTTCTCATTTATGCTATTTGCTTTTTCAACAAATATCTCACAAATATCCCTTTTTCTTCTTATCTCTCCATCCACTTGCACACACACACACACCTCACATACACACTCACACACGGCTCCCCCTTTTTGACTTTTCAAACCTTGATTTCATTTAATTAATCTATGCTTTAAGTATCTAATTAGATATTTATTCCATTGGTTAATTAGATAGTTAATTATTCCATTGATTAATTAGGCTATAGGGATTTATATAATTCATCTTATATTTTCCTTAATCATGTTTAATTAATTAGCAATTATTCTTATGCTAATCTTGAACCTTATTTGGTCATTAGTTTTTAATTAGAAATTGTATATAATTAACTTTGGATATTACCCTTAATCATGCCTAAACAATTAGCAGTTAATTACTTATTTAATCACTTACTAATTGTTGACAATTTTCTTAAATTAGATTAATTGTTTCTCACAACTATTGTATTGACATTGGTAATTTATGCACCATGCATTATATTAAAAATCATAGGGCAACTTATGTTCCCCAAAATAATATTGGATTTTTGCCTCTTTAAATTCCAAGGAAAATATTCCCATAAATTACTTAAATTAGAGACAACATACTTTTCTATTTTTAATAAATATTTAATTGCCTCTTAGGATTTATTATAATATTCTCAGGGTGTTTTATGACCCATATATGCATTTAGGGATTTTTGGCACTTTTATTCCTTCTAATTTCAAGAGAAATTACCCTAGAATCATAAGATAAATACCACAAGTTTTGAGACCATATATTCACCTATTAAGAATAGGTATTATTTATCAAAAGATAATATTTAAGATAAATAATTATCCGGGTATTACATTTCTCCCCCCGTTAAACAAAATTTCGCCCTCAAAATTTAATCTATCGTAACTAGGCTTCGGGCCATAAACTCCGGGTAGTTCTCCCTCATGTCACTCTCTGTTTCCCAAGTCGATTACTCAGGTTCAGGGGTAAAGCTATTTGGTAAGCGACTGGTCCTCGCTCTGCCAAAATTTTGAATGGTCCTACATAACGTGGACTGAGTTTTCATCTCTTAAGAGTTCTACCGACACCGGTTACTGGAGATAGTTTAAAAAACACATGGTCGCCGATGTAGAACTTCAGAGGTCTCCTCCTTTTGTCAGCATAGCTCTTCTGTCTGCTTTGTGCTGCAAGGAGTCTCTTCTTGATCAATGCGATCTGCTCGGAGGTTTGTTCAATCATATCTGGCCCAAGCAATTGTCTTCCAGAAGATTCTGTCCAGCATAGAGGTGATTGACACCTTTGCCCATCAATGCCTCAAACGGGCCATTTGTATACTTGCATGATAGCCGTTGTTGTACCCAAATTCTGCAAGCGAAAGATGTCGATCCCAACTTCCTTTGAAATCCGGTGCACACGCTCTTAACATATCCTCCAAATATTCGTATTGTTCTTTCAAATTGACCGTCGGTCTGAGGGTGATAAGCTGAACTTCAGCTTTGTACCCAAACCTTCGTGTAATGTTTGCCAGAAACGGGATTGGAATCGTGTATCCCTGTCCGAGACAATGCTCTTAGGTATGCCTTGGAGTCTCACAATCTCCTTGATATAAATCTCTCCAATCATTCCTGAGAATAGTGGATACCGATAGGAATGAAATGTGATGATTTGGTTAATTGGTCAACAATTACCCAGTTGTATCGTGATTCTCGATCTTGGGAAAACCCACCACAAGATCCATGGTTACGTTCTCCCATTTCCATTCGACATTTCTAGTTTTTGAAGAGGACCAGGGGGTCGCCGATGTTCGATCTTCACTTTTTGGCAAGTCAAGCATCCTAGCCACGTACTGGGCTACATCTTTCTTCAATCCGGGCCACCAGAGTTCGGATCTCAAATTCTAGTACATCTTGACCATTCCTGGATGTAGAGTATACTTACTCTTATGAGCCTCATCCAGTATCTTCCGCCTTAATTCATCAACCGGCACTATGTGGATTTGCTTCTTGTATCTGACCAGACCACTAGGTAATAGGTCATGATCTTGGGTCTCACCCCGAAAGATCTTTTCGCGTATCTCAATAGCCCAATCATCTTGCTTCTGAGCTTCCTCGACTTCATCTCTCAGATCATATTCCCACTGACTAACAAGGAGAGTTGCAAGATAGGCTTCATTTGGTGTGTTAAGACCTACACAAATTTGATTTGATAGGTTCAAATCTCGAAATCTTCAAGTAGCTTCTACTCTTGAATCATCATGTATGCCACTGCAGTGACTTCTGCCGAGAGCATCTCGCAATGACATTTGCTTTACCGGATGATACTTGATGTCCGTGTCGTAGTCTTTCAAAGAACTCCATCCAGCGACGTTGTCTCATATTGAGTTCCTTTTCATCGAAAAGGTATTTCAGGCTCTTATGGTCGCAGTACAATGCTACGGTCGCACCGTATAAGTAATGCCTCCATATCTTCAAAGCAAACACGATAGCCGCAAGCTCTAAATCGTGCGTAGGATAATTCAACTCGTGAGGCTTCAACTGACGAGAGGCGTAAGCCACCACTCTGCCCTGCTGCATAAGGACACATCCCAGTCCATGCCCACTGGCATCACTATAGACAATATAAGTCTCACTCGGATCTGGGATAATCAATACCGGTGCTGTAGTCAACCTCTCCCTCAGTCTCTGAAAGCTATCCTCACAGTCTTCTCCCCATACAAAGGGTTGGTTCTTCCTCGTAAGCTTTATCAATGGTAAGGCAAGACGCGAGAAATCCCGTATGAATCTGCGGTAATACCCCGCCAGGCCTAGAAAACTACGTATCTCTGTCACCGTCTTTGGTCTCTTCTAGTCCAGAACTGCTTCCACTTTACCTGGATCAACAGCAACTCCGTCGCGTGATATGACATGGCCCAGAAATCTAACTTCCGTGTTGACGAAAATACGGTCCATGTAATCCATGAACACAAGCAGTGCATTTGTCAAACCAAAAGGCATCACAAGGAATTTGTAATGCCCATACCGGGTTCTGAAAGTCGTCTTGGGAACATCACTAGCCTTAACTCGTAGCTGATGATATCCCGCACGTAGATCGATCTTTGAAAAGATAGTAGAACCAGCTAATTGATCCAATAGATCATCAATCCGGGAAGTGGGTACTTTTTCTTAACAGCTACTTTGTTCGGTTCGCGATAGTCAATACGAGTCGAAAACTTTTGTCTTTCTTCTTCACAACAAGACCGGGCTCCCCATGGTGATACACTGGGTCGAATGAACCCCTTCTCTAGAAGTTCTTCCAGTTGCTTCTTCAATTCCTGCATCTCATTTGGTGCCATACGATACGACACTTTTGATATTGACCCTATACCAGGCATCAATTCAATGGTGAACTCAACTTCCCTCGTAGGAGGTAGCTCAGAAACACGTCAGGAAATTGATTCACCACAGAGATGTCTTTGAGCGAAAGTTTGGCTTCTGCCTTGACTGAGAAGAATACCATGTATGGTTGGCATCCCTGCTTCATGCATCTATCAGCTTCCGAAGCAGAGAGAAAATTCAGGCTCATGTCAACCTCATCTCCGCTTGATGAATGGGGAAAGGATATCTTCTTACTACCACAGTCGATCATTGCACTGTTTGCCATCAGCCAATTAAGACCGAGTATGACGTCGATGCCATGAAGTGGTAATCGGATAAGGTCTACTTTTGAAACTCGTCCATTCACACTCGCAATACAATTTAAGCATGCATCAGAAGCTAGAGATTTCACGCCAAGTGATGTGGCTACTATCAAATCATAAGGTAATTTATAAACATGCATTCCTAAACGCTTTGCACAAATCATAGGAAATAAACGAGTGACTAGCACCTGAATCATATAATGCTTGCAGTAAATTCCCATTAAGAGAAATAGTACCTTGGACCATCTCCGGAGACTTCCTGGCCTCTTCATTGGTCAGAGCGAAAACCCGGCTTGGGTTTTGCGGCCTTATCTCCGCAGCCTTTCGAGGAAAATTCATCTTGATGTGCCCAGGCTTTTGGCACTTGAAGCATACCTGCCTCCCATCGCAGTTTGTACCTTGATGGTACCTCCCGCATTTTGGACATGGTCGGGATCCCCGTGCTCTTGGGAAATTCTATCGGCCAAACCGAAATGGCCTCTTGTTTCCACGAGCATTTCCCCAGGGTGCTTTCCTCTTCTGCACGGAGCTTCCTTGGCTAAATCCACTGCGACCAGCGCTGCTACTATTGAAAGGTTGGGACTTCCGCAATTCTTTCAAGTTCCGCTCAATCAGCCTACAAGCTTCAACAGCATGAATCAATTCCTAGAATCGTTGAGAAGTAAGTATTTCCCTTATCTCGTACTTTAGCCCGTAAATCAGTATGTTCACCATACTGCTCTCTCGTGCACAGGAGGTGACTGGGATCTTTCTGATCCCTCAGCTTCCTCGGTCTGTCTCTCGTCTGTTTCACTTTCTTCTTCATCCTCAGCTTGTTGTTCTTCTGCGTTTCTTTGCCTCTCCTCTGCTGCGTGTCTTTCTGCTTGTCTCTCCTCACAGAGTTCTTCTATCATGGCTCGTTGTTCACGTACTACAGCCATTACTTCTTGCCAGGTCATTTGTTGTGGTTGGTTAGGTTCTTGAACTGGTTGTTCAGGGTTTACTACCGGAATTTGGATCATCCGAGGTTGTCTACCTCGGCCTCTGGGAGCTTCGGCTCCTCTTAGATTTGCCATCACTTGTTCTTTTTCCTTTATTATGGAAAATGTTAGATGTATATAGAGAGAACAACGATTAGTATAACACAACTCTTATATAGATAATTATCACAAAAGTCTTTACAATACAAACCCCTGTTTATTGGGTTTTCTTACATCATAAAGTTTCCTAGAAAACTAACGTACATAGGTAACTACGCTTGCTCATACTTCCATAGCTTCCCTAATCCGACTCTCGTTTTCTCCCATCCTCGACTACATGTTCAGTATACTAGGAGTTTGAGATGCGAGAGACATGCACAAACATCATCAACATCCCCCTCGTTCAAGATTTCGTTGGTTCTTTTAGCCCAAAAATGGGTATGAGGAAAATGATGAAGAGTGGCTCTGATCCAGTCTTCAGAAGGGTATGGAAATATGTAACGGTTCCTCCGATAGAAATTCTCAACATGGGTCAAATACCGCATGTATTTATCTTTGTTGGACTCGGCGTTTCGTCGGCGTGGCCTAGCTCCACATATAAGCTCGTGCTAGGATAGAATTACCGTTCGGACAAACCGGAGATTATCGAATTATCGAGTTATCAAAATTATCAAAGTTATCAAAATTATCAGAATCTGCATCAGAGTGAATATCAAGATTTCTGATCTCTGGGTAGTCGAAGTTGTCGGCTATCGATGAATGATGTGAGTTATCAGAGTTATAAGGATTATCAGAGCTATCTGGTACGGGTATCGGCATAGGCGGTGGATACACTGGCTCTGGGTTCAATCTCAACCCTATCATCTCGGGAACTACGGACATACGTGCGTACGTCTTCTTTGGCCGTAGGGAACATTGTTCTGTTCATCTCTAGAACATAACACGAGTTATCGTACTCATTTTCAAAATATACTCTTTAAAGAAAAGGCGTTGAGCCTAACTCGTTACTCAAACCTATTGGCCAGGTAGGTGCTTATCATGGGAGTCTCACCGAGTTCACGGCGACTGATTGACTTACCCACATAGACTAGCCCTGCCTTCGGCACCAATGTTTGTTTATAACATAGCTAGACTCATGCCAGGTAAAAATGTTCTGATGCTAGGTAAAACGCTCTGATACCAAAAATGTAGCACCGTTTTCGTAAATATTTTCATAGTGTTTTTAACGAGTTTTGATCGTCCGGATTTTTTTCATAATAAAGAGTAACCGAATAACATAGAATACAATGTATCTAGCAAGTACATACGGCTATACAATCATCCTAGTGTTTAATTCAAAAGTAAATACAATAAAACAAAAGCGTCTCGTCCGGTCCTCATGCGGCTCCTTACGATCTCGATCCTGTTACCCTTGGATCCACGAAGCTAGAGTAAGAGCGAGGTCCAATGCCCATCGGACTTGAGTAACGGTTAACCTCATGCTCATGCAACAAGATATGAATGACAGCTTATTCATGACATCACAAAGACATAATCACATATGTAAACCAATAACCACACATAGCTAATGCATGTTATTTACCCATCTCGCACTCTACTCCGGTGCCACGATGTACACTCGTGTCCTCAGCGCTAGGAAAACTCAACGGTATCTCATAACCAGAACCCGTATATAGCTGGATGTATAATGAAAACATCTAAGACATCACAGTCCTAGTCTATGAATACAACTATCACATACAAACATACAACAAGCACAAGAGATAAGTTTACAGTACGCGTCCGTACCTTCGTTGACGAAATGCAGTACGTCTGACGGTCGGTACGTGATCATAAATATCCTATAAGGATAATATCGTATTTAATTAATAAACAATATCCTAACAGATATTTTAGTCACAAATGACTATTTTACCCCTGACTTGAAAAATCGCTACTCGATAAAATTTCGCGAGAGCTTCGCTACTCTGACTCCCAATTTTCAGAAACTCAATCCCTACTATATTTTTTCCTCATCAGGCATCTTTCAATGCAATGAGGCCTAAAAACAATAATAGGAATTTCATTTCCTACTTACTAGATCTAACTAATATTTCTACTAAAACTACTAAACTAAAGACTAGAATCTAAAAACTAAGGACCAAAGAACTTACCCAGAACTTCGCTACTCCTTCTCCAAAGCTTCTCCTTCTCTCCCTCACCCTCAAGTTTCGAATTACTCAAGAGGGTTTGGTGTGAAATTTCCAAGAGAAGTGAAGGCCTATTTATAGAAAAATCCCATGGCAACCTTGTAATTTTTCCAAACTTTCTCCTTCAATATACACCATTAGATCTAGGGTTTTTGTTGAAGCTCCATCTCCACCCTTGACGCCCCTTAGCCGACCTCTCCCCCTCTTCTCTTTCCTCCATATGATGTCATCCTAGGTCATCTTATCTTGTGGAGATTTTCTCCTACCGATAAATTCCCCTGCTCAGTGTTTCTAATCGAATATGCTTATAAATCTCAAATACTTTTTGAGGTAAACTTTGAAGTTTATGTATCCTCTTGAGAAGTATTTGGATTAACAAGAATTATAGTCCAATTAGGGGTCTTTACTAGTCTTTTAGTCAGTATAGGATAAACCCCGTCGGTTACGGAAATGACTTCGAAGATAACCATCTCCGGGATAAAAATTCACTTGTTTATAATATGTCCTGACGTTAAATACTTAGTTCACATATTTCAAGATACGATTTAATTTCTATCGGTTCTCATTTATCCTATTTGCTTTTTCAACAAATATCTCACAAATATCCCTTTTTCTTCTTATCTCTCCATCCACTTGCACACACTACACCTCACATACACACTCACACACGGCTCCCCCCCTTTTGACTTTTCAAACCTTGATTTCATTTAATTAATCTATGCTTTAAGTATCTAATTAGGTATTTATTCCATTGGTTAATTAGATAGTTAATTATTCCATTGATTAATTAGGCTATAGGGATTTATATAATTCATCTTATATTTTCCTTAATCATGTTTAATTAATTAGCAATTATTCTTATGCTAATCTTGACCCTTATTTGGTCATTAGTTTTTAATTAGAAATTGTATATAATTAACTTTGGATATTACCCTTAATCATGCATAAACAATTAGCAGTTAATTACTTATTTAATCACTTACTAATTGTTGACAATTTTCTTAAATTAGATTAATTGTTTTCTCACAACTATTGTATTGACATTGGTAATTTATGCACCATGAATTATATTAAAAATCATAGGGCAACTTATGTTCCCCAAAATAATATTGGATTTTTGCCTCTTTAAATTCCAAGGAAAATATTCCCATAAATTACCTAAATTAGAGACAACATACTTTTCTATTTTTAATAAATATTTAATTGCCTCTTAGGATTTATTATAATATTCTCAGGGTGTTTTATGACCCATATATGCATTTAGGGATTTTTGGCACTTTTATTCCTTCTAATTTCAAGAGAAATTACCCTAGAATCATAAGATAAATACCACAAGTTTTGAGACCATATATTCACCTATTAAGAATAGGTATTATTTATCAAGAGATAATATTTAAGATAAATAATTATCCGGGTATTACATAAACTAAGAGTTGCAGCAAGCTCACGTTTCTTTTTCCATTGGTACAACCACTCATGCTCTGACTATTGATAAAATTGATCTTTGATTATATATTTTCTTTTGTTTTAGACTATTTCATCATTAATAGAAGGCAAGTAACAATCACAAAAATGGATGCTTATTGGGGCAATGAAGATCATGGCGATGGCGGTGGCTCCAATTCTTCAATAGCGAGGAAAGAAGGCATTTGAGTTTTTGTTGTTTTCGTTGTGTTGTGAGAAGGCAGTAGGTTTAAGTTCAATTTAGTATTTTTAGATTTATATTTTGACATTTAGTCCTCATCACGGGAGGGAAGAAGGCGCTTTGTTCTTTATTTTCTGTGTTGGGAGAGCAACTGAGAACTTGAAGGGCAATTTAGTAATTTTAAGCTTATTTGGTCATCATCAACAATTACAATTTTTCTGTTCCTTCTAATTAAATATTATTTTATCTAGGTCATTTATTTTAATTTTTCCAAAAAAATATTTCACCCAACGTTTGACTGTATATCGACTATTAAATTTATTTTAATTTTAGAAAATTATGCATTATATAATTTTATGCTTTTGACATATGGCCTATAACTCTTTTTGGAATACTTCTTGTAACAAAAGTATACTTTAAACCTTCATTTTAAATTTTAATTACTAAACTTGGATGATATATAGCTTATAATGGTTCAAACTTTTGATAAATATGATGGAAAAATTAATCCATAAGTCCTTATAAATTTTTAATGTCTATACAGTTCTCTCAATCATAAAACATTAGTCCCAAGCTTATGATTTGTTCAATTCGTTAAAGAAATGTTGACAGGTGATGGCATAACTCCCCTCAACATAAGCTAGAATTAATTTTGTCACAAAAATGTAAATAAAATCAAAATAAAGAAAAATGCAAATTATGTATAAATGCAAAGAGACCGATTAATCTTAATAATAAATAAATTAAATTTCAACATTTTATTTTCAAAAAAAAAATCCTTTATTATTTTGAAGTTTATTAGCAAAGTTGCCATCTTCCTAAAAATTGCATTGAACTAGCATTCAGCACCTAGAAACAAATAAAGTACATGGACTCACGAGTATGAAGCTCAATAACACCTAGCTAGCAAAAGCAAGCATGGGTCAAACACATATATCAAGGCACAACCTGCCTGGCTGGTATCAACCAGCTTTAGATGAGTCTGCAGATAATTGTGGCTGTAAGCTCCTCCTCAAGAATTCAGACATCTTTGCACTGGCGGCACGCCCTCTATCTAGGCAATGGAGATAATCATCCACTTGAAAGAATTGAAACAAACATTTCATTTAGATCAAGCATTGAAAAGATTAAAACCATAAAAAGAAATAGAAAAATAAATTCGTGGGAGCTTGTTTGGATTGGTGTTTTGAAGCCCCACTCTAACTTTATAGTCATGATTTTATGATTTACAAAGTAAGTATATAAGAATAGTTTAAATTCGGCTTGCGTGAACGTGCTTATCATAAGCAAACCCAATTACTAGGTGAAAAAGAAAGGTGTATGGGGAAAATGGAATCTAAGCTCCTAATTTGGATTCCAGAAAAAAGTAATTACTGAACACTGGGAACCGGATTACATGTGTGCACGTGTGTCTTGTTCTGGATTTTAGGAACATGATAAAATTGTCAAATGCATGATTGGAAGTATAAGCTTTAGTCTGAAATGTATGAGAGTCCAGGATCGAAGGGTACTGCAAAGAAGCAAGACAGATACCTGACATTGCACCATGGGTTTCAGATGTTATGATTCCATGTTCCATAGGCTCCTTGTCCACTTGCAACGGTCCTCCCGGTAGAACCAAAACACAGGCATTTGGGAAGACTAAATAGGCAAATGCTTTCATTTTCTGCCATTAAATATGAAATATCGAATTAGATTTATATGCAAGAGGCATAATGTGCTATTGAATGAACAATGTTTTAAAAGGAAAAAATGCTACAGACCTCCTCTTCAAGTTTATTAGGGTCCAGTAAAACATAGCCACTATCAGCCACAGAACAACATATTGCAACTGTAGAGACAAGCATGAAACAAGTGAGAAATTCACCTTGTTCCAACAGATGAAATTATAGTAGTTAGCCGGTAAACAAGACACCATAAGTTTTGGTTACCAGCAAGATGCTTCAATGGAATTCCAGCATCTACAAGGACAGCACATGCAGCATTTATTGCACACGGAAGAAGCTACTTATGAAGTCAAGAAAAGAACCAAAAGGATGTAGACCAGAGACAAACATATTAAATATTTTTCTCCTTTGGGCATCAGTTGGATCAAAGTGTGTAAGTGATATCCGAGGGTTGTCCAATTTTGTCACTTCAATTCATAGTAAAAAAGGTAGGGTTGACCCCTCAAGAAAGTCACTAATCACCAAGCCAAACTAAATTGGAAGTATCGAACCTCAGGCACAGAAGTTGTAGAAATGATCATAAGTTAGAAGAGGGGGCAGAATATATGAATCCTTCCATTGCTATCCCCTATTTCTTTACCCAAAACCACCTTCTCAAGAATTAAAAAGAACATGGCTAGATGAAAATAAGTCATGATATGAAATAGAATGAGTTTGGCAGAGGAGACCAAATTGCAACCATGCATATATCTGCCGAGCAAAAAGGATCATCAATAAAAGATTTCCACATTGTAGTACATGTGACAAGGGATCCAAACACGATGAACTCCGATATCTATGCTCAAATAATTTCAAAACAGATATTAACATTTGTCTTAGTCTAAGTCAGGAGAAACAGCAAAATGGTCCTGATGAAATTAACAACTAGTAAATTTGACAGGGTGAGTAAAACGAGGGTTGAAAAAAATCACAATATCTTTAAAATATCTGATAAAGAGTTGAAGAGAAACAGTGCAAACATGAATCAGTACCAGCCACTAAAATTTTAATCAGCTTGTAAAGGTGAAATATAGCAGCACTAGTTACAAAGAAAATTTTCTGTCAAAGTATGTGATATAGAAATAGTCACCAACTGCATCATAATATAATTATATATTGCAGTAGGATACAGCAACAGCACCATCATCATGGACGGCCTGCATAGCAACAAAAAATATACAATCATAACATGACACTTCAGATGATACATTATTTATGGCTAACTTCAGAATAACATACACATAAAACTTAACAGTAGTTACAAAAGAAAAGGAGGAAACTACAATAGACTAATCTCACATCAGGGAAAGAAGACAAAAGAACCAAATTTGTTTCGGATATACATGAATTATAACTGAAGTAGTGGTATTCGGATACATGCTTCAAATGCAAATGCTTTCAAGAGATTTCTTTAATATCATCTCTGACTCCCTCTCCAGTTTACCTAAGCCTGAAAATATTCAACCATTCACAAAAAATCGGAAGAGATGTGATGTCTCATTCTCTTGTTTCTCTTTGCTTCGTACTTCAGTCAAACCAAAGTAGCTTTTCCCATTTTGGGTTGCAAGAGAAAATCTTGCATTATCGGCTGGTAAATATACGTGTTGGTGCTTTATAGTACATGCATTGGTACTATCTCGAGAAAACTTACAGGCTTCAAGATGAAACTTCCCACTTTGATAACCTTAGATTCTGGGTATACATTCATTTTCCCAGCTTTACTCTGCTTCCAGTTGTAATTTCTCATACCTATGATCTCACCAATTGAATCTGTACCTGAAACTGGATTCATGCAGAGACACTAATCACACTATTATCCAATCAGCCTAAAAGCCGTACACTTTCATCAAAATTATAATATACATCTATCAAATCAATATATATATATAGATCCAAGCGTATGTTGTGTAGTAGTAATACATATCATCCATAAACAAGGTACAGAGTGATTTACATCCTTTTTACTTGTAATGTTCTTTATTAGGCATGATTCAGTGCACCCCCGGAAGATATTGCTTGCATGCTGATTAGCCCATTCTTAGTTCTTTAATTCAATTTTCACATTACATGGTGGCATCCACAAATGACAGCAAGTTTTGCAACAGTTTGGTTTTAAATGACTTCAAATAACAGTTGTGCAACAAAATCTCTGTATGCCTGAGTCACAAAGGGGTTGTAAAGTGTATCCAACATAAAAACATGAAAGCTCATGTTTATTACATGAAAAGTAGAAGTTAATGAAAAAATATTGGAAAAATTGCACCTAGGTCCTAAACAAGGAAATTTAAGATAAAATGGTCCCTTGAAATCCTAAGATTGAAGTAAAGTCCCGTGGGATTTTTTTGTAATATTTGTCATATGTGAAAAGACACAAATGCCCCTAGGTGTATGTGTTGACAAGTCTAAGAACCTGTTTTGACAAGTCCATGTGCATGTTTTGACAAGTCCATGTGTCTGTGTTAAGAAATGAAAATGCATGTTTTTGCAATTCCATTAGCATGTTTTTACAAGTCCATGTACATGTTTTGACAAATGAATATGTTTTGATAAGTTTATGAGCATGTTTTACAAGTCCATGTATATGTGTTGACAAGTCCGTAAGCCTCTATGGGGCATTTGTCTTTTCACATATGAAAAATATTGCAAAAAAGTCTCACGGGATTTTTCTGTAATTTTGATATTTTAAGGAATTATTTTGTCGTATTTCTCTTATTCAGGACCTACCTAGGTGCAATTTTACCAAAAATATTTTCAATATAACTTATAGGTAAAGGGGGGCAGGTTAAAATGTTTTCAACCATATCAACTTCAACAACTCCCAGAAAAAAAAAAAAAAAGACAGCCACGAATTCAACTCCCTAGGAATTGCTGGTAGAAATAGGACGAATATGATTTAGAGATGATGAGGGATAATGAGAAAATGATTAAGAGTTACCCAACCCAATAAAAAATATGGCATAAAAAAGTTTTAACATGGGGATCGGCTAGCATCCACCACGCTTAGCATCAACTTCTATCCTCTCCTCCAAAACTGGGTTGTTTTGTTGCGGACAGTGAAGCTTTTGCATTTTTTTTCATAAATGTTTTAGAATATTGACGGGTGCTAAAAATATACTTTATACTACTGACCGGTACTGAAAAAAAACTTCATTATTTTGAAAAATTATTTTAGGATCTTGAAAAATTATTTCGGATCTTGACTGATATTAAAAGAATACTTCAGGATGGTACTGAAAAAAATATTTCATGATCTTGAAAAATTATTTTAGGATATTGAAAAAATATTTCAACGTAATGATAGGTACTAAAAGGAAAGGATACTTTAGGATACTAATTGGTACTGAAAAGATTTTGAAAAATTATTTTAGGATACTGACTGATATTAAAAAGGTACTTCAGGATAGTACTGAAAAAATACTTCATGATCTTGAAAAATTATTTTAGGATTTTGAAAAAATATTTTAGCGTAATGACAGGTACTAAAATAAAGGATACTTCAAGATACTAATGGATACTAAAAAATACTTCATCATCTTGAAACAATTATTTTATGATCTTGAAAAAATAGTACCAGTCAATACCCTAAAACATTTATAAAAAAAATGGCAAAAGCTTCACTGTTTTGTGCCAAAATGATGCAGTTTTGGAGAAGAGGATGGAAGTGGATGCTAAGCGCAATGGACGCTAGCCGGGTCCAAATCTCGAGAGAATACAATTTTTCTGTTTTTTTTTAATAAAAACAGCACATATATTTTCAAAGCAACTTCAAACCTAATGATAAATATTCCTAAAAATATCTAAAATGGGATCACTAAAATTGAGAGAGAAGAAGAAAAATAAGGGTGAGAGAAAATAATATGTTAGGGCCATAAAATTACTACATGTCAAATGTCACACCATAAAAGCATCTTCATCGAACTGATTATCTCCAACACATATAAGCAGCCCATCATCACAGTTTCTAAGCCCTGTAAATTTATTTTCAATGTCCCTTGCTGCAATACAGAGATAATTCTAATTAATATTCCGGAAAGCAACGCATAAAATAACTTCATGAGTACAACTTCTCAAAGTTGCAGAATATTTGTAATAGCATGGAGTCATAAAAGTTGCAGAATATTTGTAATAGCATGGGGTCATATAAGTGAGCTTTCAAAACCATCAACAATATTTTAGTTAACTTTCACCTCTACAAGAGCAGAGAACACTTTTCAGATGTTACAATAAAGTAAAAGAACAAAAATACACATAACCTTTTTTTTAAGTGCACCTAACATTTTTTGTGTGTGAAAAAGTACTAATTAGCTTTCAAAAACAGAGCAAAAATACCATGACCTTTAAATTATCTTAACTGATGTTACTTGTAATGTTAAAAATACCAAAATGCCCCTAAACTAAAAAAAAAAATCCATCTCATAGTTGATTTATCCTCTGCTTTTACACTTGCATTGAAGATTCCTCTACTTTTTTTGGCTCTTGTCGCTGATTGCCGCAACTGTTGAATCTTAATTAATCGTCCTCTAAGAGCAGCTCAATCTTAATCGTCATGTCTCCTACAGATACTAGGCGGTGGCGATGATGGTCCCACTGATGTGATTGGATCTCCCAAGCGTGTTGTGTGCCAGAGCACGTTCGAAGACAACGACAGCTTCCATGCCACCATGTTTTTCACTGATTTTGCTTCGATGGCTGGTTGGACCACCTTAATTTCAATCGCCCTCTCTGTTGGATACCACTGGTGTCCGACGAGTGCATGGCGCTTGGGGAGTGGCGCGTCGGCCCAAAGCTTGTTTCTTGGTTCTCTTTGTGATGAAGCTAGATCGTGGCACTTAGGGATATGTTTCATTGGGTTTTTGCATGGTGTATGAGTCATCCCCAGCAACACTTTCATCCTACAGTTCATTTAATACCAGAATCAATATTTCGACTGGAGTGTAAAGACCCACAGAATTAATGCATCTCGCAACTCGCTTGCATTTGACTCCCTGACATTCATGAAAAACACAAATGAATCACAAATGAAAAACACTACTTGTTTGTTTGACAGATACAGAGGCCAGTCGCGACGTCTGTACGGAAAGAAACAAAGGCTAATGATGGCATTAGTGTGAAAGAAGCAGAGGCTATTCACGGCGTTTGTTCGAAAGAAACAGAGGACCTGAGATTTTCTTCATGCCAATTGTGATTAAAGAACAAGGGGACCTGAGAATTTCTTCATGATAATCGTAATTTCTTCCTTCGCAAAGCATTTTCGTGCAAAAACAAAAAGATCATCAACGAAATAATACCCACCTAATAAAAAACTAACCCTAGCTGCCAAAGGAAAATCCAAACCCCATCAAATCGAATCAAGAAAAAAGACTACATCAGAAATAGAATGAGATTCAGAACACTTACAAGCCAACCTTCTTTTGAAGAAAACGAAATTCCGTATGAAACTCCTCCAACTTCTTTTGCTCGGCATCATGCCATTGGAATTTGAGAAGAAAATGAGAGATGAAGCGGAAAGGAGGTCAGAATAACCCGACTTTTCAAAAGCGTATAATAATTTTTTTCTTAAACATCTTTTCACATCATCGAGTAGAGCATTTGAGCGGAAGAATAACGACATATATATATTCAAAATGCCCACTGGCTAGTTACTGAAAACGGTATAGTAACCGAGAGTTTTCAAAAAGTAAAAGAACACCATCGGAAAGTCTTCAGTCGGAAACATGATTCTGCTGCTTTCCTCTCTTCTCGATCCTCGGTCCTTCCGACCCTGACGCTATAGCTGAGATCCAATTTAACACATTGGATCTCGTAATTGTAACCTCATATTCACATATACAATATATCATCCACAATCATTCATATTAACAAATATAACGTATGTGTCACACGAAGTGCATAAAGATGGGTCACACGTAGTGCATGTAGATGGGTCACACGTAGTGCATGTAGACGGGTCACACGTAGTGCATGTAGATTTGTCACACGTAGTGCATGTAATCAAAAGCTCATAACAATACTCACAACATATCATCCGACTCACAACCACAAATACGCATACGATCAACATCGGCGTTAAGGTTACCAAGACGGCACGTACATACTTTCGTAAACCGAACAGAATGGCCGTGTAAGTGTCTATCATGGGGGCCTCACCGAGTTCACTGGCGACTTAATGGCTTACCCACATAGACTAGCCTTTCCTTGGCACCAAACTGTTCTAACATATTTGCATTCAATAAACATACCATAACAATACACATAGCACATACATGCATACCATGAACATCGATTAGTGTTACGAGATGCGGACGTACCTTCGTTGACGAACGTCGGCAATTCAAGCGAAACGACACGTTTTACGAAAAAACGGTCCGTCAACGGCACGTTGGCGCGTAACGGCAGTAAATTAGAATTTCGACGCCCTACGAGAGCAATATCACTTCCATTAGTGATTTGACACAATAATCGGCATTTTAGGTAAAAATTACCATTTTGCCCTTCTACCCTAATTGGCGGAATTTCGCCAAGACTTAGTTACTCTTACAAATTTTCTTCCCGAAATTTCGCCAGAACTTCGACGCAATTATGATTTTCGAAAATAATGACTAAAATAGTCCTCCCATATGATACCCAATCATACTTGAAAAAATAAAGGCTACTCTAGCATTACTACTCTAACTATTGAAAGAACTACGAAGACTAAAAGCTCGGGTATTTATAGAAAAAGAGGTAGGGTTTCTAGTAGTCGGATCAACTTTGTGAGAAGCGATGCGGACCGTCCAAAGCAACTTTTCAAAAAAACCCTTTTTCCCTTCTTTGCATTCACACTTGAACGAAATTCAGGCCCAAAAATAAAGGGTTTGGCCAATGGGAGGTGGCCACGTGTCACCTTCCAGAAGCTTTCAGACCGATTTCTCCGATCGGCCTTTTCTCGAATTTCCCTATTTCGTCTTATTAGGAAAAAGCACAAACGGCTTGAATTAACTTCCGCAAGAGTTTAACGGAAGATAAAACCCACTGATTAATATTTTACCTTGACTTTGGGAATCTCATTCCTAGATCTCTAGATAGGATCCGTTTCCTATTTCCCATTTTACTATTCACATAATTTTACTTTAATTAATTATATTAATAAAATAATAAACTTAACTTATCAACTAAGTTTTCTATTTTTATTTCTTATTTCTTATTTATTTTTTTATTTTCTGCACTTTCTTTTTTAATTAATTATTTAATTAATTAAATAATTATTTTTACATAATCTCTCACAACATTTTCCTATTGGTCAATTCTTGCATTTAGGCTTAAAAATACCTAAACTCATCCTTTTTCCTTCAAATTTTCCAATTAATTAACCAATATATTTATGCTAATTTTTAGCCATTTATCACTAATTTTGGAGCTTTACATAATTATCTCCGAATTTTCTATACTTGTGCTTAAGTAATTTGCTAATAAATACTTAATCACTCATTATCACTGCTTAGTAATTTTCTTAATTAGAATACCACATTACCCTTTAACCTTTGCTTTAACATGAGATTTTTCATGCATTCGCATTATTCGCATTTTTCCATAATCGCAAGGGTATTATGGTCATTTCCTTACTTTTTGAGTATTCTTCTACAATTTCTCCAAGTTTGTAACTTAATAAATTACCTAAATTAGGGACAATATCCTTCCCTATTTTAAATAGATTTTTACTTGCTTCTTTTATAGCTTTCACAGGGTATTTATAACCCACAATGTATTTAGGGACCTATTTGCAAATTCCCAAACGTTTTAGGGACCTAATTGAAAATTATCCAATTTCAAGAGAAATTACCTTAACAACAAGGTAAACTCAATACAAGGTGTTTGAAACCTCATATTCACCTATTTTCCTAAGTTATTTACTCCTCGTGGGTATTTTGGTCATTTGGCACTTTGGCCCTTAAATTCCCTAATTCAAATTTCTGGGTATTACATTTCTCCCCGTTAAACAAAATTTCGTCTCGAAATTTACGCGTATCACCTCGGAGAAATAACTTAGACCTTTTGTCTAACCCTTGTCCGGGCATACTTACTTAGTATGCATCCCAACATTCCAACCGGTACTTCGGTTACATACGGGACTCATATGTCCATTCTTCGTGCTCTCTAGCCGTTGCACTAACCGGACTCAAACCATACGCTACGGATACTTATTCTATCGAACATTCTTAGATCATTTATTTCGGTGATCCGAGAAATCGTTTCGGCTTGATTATAAAGTTTTTATCATGTTTTGAGTTGATATATAGTGTTTCCGTGGTGTCACAATACCACGTACTTTATATATATTGCTTCCGTGGCGCCCATAACACCGCGTACTTTAGTGTTTTAGCGTTTCCGTGGCGCCCATAACACCGCGTACATAAGTGTTTCCGTGGCACCCATAATACCGCGTACTACACATTCATCATGTCGTATTTCGATATACTTGTATCACCGTGGTTCCCATACACCGCGGCAATACCATATATCTCGTACTCATGGATATCACGTCGTACTTCGATATATTATGTTCCCATGGTTCCCATACACCATGGCAACATAAGATACCTAATACTTAATAATAAAATCGTGGTTTGTTTTATAATCACTAAGAAACATGACAATTACTATCTCTAAGTCATGTGTAGTTTGGTTCGACTTGAGAAGCTTGAGAGTGGTAAGTCATCACATTGTCATGTCATAGCTAGACATATCCCAATCCTTATCTATTGGTACCATTAGAAAATCTACTTGGATTTGGGATCATCAATTTCTTGATCTGTGACCAACTTCTTCCTTGCTCCGTGAAAGCTTGTCTCACGTCTTTATTCAACGTTAATTTGATTACTTACTTGTGAACTTGTAAGTTATGAACATTCTTTATGAATCTGCGGTACTATCCCGTTAGATCCAAAACTACACCTCTATATTAACATCTTTGGCTATTCTTTCAAGTTGCCTTCTCAAAGACTTTAGTTTCGTTTGACGTCATTTGATACGGCGCTAATCTAACACAATCGAGATTGTCGTTGACGTTAGGAAATAGTAACAAGATTTATATTATACTTGCAACTTGGTTCACAACACGCTTTACAAGCTAAAAGCTTACACCTAATGGTGTGGCTACTATTACATCATAAGAAAATATCTATATGCATCCCAAAAGGATTCGTAGAGGTTTAACACCGGATCACACTATAGTTGAACTAGATCTCTACGAGCTCTAATATCATGGACCACCCCCGAAGGTTCTCCGCCTCTTCATTGGTTAGAGCAAAAATCCGGCTTGGGTTACGTGGCTCAATCCCGCAGCTTTCTCGGGGCGGTTCGGGCAATGTGTCCCGGTTTTTGACATCTCGTAGCAAACTCGTCTCTCCGCATTTTCTCAGACAGTTTGTGCTAATGTGTCCGACTTCCGAAACAGTTGTAGCAAATCCTTTCCCAACACAAGTCATTACCAGGGTGGTACCTTCCGCAATTAGGACATGGTTGGGATTCCAGGTTTCGTGAGTTTTTCTGTTGCCCCGTTTGGAATGGCCTCTTGCTCTCTCTTTGGGATTCATTCCAGGGTGCCTCTCTACGTGAGGAGTTTCCATGGTTGCCTTCGCTACGATCGGCACGGCTACCATTGTGATTCCGTGAGATACGTAACTCCTTCGATTGCGTTCGGTCATCCGGCATGACTCTACCGCTTGTGCCATGACAGAAACTGTTGAGACACCAATCCGGCCCTTATGTCGTACTTTAGCCCGTGAATCAACACGTTCGCCTTCCGGCTCTCGTTAACATTACTTTTCGAGATATGACGAATACCGAGACAGGTTGGTGAACCGGCAAAGTAATCGTCAAATGATTCCTCCTGGCTTTGCTGGATTTGAAGGAACTCCTCCTCCTTGATCACCTGCACCGAGGAGGAAAATACTGTTCATTGAATTTTCCTATGAACATCTCCCAGTGACGGGGCAAACATGGGTTCGCAACGTCGTGGCTTCACTCTTCCACCATCTATGTCGTCCCCTTCCAAACTTATAAATTGCCGGTGAGCTTTCGGTCCCTGGACATTCCATCACTTCGAAAATCTTGTCTAAGCTCATCAGCCAATCCTCAGCCAATTCGTTCTTGGTGTGAAAATATGAAGAAGGGTGCATGCCTATTTATAGCAAATACGCGAGGGCAAAACGGTCTTTTTCCAAGCTGTCTTCTTTCAATTGTGGCCACACATTCTAGGGTTTCTATGTGGCTAATTCTCCTCCATGCAAAATACTTGGCCAAGAGTATGGCCTTGTTGGCCTCTTCTGCTCCTTTCATTTTGCTTTATGGGATTTTACCGATAAAATCCACGATCGTGTTCGAATCGTGAAATCTTGTAAAATCTTAGAAATCTGGAATTACAACTTTGAAGACATTTTCTCACTTATTAGAAATGTCCGGGTTAACCTAAATTTCGATTCCATATAGGGCATTCCGTGTTCAAAGAAGTTTCTCGAACGTGTGTCCGTACTGGGTCCTGGTTACGAGACGCGTTTTCGAATCACCAATCTCTAGAAAAATTCACTGATTCCAAATATGTCCATGAAAATTCCCAATTCTTTTCCAAATGTCACAACATAACCTTTTCGTCCTCTTGGCTATCTGGCATTTTCTCAGAATTTCCCTATTTCGTCTTATTAGGAAAAAGCACAAACGGCTTCAGAATTAACTTCCGTAAGTGTCTAACGGAAGATAAAAACTCACTGATCAATATTTTATCCTGACTTTGACATTCCCATTCCCGGATCTCCGGATAGGATCCGTTTCCTAATTTCTTATTTACTATTGATCATATTTCACTTTAATTAATTATATTAATAAAATAATTGCAACTTGCAAACTTTATTATTATTATCTTTTTTTTTTTTTCCTTTTTTTTTCTGCCTTTTTTTTTATTTCGTTTTTTTTCAATTAATTATTTAATTAATTAAATAATTATTTTTACATAATTTTTTACAAAATTCTCCTATTGGTCCATTCTTGCATTTAGGCTTAAAAATACCTAAATTCAACTATTTTTCTCCAAAATTTCCAAGTAATTAGTAAATATACTTTTACTAATTTTCAACCCAAAAACCACTAATTTTAGGGTTTTACATAATTATTCCTAAATTTCCTTTGCTTATGCTTAAGTAATTAGCCAGTAATTACCTAATTACTTAATTATCACTTGTTGATAATTTTCTTAATTAGAATATCTTATTACCTCATAACACTTGCATTGACATTTGTGTTTCCATGTCTCTTTCATTATACTAGAATTTGTGAGGGTATTTTGGTCATTTACCACTTTTTGAGCATTCTTCTACAATTTCTCCAAGTTTGTAACTTAATAAATTACCTAAATTAGAGACAATATCCTTCCCTATTTCAAATAGATTTTTACTTGCTTCTTTTATAGCTTTCACAGGTATTTATAACCCATAATGTGTTTAGGGACCTATTTGCAAATCTTCAAACGTTTTAGGGACCTAATTGCAAATTATCTAATTTCAAGGGAAATTACCCTAACAACAAGGTAAACTCAATCTGAGTGTTTGAGACTCATATTCACCTATTTTCAATAGGTATATTTCCCAATTTTTGATATTTACCCTAAGTGTGATTTTAGGGTATTACAAGTCAAAGATTTTATAAGGTCCAAAATTATTGGAGCTGCTTCTTTCCTCTACCCCTTCCCATCCTTTTCCTTTTTTTTCCTTTAACTTTTTAGATTTGCCGTATGATAAAAATATTATTATGATAGGAAAGAATGGAAAAAGATGGTAAATCTAAACCGTTGAAATTCTAATATAATAACAGCAAGATACACCATCAAAGAAAAGAGGGAGATTCATTATTCACATTGGCCTTCTCTTTTGTTGACAAGTTCGTTCAATGGTACAGCCAATTCACCTAGACGGTTTCTACACTTTGGAGAATGTTGGACATGTGTTTGATTCTTGTCGCTATAGTAACGTGAGTGCAAGTCACGGAACTCTACTTTTCAGAACCAGTTATGGTGCCTATCCAAAGATAGGCACCATCAACCTAACTCATTTGGACTTTCTAGATAAGATCAAATTTGGACCATCAAGATTTTATCTAGACAGTCCAGTTGTGCTATTGATGGTGCCTATAACTGGTTCCATACTTTCCATTTTCAAGTGAATAATTGTATTTGTATCTGCATGTTTTCCTGCGAGACGCGAGAGGATGTGCTGTGCGCATACGAAAAGGAGGAGGAAAAATCAGAGGAAATTACTCATAGTACGTATAAGTTTCAAATAAGGGATGTAAACGGTTTAATTTAATTTGAATGTTTTAATACGTGGTTTCTAAAATAGTAAGTTGATTTTTATTAGAAATGATAGTGATGAAATTAGTTTTATTTAAAATTTTACATATATTTAAAAAAGTAAAGTTAAATTAAATATAGACCATTCAAAATTAATCAAGGCGATTTAGATTGATGATGAGTATATTATACTCATCGAAATTATGAATACAATATATGTTCCGGATTCTAATAAAAACGAATATGTTCCGGATTAGACACCTTACTTGTGACCTTATGGTAGTTCAAAAAAAAAAAAATCTGTGTGAATATTTTTTTGAGCATTGAAAAAGATTTTGGGAATGACAATAAAAGACAAGAAGATTGAATTAAACTTAAATAAAGATCAAAGATTAGACCGTGGGAAAGGAGAAGCCAAGGTCCTTGGTGATTTTAATGAATTTGTTTAGGCTAAAGTATAATTTTAGTTCTTTAAGTTTTACATTAGATATATATTTGGTCTCTTAACTTTATAAAATATACTTTTGGTTTTATATTTCTAATATAGTTAATGTTGCAAACGGAAAATGTTAACGCAGCAAACTCAAGTAATTCAGCAGAAGGTATATCACCATCCAACAGTTTATTACACCTTGAAATCCATATATCCCAGCACATGTACCCAAACAAGGTAGCCCAATAAATTTTTTTAGCGAAATCTTGGCCCACCTCATGTTTGAGATTCCATTTTATCCATTCCTTACCATTAAGACGTGAACGAAGTGGGTTAAACAATTAAGGGTTCAGACACTCACACAAATGGAGAGGGTTCGATTCTTGACTCCGTCGCAATGCTGGAGGAGGCATCCTAAACGAAGTGAAATGGGGCAACACATACTAAGGTAAAGGCGTGTGTCTTTCAATCCTGTATCCCATGGATCAAAGCCATAGTACTTTATATCAGAATAAAAAAGGACATGAAAAGGTTGCCCAATGCGAAGGATGGACAACCGATCTCCATCTCTCCTTTGCGTTTAGGCAGTCTCGTAACAAGTGCATTGAGTCCTCTTCATTGCTACAATTGAAAGGGCAGCTTGCATTCTCACTCAGCCCTCTTTGAAATCTTACCTATGTCGTATGAGCCTAGCTTGTTGTGAGAGAACAACCACATGAACGACTTGATCTTTTCAGGACTCTTCCATTTCCATAGTAGCTTCTAGAAATTGTCTTCCTGTTGGTGAGCACCTACAAAGAGAAAGTTATAGGCAGTTGTAATTGAGAAACAACCATCAGTGAAAGGTAACCAGGTGATTTTATCCTCTCCTCTCTCCTCACAGGTTAGGTGTGCACTCATGATGTGAGCAATAATTTTAGGATGGAAGCAAAACCCAAGTCCAGATCTATCCCATTCACCCCACGGTGTCATGTAATCTGACACTTTCTCCTTTTGGTGAACTAAATGTTCATATCCTTGCATAAGGTTGATCAAAGGGAAATTAAGCTGAGACCAATTATCCTTCCAAAAGTTTGTTGTATGTCCATTCCCAATCTTAACTCATACACCCTTTGTAAACTTCTCCATACGTTACTAATACTCCTCCAAGTCTACGAAGAAGCTTTCCTCTCTTGGCATAAGATCTTTTCCACATTTGTATTTTGAATAAAGCACTTTGACCCATAAGGCTTCACGGTTGTTCAAGATGTTCCAGCACAGTTTCATTATAAAAGCCTCATTTTGCTTGCCAAGATTCCTTATACCTAGCCCTCCAAGTTCCTTATTTTAATTTAGATATTAGTTCCCAAGGTGCCAAGTGAAGTTTCCTCTGCTCATCATTGTCACACAAAGAAAGTCTATGCTCGTCATTGGAACACATTTCCCTACCTATCCTTTCAAGCTCTTTGATACTCGTTTAGGAAGTAGCATCGTTTGCATTTGTATTAGGGAAGGGCAGAAAGAACTGACTTGATAAGAGTGGTACGGTCAGCCATGCTCAAGCCACTTCTCTTCCAACCAGCTAGCTTTCTTTTTGTTTTTTCTAAGATAGGTGCAAATAGAACATTAGAAGCTCTAGTGTTCTTAAAAGTGATCCCCAAATATTTTCCCAAGTCCCCTGTTAATCTAACTCCCATCCTTGGTATACATCATGGCACAGGATATCTTAGAGAAACACATTTTAGTTTTCAATTTATTCATTTTCATGCTTGATGCTCCATAAAACCTATCCGTGCAATCCAACATCACATCAATTTGGAAGCTAGAGGCTTGCACAAACAATATCAGATCATCTGCAAAGAATAGGTGAGAGATTGGGGGTCTTCGTGAATTGAGTTGTATAGGTCTCCAACAATATGGAGGAATCGGATCTCCTTCGAATACACCTCGATGGCAAAACCTCACTTGACATTTCCCCATTCCAAATGATCTCGAGAGATTAATAGATAATACAAGCCATGATCACTTCAGATATATCACAACGATGCATGACAACCAAAGCCGTGTAACCCTACAGCAGATGAGAAAACATCAACGCTTACCGATGAAATATATACAACAATAAAAAATATAAGAAACATACATATATTTAAAAAAGACAAAAAGAAAAAAAAAAACCCCTTGAAATCTGACAGCACTACATTGTAAGTAATCTGCATCCTTGCATATGGAATGTCCTAGAAATTTGAAACAACCTTGATAGAGATATACCAGTTGTTGCTTCTACAGTTAACCTCAATGAAAGATATAACATTTGACATAGACATTTGGAATGGCTAATATTAGGATAGAAGTTGTTAAAGACTTGAGTTTTTCAACCGACTTTTGTGATGTTTATCAAAATGGCTTAAATAGACATACAAATTTCCCTCAAACGTTGGAAATGATTAAAGGCCACTATGTATGTTTAATTACGGTGGCGGAATAGTTCAGCCAACTGCATAAAAACTGTTGGGAAATAGGTTAGTGATGAATGGGGAATAGACTAACAGCGTTGGAACTAAACGTAAATTAAATGGTAACATGTGGAATCAGTTTTCACCGCCAATGGGATAATAAAGCCATCTGACCTGCATTGATAATTATAAATGAGTTTGAAAATATGGCAATATGTAGAGGATAAATATTACGTCATGGATCCATTCATGGAAATACAACTAATGACTATTAGCTGATGCTGAAATCGCCATAAAGGAATCCCACGTGGAGCAATAGCTAAACGAGGTTTAGTAGTATATATTTAATGATTGATTTGATGGTATATACTCTCTGCAGTCGTTATTATAAGGCGCACCAACTAGCAAATTTATTTGATCCTTTTTATAAGGCACTTGTTTATTCCCTATGAGCATTAATTATTTTTTTTCATGTCTGCCCATAATTAATAAGGGTAGTAGGTGAGACTAATAATTAATATAATATTAAAGTTTAGGGTAATTAGTAGGGTAATATAGGAAATTACTTAGATTCTAAAACAACTTTATTGATTTTAAGCTGCTTTTATTGGTTTATGAGAAAAGTTAGTTGGTGCAAGGATCGGAGGAAATATTTGATTGATTACCCAACATTCTTTTTTAATTCTTTTAGGCATGTCCTAAAATAAAAATAAAAAATTAATGATTTATCGTCAAAAATTTAACAATTTTCCGTGGTCATTTTTTTGGTTGTCAAACTCTTGTAGAAGGGCTCCATGTACCCTCACAATATGGTATAGAATATTATTTGGTGCAGGTTATGTAGCCTAACAATATGGTTTACAAAGGATGGCGACATGGTGTGGAGGGTAAATAAAAATTTAGATGTTACTTTTTTTAAAGATATAATCCTGTTAAAATATTCCAAGCGTTGTTCTTAAATTTGCAACAAGTAACACCCTACATTTATAACAATTGTTATTAACATAAGCTTTTCACTTTTTTTTAAAATTCTATTTTTTATTTTATTCAAGTCAAATAATTTTGATTTATGTCAATATATTTAATATCAATGTAAAATTTCAAATTTATATTGTTTATTTTTTGCTAGGTTGAAATGGAACTTTTAATATATAGATGGGTGAAGGAGCAAATTTATCAACCAACTATTAGGCCAGGGAGCGTTGGGTACAAAAATTTTAATGGGACCAAAAAGACCAACAAACAATTGAATATGTTAAAAAAGTACAACACCGTCAGATCCTCCTAACCTCTGTTTCCACGTGGCATTTGAAGTCTAGCTCAAATGTAAACCTAATCAAAGTGGTGCTCTCCTTCATAGAATCCAACCCAGACATGACAATACCCATTTCAGTTTTACTAAAACCCCTCTTGCCCTTCTTCTTCGATCTCAGGTGGCTTGAGCCCAACAATCACAGCCATTACAATAATAATCGTTCGTTTATTACAGGGGAACTTGGCGGATTGAAGCTCATAAGGAACATGCACTAGTGCAAAAAAGGGCTTTAAGACCGCCTCATTCGGAGCGGATCATTGGCCTTAGGTCTTAAAGGTGTGGCCGGTGGCAGATTTTGTAAATAAAAAGAACTTATTATACAATGAAGGGCTATAAGACCGCCTCATTTAGAGCGGATAATCGAAGCACCGGTCTTAATGGTGTGACGGTGGCAGTTTTGTAAATAAAAAGAACTTCTTATACAATGAAGGACGCCTCATTAAGGCCAGTCTAAGTATCGGCCAGGTCCTAAATCTGTAGATGGCATATTTGTAAATATAAAGAACTTCTTATTCGAGATCATTTTTCATAGATCTTATCCAGACCTGTTAAAATAACAACCGGTCTTAAAAATGTTAATAAAAAAATTGAAATATCAAATACTTTTATGGAGAAATCTCATCAAAGCGAGACTTATATTTTCTACACTCCAAAATAATACGGAAAAATATAAATATAAAGGTATTAAAGTTTTAAGACCGAACATATATAAAAGCCGGTCTTAAAACTTTGATTTTTAAGACCGAACTTAAACGGTAATAAAGTTTAAATAAAAAAGTAATAAATGTTAAGACCATAGTTCTGAGAATGGCCGGTCTTAAAAGTTAGACTTTTAAGAACGGACAAAAAATTTGGCGGTACTAAAGTTTGAATAAAAAATTAATTAATTTTAAGGCCAGGACATATATAGAGATCGGTCTTAAAGGTTATCTTTTAAGGCCGTATATGTGTATTTGTCAGGTCTTAAAAATGAAGCGCCAACGTTAACTTACCGCGCGGAAGCTTTTGTCACTCTCATTTGAAGAACCCCATTCACGTTGCGAAACCCTTCTGTTCCATTACCTCTCTTCCTCGCCCGCGTCACCGTTAGCCTCTGTTACTCCCTCATTTTCTCGGGCATTCCTCTCTTCTTGTCTTGAAAATGAACGGTGAAAACGATTCCACTCGTGTTCTTGAAACTCCGGATCTTGGTTTGGTGGGGAGGGTCGGACAAGCGAACCCTCTTCATCTCACATTGAGCCTCCTCGGCGCCGTGCACCTGCCGTGGTAGAAGCGGCACACGAATGATGGAAGTATCCCTTAGTCGGAATGCAGGACGAAGCTCGAGATTCTTTTTGATGAAAATTTGCAACCTTTCGGTCCTAATAAAAGCACATATACTAGTTTTGTCGGCGCTCTAGTACGCAGCAAGGTTAGCATTTTGGTGATGAGTGGAAAAATGTGGACCAAAAAACAATAAAGGATCCTATGTGGGACACTATCAGAAACACATTCACCGTCCACAGTGCGAGAAGTTGAAAGACTCAACATTGTCTTATTGTCTTTGAGCGGTTCGGGAAGTTTAAGACCTTTACGGCTAACACTTATATTTTTGCCGAGGTTGAGCGACCATAAACCACAGGACAAGTACAAATTTATTGATGAACAAACTTGGCAACAATTTGTTCGAAGCGGACCACTCTGAAGCTCGGTGAGTTATATTTAGTTTTGTTTGCACTTTTGTTTGCTTATTAACTTTGTGAGGATATGTGAATGTTATTGTGTACATCTAATCTGTTAGTTAAATGGTTTGGTGTGTGAATAGAAGTATACATTTCTGCCTTTGTCTGCATGAGAGGAGCATGTCCTAGTTCCATGCAAGTTTGATATGTAAAGCGTGTAATGGCCATGGTTAGGCGTTCTTTGTTAGTTAGTTAGTTATTCTAATATGTGTAGGAACCATTTATGATGAATGAATGAATTGGTGAGTTGGCGGCATTTACGCAACTCCCTTTCCTTTGGTTTTCCCAATTTCTTCTGCAATGCTACATCTTCCTTAAGTAAAATGTTGAAACTTGATGAAGTGAATTTGACTAATGTTTGACGTTCATATCAAGCGAAGTTCTCTAATTTACTGTTAGTGACATGGTGGAATTCATAATTGATATATAGTTGTTTTCAATCTGATTCACGAGAAAATAAGGGAAAAATATCGGGAGATTGGGAGAAAGAATGATTGCCCACAGGGGCTTCTCGCGGCGGATATGAAAAGGCCGAAAAAGATTTGATGGCGGCCAAACGGAAGAGATTGGAAGATGAAGCTGAATCCAATCCTTCTACGGTAGTTGACCGGCCGCCATCTCCAATACGTCGCGAGGAGCTGTGGTTGTATATTCGGCAAAAGCCAAGCGGCGCCTACAGTGAAAAAACTCGTGTAGTTCTTTGAAGCAATTGTAAGTATCGATATTGTTATTTTTACTTACTAAACATGTTTCATCACTAAGCTTCTCGTTATACGTATCTTACGGGAAGATCTTAAAAAGAAAGAGGCGGAGGGATCTTTTGCGTCGGACGGGAGGAATGATGTTCGACCGCTGCGGCCAGGAAAACCAGATCACTCGGGCGTGTAAGGGGATTGGAGGACGGGTAGGCCTAAAGCAATACTTTGGTAAATCCAAACGCCACGAGACAAAGTATGGTTACAGGGAGGAGATGGATCGGGCAGGCCAAATTAAGTGAGGAATCGGCGGCGAAAGATGCTGCATTGAGGATGTTTCAATCGAGATGAGCAAGATGAAGGAGGAGATGGAGAAAATGAAGTTCCTCCTGAGCTCTCGGCCGAGACCAGTGTGGATCCCTTGACACCTTGGTGAACCTATGCGGCGCGAGCACTAGAGGAGCTGCATTGTTGGACGATCAGTCGAGCAACCTTGTCATCTGTATGTGGAGGATCGTGATGGTCATAGACAATTGGTTGCTAAAGGGACTGTCCACAACTTGGGATCAAGCGTACACCACGAACAAATGGGCGATGATGAAGTCGAGTGTCGAGTTGAAGAGGTGATCTTTGATGCACTGTCCCTCTCCCAGCCGATGAGTGAAGGTTGTGAGTGATGTCAAGGAACCTTCATCTCTTGGCCAGTGAAGCTTGTAGATGTCTCTACTCCTCCTCAAGCTCCACCCCCTCCTCAAGCTCCACCCCCTCCTCAAGTTCCATCCCCTCCACCCCTGCTAACTTGCTAACTTGACGGCCAAGGAAAAAATACAAGATTTGGTAGCCCAAAAATGGTTTAAAGATAAATCGTGGCTTTGTCGATGAAGTAATAGGCCTCCTCATCTGAACCGGTTTACATTGATAATGAAGATGTAGAGTCCATGCTGCTTCTGGAAAGCGAGTTACTAGTCCATGTGTTCAAATATTTATGAAGTAAGTATCTTCTTCCTTGATTACATAATTGAAATGCACCGTTTAGACACACATATATACATATATACTAATTCCCTCATCGATGTCATTCTTGTAGGTGCATGCACGAGAAACTACTTCAACAGGGCGAGAATTTCGGATTTTGGATTCTTGTGCCCGGTGTATGCAAGTACAACACTACCTCTGGAATTGAGACGAGTACATATCAAATAGGTTGTGTAAAGTGCAAAGAAAGGTGTACTTGTTTCCATGGCTGGCTCGGGTACATATATACTTGGCTGCAATTCACTTAATTATGCTACATATATATATATCATTTGAGTACTTTCTTTTCTTTGTGAATTTTCAGCAACCAGCGCGGTTGGTCGTCATGAACATGGAGTTGCATTATGTTATCTTCTTATGCTCCACTCACGGCGATCCATCGACTACGTTGAAGCGAGATGATCACCAAGTAAGAATGTCATTTTGATTGTCTTGTCGAAATCTCTGTTGTGAATTTTCGGTGAACATTGCGATAAATTTGTGATTTTGATGATAGTGCCATGAAGACCTTCCGTGTTGAGGTAAAAAAAAGCGTGGTGCTCGGCTCACGAGATCCTAAATGGCACAAAATTAAGGTTAGTACATAATTGGACATGGCATAATTGCCTTACGAAGTTGGTCGATAAGCTATATATGCTCTTATATATATTTATTGTTATTTTTAGACCGTCGGCAGGAAGGATCGAACTTATGTGGCCGTACGTCATGAAACACATATATGATATTGTGACGGAGGAAAGACTAAATTCACTTTAAAGGTAAAATGTTATGGTGAATTCGATCACTGATGGCTTAATGTTACATATGAAATATGCACGTAATAATATGTTATTTACATTTGTCTTTGATGTTACGAGAGGTTTTCTGTCCAACGCCATTTTCGATGATGAAGTGGAGCACATACGCGAATTGTTTTGTAAATATCTGTATAAACTGGTCTTAGAAAATCTAAGTCGGGACAATAATTAATGTCCTAATTAATTCATTTGTAAATAATATATGATCTTTGTAGCAACAATAGCCTTACGTACATTTGTTTATTTTTTCGACTAGCTAATTCATTCATTTGTAAATATAGCAATGTAATTCAATAATAAATTTGTTTATTTTTTCGAACAATTTGTGTGTGTCCATTTTGGGTTTACGAATGAATGGGATGGTGGATAAAGCTATTTAGTGCTTGAAATTTGAGGTACAGGCGGATGTTGAAAATGAGCCAGAAGAGGCTCTGAAAAGTATTTGCGACTCTTAGGACCGGATTTTTTTTAAAAGTACGGTCCTAAAGGTCTTCGTCCATTTTAAGACCGTATATTTAACAAATATCCGGTCCTAAAAGTCTTCGTCTAATTCTAAAAAATATGGGTAGAGACTTTTAGGATCGTATATATGTCAAATATCCGGTCCTAAATTCTTAGAAACCTTTAGGACCGTATATATCTTAGTTGTCAGCTCCTAACTTTAAATTTTAAAATAAGGCTTAATTTTTTTAGGACCGTTGATTTATTATACGTCCGGTCCTAATATTCTTCATTTAAATAGAGTTGGTGACTCGGTTTTCGGACATATCGTTAGGGTTCAAGGCAACCATGTTTACGCGTTCTTCTCAAGTTTTGTGCTTCGTTGTTCTCGTTTCTACTTTTACGGATGTGAAGAACGTCATCGGTGTCCCTTTTCTTTTTGTCGGAAAAGAAAGAAGATAACGAAAAGACACGAAAATTTTCATCACATCGGAAAAGTAGAGGGGAAGACAACGATGGTCCAAACTTGAGAATAGTCGTCACTCTGTTTGTTTTTATTCGAAAAAGGTAAATAATGTTTTTGTTTTGTTTTGTATGGTCATAACTGTTAACTTTATTCTGCAAATTTTTAAGATTGATCACCACGAATAGGACAATGTTTTGTTTGTTCTTGTTGTCGGAGAAAAAAGAACATAAAGTTAAAGACAAACAAGGAAGGCGATTGGGAAATAAAAATATTATTTAATAATTTTTTTTTAGGAGATGGAGATGAATGTGAAGAAAGTAAAGTAACAACGGGTTTAAATAGAGAACCCATCTGAAGAATGTGAAATGCTTGGAAACATTAACGAGGAGACGCATATTTGCTCGAATACGAGGAGACGCCTAGTTGGGAAGTTTATGTGGAAGCCGAAGAGACTCGAATTCATTTCAACAATGGGGAAGGGACTCTTGAAAAGAATGAACTTTTAATACCGGATACTGTGTGAGATCCGTTCTTAAAAGTAATATTTTTAACCAAAGATTCTTACTTGAAAAAAATAAATTGAAATATAAAAATAAATGAGTTTTAGGACCGGATACAAAGTAATATATCGGTCTTAAATGAGTTTTAGGACCGGATATTTGATAAAAGGACGGTCTTAAAAGTAATTGAATTAAAAATTAGTTTTAGGACCGGATACAAAGTAATATATCGGTCTTAAATGAGTTTTAGGACCGGATATGTGATAAAAGGACGGTCTTAAAAGTAATTGAATTAAAAGTAGGACCGGATATAAGATAAAAGTCGGTCTTAAAAGTTTGTATAAAAGTAAAATGACGAATTCATCATCGATGTTTATCTCTCCACACTATCTGTCTTTATATACTCCACACACTACCTCTTTGTTCTTGTTAACTCCTCGCTTCCTAGCTCTATGCCCCAACTTCTCAAATCCTCAAACCATGGTTAGATACAAGCAAACTGCTCGTAGGGGTGCATACACGCCTAATGCTCGTGCCATGGTTAGATCATTATATGGTGCGCCTCCTCCAGCGACAGTGCGTCGTATTGTTTCCGAAGACTCTCGGGTCGTTGGACCCATTGTTATTTCTTCGGATGATGAAGAGATTGCTCATGCCGCACCCCCCCTCGATCCTTCTGCCGATCCTTTCCTTGCTGAGTTCAACCGTCATCTTGAAGCTGGCCATGCGGATGTTCGTAATCCCCCTCTCCAACTGTTGGCCCAGCGCGCCTACCTCGACCCCTCTCCGCTCTCCTGTAATGATCCATTCATATTGCGGGTGGAGAGAACAAGACAACAACTTGCTGATCTCCGTGGGGAAATTAATGCTCTTCACGCCGAAATCGCCGAGGTTGTTGATCGATTCTTGTGGATGATAATATTCAGCTTGTTTTTCATTTGTGTTTTTGTTGTTGTGTATATATTACGAAGTAATGTAAGAAACATTAAGAACACTGTATGAATTTTTGGCTCTTCTCCAGGTAATTCATTAAAGAAACTTATTCTCCAATTTTGCTTTATTTTTGTCCAAAAATATCATTTATTTTATTGATTTAATATTGCAATCACGAAGGCCATTAAGACCGGACATTTTATTTTATAAGTAACGGATCTAAAGATAATTTGAATTTTAGGACCGGATGTTTTATAAACCTCCGGTCTTAAAACTTAAAAGTCTAATAAAATTTTAGGACCGGATAATTTTAAAACTCCGGTCTTAAAATGTTAGTTGTATCTTTAGGACCGGACATTTAATTAATAACCGGTATTAATAAAATCCAAAAAGCTAAATAAGGTATCTTTGTCGCGCGGAAAAATTAAATTTCCCTCTCGAACTCTTGTCGCGCCGAAAGTGAATACTCGGGTTCCGACTCGAAATTTCCCTCTCGGCTTCGTCGGCGCTTGCGTACCTTTCTCGACAATCACTCTCTGGTTCCTTAGCTAAACGTCTATAGACGAAGTGTAAGAGATGTTTCGGTTAAAACTTTATTACTTTCCGACTTATCGTTCTTGGTTTTCATGGGTTTAACGAAATCGGTGTAATGTTGTTATGGGTATTCTCTGTTGTTAACGAATATTGTTTTTGAAGATTATATTTGCACTTTAGACCTACCCAACTGACCAACAAGTGTTTTTAGGTTACTCTTGCTGTCTTGTGCGCAACATCAACGTTCGTGAGCGGAGAAGTAAGACGACTCGGCAAACGCATATGCTACTGAGGTTAGTCCACAAGACCTTCATCCCTGCATTTAATTTCCTCGTCTTGCATTTATTTTGGTTCTTGGATTCAACGTGATGCATTTATGACCAAAAGTAATTCTTAATTCGTCTAAATAATATATAGGAATTCTACTATGGATCACGATTGGATAGATGCTTTACGACGAGTATTGAATATCGAGAATGGGGTTAGGGAATTTATAGAATTTGCTAAACAAAATGCCCATGATGATGGGGAAGTATTATTGCCCTTGTGTAAAATGTTTGAATGAGTGTCGACTATGTCACGAAGTTATACGCACACATTTAATTTGTCACGGATTTTGTAAGACTTATACGGTATGGGTATGGCATGGTGAACAAGTGCCATCAAGTGGGAAACAACATGGGGAAGTGGCCTTTGATGATAATGACACGGATATGGATGATCGCATAGAGGACATTATCCGTGATGTAGGAGAAGAGGCTTTTGAGCGATCACATGCATATGGTAATATGTGCAGTGATGCGAGACACCGCTATACCGTGGGTGTAAAAAATACCAATTGTTGAACGCTGTATTGAAATTGGTAAGCTTGAAGGCACGTCATGGATGGAGCGACAAGAGTTTTTCAGAATTGCTTGAGGCTTTGAAGGACATGCTTCGGAATGATAACGTGTTGCCACATCGCTACTATGATGCTAAGAAGATACTTTGTCCATTGGGGATGGAGTACAAAAAGATCCATGCATGCCGAATGATTGTGTATTATATAGAAAAGAGTTTGAAGAGAAGCGAGTTGTCCGATATGTGAAACCCCACGGTACAAGTCGGATAAGGGGCACTGCAAAAGTGTTGTGGTATCTTCCAATCATACCAAGGTTCAAGCGGTTGTTTGCGAATGAAAATGATGCAAAAAATAAGCACGGATGGAATGAATCCCTATGGAAGCCTTAGCGGCATACATAGCTCATGGCCCGTAGTCACGATTGTTTACAACTTATCTCCTATGTTATGCATGAAACGAAAGTACATCATGCTGTCTATGTTGATTTCGGGACCAAAACAACCGGAAATGACATAGATGTTTACCTAGAGCCCTTGATCGAAGACTTGAAGGAGTTGTGGGAAGAAGGTGTCGATGTTTTTGACTCTTTCAAGAAGGAGGTCTTTAGAATGAGAGCCATGATATTTTGTACTATAAACGACTTCCCGACATATGGGAACTTGTCGAGGTATAGTGTAAAAGGCCATAAAGCATGTCGGTTTGTGAAGAAGGCACATGCTACCATCAACTTCAACATGGAAGAAAGACGGTGTATCTTGGACATAGGAGATTTCTTAGACGGGGCCACCCATATCGTCGATTAAAGAAGGCCTTTTTTGGTGGCCAAGAGTATGAAGAAGCGGGGGAGCAAGTGTATGAAAAGGTTAAAAATATCGGTGTCATCTTCGGTAAGCACGGAAAGAGTAGAAAAGAAACAAATATATGGAAGAAGAGATCTGTATTCTTTGATCTTCCCTATTATCGCAATCTTGATGTGAGACAACGTATTGATGTCATGCATGTGGAGAAGAACGTATGTGATAGTATTGTGGGCACGCTTCTCAACATACAAGGTAGTTCGAAGGATGGTGTGAAGGCAAGATTGGATTTGCAAGCAATGGGAATACGCGAAGACTTGCATCCAAGGCCATATGGGAAGAGAACTTATTGTCCCAGGCTTCTCATACTTTGTCTAAGGATGAGAAACGAAGCTTTGTGAGTGTTTACATGGCACAAAAGTTCCCTCGGGGTATTCTTCAAATTTTAAGAGGCTTGTCTCGATGAAGGACTTGAAATTAGTAGGCCAAAAGTCTCATGATTGTCATGTCTTGATGCAACAGCTACTCCCAGTAGCTATTCGAGGATCGCCGAATATGATCTTGGTCGTTTTGACTAGACTTTGTTTCTTCTTCAATGCGGTTTGTAGTAAAGTTTTCAAGATTGAAAAGTTGGATGAATTGGAGAATGAAGGATATCTTATCTTGTGCCACCTTGAGAAGCTTTTTGTTCCTTCATTTTTGACATCATGGTTCATCTCATTATTCATCTAGTGAGGAGATAAAGTTGTGCGGCCCTATCCATTTACGGTGGATGTACCCTATTGAAAGATCTATGAAATTCCTAAAAGGGTATGTGAAGAACGCGTCTGGCCGAAGCATCAATTGTTCGAAATATGTTTGAAGAGGCCATGGAATTTTGTCAAAATTATTTGGCCAAAGTAAGACATATTGGGCTTCCAAAGCGTCGGCATCTTTGAAGGGGGTAGACGTGGGGCTTCGGTAAAGAGTGTGGATCGTGATGAATTGTCACAAGTCCACTTATACATCTTGAATAATGTTGATGAAGTTCAAGCCGGCATATCGCACATAAAGAGGCTGTAAGGAAAGAGAACCATCGAATGACCGAACAAAGGTTGATTAGGGAGCATAACGAGAACTTTTGCAAACTGGTTCAAACAAAGGTCGAGGGATCTGAATGTGTTTGAGACAATGAAATGGTTAGCACGTGGTCTGAGGTTGATGTCATAAGTTGGAATTCGTATGTGATCAATGGTTATACATTTTACACGAAGTCCCTAGATGATAGGAGCACGAGTCCGAACAGGTGGTGTTATGTTAGAGGTGAATCTATGCACTTCTCCGATTCGAAAGACAAGAGGCCTAAATTGGCGGTCATGCCATATTATGGGGTTATTGAAGAGATTTGGGAGGTGGACTATGTCAAAGTTAGATTTCCCATCTTCAAATGCAAGTGGGTTAATGTCAATAATGGTGTTCGGATCGATCGACTAGGATTCACTTTAGTCGATGTCAATAGTAGAAGTTTTGGAGATGAACCTTTTATTATGGCGAGATCATGCAAAACAAGTGTTCTATATCACCGATCAAGAAAATAAAATGTGGTGCGTAGCTCTCCAAGGAAAGAGGGTCATTGATATTGATGAGGAAAGTCATTCAAATTATGGTGATCTTCACGAGAGTACTCCTTTTACAAAGGGTCTAGGACATGAGCGAAGAAGATGAAGCGGATAATGAACCCGGCATAAGAAATGATCATCAAGAAGGGATATGGGAGGATATCACTTTATAAAAGTGTCAATTCATAAGGTAATTAATATTCATATGCAGAATTCTTAGAAAACTTTAAGGTTTTAACTATTATTATATTCCTTCTATGTTCTTAATTAAACAATGTCATCATTGAATATGAATTTGTTCTTGTTTTGTTTTTGTGGCGGGATCCGTTTCAAAGGGGCATGTTATAAAGAGGATGCATGTTACGTTGTTGGGTGGGAATCAAATGAAGGCATGGTGAATAATATATTGGACTACATTTGTATGTTGAATTACGTCTTTGCATGTATTGTAACTCATTGCCTTTGTAATTAGTTATATGTTAGCTTATTGTATAAATTACTTTAGTTGTTTTAGACTTAATTAAGAGGCCACATAACTCATGGTGGATAATATTTGTATTCTTTTTCCCAATTCAATTTATTCATGTTCATAGCTTGTAGCTTAAAGTATATCGATTTTTATGTCTTGTTTTGGATGGTGGATTTGTGTATATATATTGATCGGGAAGAACAGAACGGGGAAAAAATACGGGAAAATTTAGACCGCAAATAAAAATACGCTCTTAAATGTTCAAATATTAAGACCGGATGTATATATAACACCGCTCTTAAAGGTGTTAAGCCGGTCTTAAAAGTTGGTCTTTTAAGACCGGTCCATTGAAAAATTCGGTCTTGAAAGTCGGTCTTTTAAGGCAGGGTAATTAGTCCTCCGGTCTTAGAGTCCTCTATCTTTAGGACCGGATTGATATTTGTCCGGTCTTAATATTTGGATCTTTTAAGAGCGGTCGATATTTATTTAGTACGACTTTTAAGACCGAAGGTTTAAAATGTCCGGTCTTAAAGAAAATCTTTAAGGCCGTGTAAAAGTCCGGTCTTAAAGGTCGACTTTTAATACCTTTGGAACAAGGCGCTCGCGGGTCCGGTCCTAATGTACCTTTTTGTCCGGTCTTAAAAGCCTTTTTCCACTAGTGATGCCTTTGAGCAACGACTACGTCGGTGGGTCCCCCTGATTGGCAAGGCGGCGGTGTAAATTGGAGGATAGGTAGTGCAATTGGAGACGTTTACAGTGAATTTCCTTTCACAAAGGAGTTGCATAGCCATGAAGGCTTGTGTACAGGGCGCGGGGAGTTATTTTGAGTGGTGATTGCAATTCCAGTAGGCATCATGAATCGCGGAGGGACCGAACACAGGACACAAAATCATCTTTAGTGGTGATGTTCTAGCATCCAGGAGATCCGAGGTTGTTTGGAAGCCACAAGTGGTGCGAACATCGAGGTTGGACGGTATTGAATGAGTAATTTCTAGAAAATTATCCCAAATAGGTGTCGGAAGAGTTGAGAGGCGGAAGGAAGAAGCCGGTCTGGCGAGATAATCGAAGAGAAGCGAGATGGATGGAGGAGTGGAGAAATCACGGATAGTCTTCGAGGTCGAGAGAGGCGTACATGAGGATGGGTGAAGTTGAGAGGGCGGAGGCATTAAGACCGGTGTTGTTTGCGAGAGGGAAGAAAACGGGAAAGAGAGGGAAACAAAGAAGAATAAGAAGAAGAAAGAGAATAGGGACATGGAGGAGGAGGGTTGAGGGTGGACGGAGTGATGAGAGGGAAGAGAAAAAGCTTAGAATGGAGGTGAAGGGGTGAGAGAGAGAGAAGATGATTCTTTGTAATACCACTGAAAATCTCACTTATGATGAGTATCATATTGAGTAAATAATACCTATTGGAAATAGGTGAATATATGATCTCAAAGATGTTGTGAAGAATTTATCTTATTTTGGGGTAGTTTCTCTTGAAAAAGAATAATTTGCAATTAGGTCCCTAAAACGTTTGGAAGTTTGCAAATAGGTCCTAAACGTAATCAAATATATACCACTAAACCTCCATCTCAAATTCCTATTGGTCCACGTGCAACACCATTCTCACGCCACGTATTAACCTTTTTTATCCCAACAATCTCTCACCATCCCCCCCCATTTTTCAAACCCAAAATTCCAGCCATCCATTTCTCAATTCCCTCCCACATTTCCTCTCCATTTTTTCAAATTTCAAATTTCAAAATTTACTTTCTCCCTATAAAATCACCTCAAACTGAGAAACCACAGCTCAAGCTCGCCAGTCCCTTTCGTCTCCCACTCAAAATCTTAATCTTCTTCCTGTTGTCTTCATGTTCAGCAAAGTCCTTTCTCACTATTTTTTTGGCTCCGTTCTTTCCGTTTCCAAAATTAGATTTCATCTTCTTCCTAAATGCATCAAGCCTCCTCCAAATATACTCATTTATCCTTTATGCGGTGTTAGTACCATTCGCTTGGTTCTCGAGCCAAAATCGGTCACCTTTGTTACAGATCATCGAGCGTGCTTGTCTGGGTCAAGATCGACAAGCCTTACGGAGCGAACGAGATTCTCTTCTGTTGTTACAGATTGAAGGAGACGGACAAAAGTAATCGGTGTTTCCGATGAAGAAGAAGAAGGATCCGTTCGTTCTCTTCTAGCAGTTGTGAAGAAGAAGAAGAACGATCCGGATCATGGCGCAGAAGGAAGAAGACAAGAAGGATCCGGATGCGGCTGCGCACGCCAAAAACAAAAAGAGAAGAAGGATACGGATTTGTTACCCTGTGAAGAAGAAGAGAAGGAAATGAGAGTGTGAGACGAATTATCTGGGTCTCATACACAGTCCTCCTCCAACTCGCCTTTTTCTTTTTTTTTTATCGAACCACTCGCCTATTTCGTGTTGTGCATACATTGAATATTTTAATATAATAAATATTAACTTTATTATATTACTTTATTATAATACTATATATGCTATATTCTATTATTTTATTACATACGTGTCTGCCATATTATTACTTTATTATACTATATATGTTTTATATAATACTATATTACTTTAATATATATTTATCAAATTTTATCCAATCACCTATTTTTCACATGTCAGATTCATATGCGCAATCCTTCTTCCCAAATAGGTGTTTGCGTGGAAATAATAATTGTGCATAGAGAGGTCAATGAATTAATTAGGCAATATAATTAATTACATATGAATTCAACAGAATCATTAATTGAGATAACACCTATTTTTCAATCACAAATTTCTATACGCAATGAAAACCAGTTAGGACAACTTTTTCCCAATCACCTATTTTCCACATGCCAGATAAATCCGCGCGATCCTTCTTGCCAAATAGGTGTTTGCGTGGAAATAATAATTGTGCATAGAGAGGTCAATGAAATAATTAGGCAATATAATTAATTACATATGAATTGAAATGAATCATTAATTGAGATAACACAAATTTTTCTATAAATGTTAGATGAAGATTTTCCATGGTATAGTGGAGCAATATTTAAGGATGACTTTACATAATTTCGTATATAAAATGTTGTTATAGTTCAAATAATATCCAAAAGGCACAATGTTATAAAGGTGTGAACGAAAGATTACTCAGTAACAATCAAAGGTAGAAAAAATAACTGTGTATGGAGAGGTCAATGCATTTATTATGAATAGTAAATATTCAAACGATTTCAACAGAATATTTAATATTGATGAGATCTATTTTTCAATCACAATTTTCTACAAGCAATGAATATCAGTCATGACAAATTGTGATTAATTGTATACCCCTTTTTAAATCTTAATTATTTGATTTTTCCAATCATTTATGAAGACTTTGTTATTAAATGTGTATATATATATATATATATATATATATATATATATATATATATATATATATATATATATATATATATATATATATATATTTGGTAAACCCTTTAAATTGTCCACGATATCCGTAATAGGGGATCTCCCTGATCTGAATTATATATCTTGACAATTGCTTATGTCTTTATATTAATTTTATACACCAAATAATGGTAGTTACATCGGATCTCCCTAAACTTCGCAAAAATATGCCATATAATTAGCACACCCATATTTGTTCTTTGGTTTTGAAATTTTCATAAGCACTTGTCACTATTTTTTCAACCCAACTTCCAATTTGTAATAGATTTATCAAATCAAATGGAATAGAAAAACCAGTTATGACAAATTTTTTCCAATCACCTATTTTTCACATACCGATACATACGCGCAATCCTTCTTGCCAAATAGGTGTTTGCGTGGAAATAATAATTGTGCATAGAGGTCAATGAATTAATTAGGCAATATAATTAATTACATATGAATTCAACGAGAATCATTAATTGAGATAACACCTATTTTTCAATCACAAATTTCTACACGCAATGAAAACTAGTTATGACAAATTTTTTCCAATCACTTATTTTTCACATGCCAGATACATACGCGTGATCCTTCTTCCCAAATAGGTGTTTGCGTGGAAATAATAATTGTGCATAGAGAGGTCAATGAATTAATTAGGCAATATAATTAATTACATATGAATTCAACAGAATCATTAATTGAGATAACACCTATTTTTCAATCACAAATTTCTATACGCAATGAAAACCAGTTAGGACAAATTTTTCCCAATCACCTATTTTCCACATGCCAGATGAATACGCGCGATCCTTCTTCCCAAATAGGTGTTTGCGTGGAAATAATAATTGTGCATAGAGAGGTCAATGAAATAATTAGTCAATATAATTAATTACATATGAATTGAACAGAATCATTAATTGAGATAACACCTATTTTTCAATCACAAATTTCTATACGCAATGAAAACCGGTTATGACAAATGTGAACATTTTTCCTTCGTATCTCAAATGAACATAGTCGTGGACAATTAAATTAAACGGAACCTCCTTACATGACGATCCATGTCATCAATTGAACAAAAATGTCATCTATCCGTCCATATATGTTGAAGTCTAATTTGTTCGTCACTTCATGGTAAGTCAATACATTAATCGCAGTCCATTTCCTACATTTATGACTATGCGCTGAAGATGATGAGCTCAACGATATTCAAGCTATTCATAATGATAGGTTACATATATAAAATGTAGAGTAATAATTCAAATGGATGAGGTCAATCGGAAAGCTGTAAAGATTGAAAAAAAAAAAACAGATATGAGGAAGAAGCGGTCTGAGTTTATTAAAAGCAATAAGAATGAAGGAAGAGATGAGAATGAAGGAAGAGGTCAGTCATATTTTGTTCATTTAAATGTTTTTAGTTAATATCCGCTTTAGTTTTTACTTAGGCAAATCCTTCCAGTCATTCCAAAATGTGGGCGAGTTGAGATTGTAGATGCATCTATCAACGCTTCCTACCTATGGAATGAATGCAAATTACTGCGTTTAACAAAGAATATGAGGCTAAACTCTTCCAACTGTCCAATCGAACAACGAAAAATAAAATCATTTTCGATTGGTTGCTTCTTGTAGGAGATGGAGCCGTTGAATTACCACATGATGGCATTGTAGAGATCCCAATTCTGAAGATTTATTGCTTCGAGATGATTGTGATCCAATTAAGTGTATAGTTGAATCTACTTACCCAAATTTAATAGAGCGTCATTCGGCGAAGATTACGAACAATAGGTCCATCCTTACCCCAACAACGGAAAACGTCGACACATTGAATGAGTACATTTGTTCTTTGTTACTGGGAGATGCAATTGAGTACTTTAGCTCAGACTCTATAAATCGAATAGACAATGCAAATGAAAGCTTTGAGGATTTGTATGATGTATAATACCTAAATGCAATTAAATGCTCTGGTACTCATAAATTGGTTTTGAAGGTTGGTGTACCTGTAATGTTGATAAGGAACATTGATCAAGAGAAATAAGTTACTACATATTAAGAAAAAAAGAATAAGTCATTTGTAATGTATCATTTACTCAATTACTGCTCAAACTACGAAATTGTATGCAATTTTTTTATACATTGTAGACTAAAAATATCAGTGCAACGCACGTCGAATGTCTTGTTTTTACCTAAAATGTACATTATGATGTAAATCATTAATTAATATGATTTATATTTCAAAATGATATTGGAGTAAGAGTTATGTTGAAATTTTGGAAAATTAAAGTCAAAGTAACGAAGTGTTTGCGAAATCCGCCAATTAGGGGGTCGGGGTAAAATGGTCATTTTGACTAAAAATGTCTCATCGTAATGATAGATCCTTAACAAGTACGTTGTTATATTGATAGGATATCACGATTACGTTTTGATTATGTTCGACCAGCCGTCAGTACCCAAATTCCGTCAACGAAGGTACGTTCGCGTCTTTATGTAACACTAACTCGATGTTTATTGTATGCATATATGTATATTGGTTGTCTGTCATACATATATGGTGTATATAAACATGAGGTTAACCGTTACCTGGGGTTCGATGCATGGACCTCAGCCCTTAATACAGCTTCAGGGTCGGGAGTACCGAGGATCGAGGAGAAGGACAAGCGAACGCCTAGGAGTCGCGGTCGAAGACTTCTTTCTATATTACTTTTGAAACACTCTTGTACCGTTGCTTAAACAAAGAAGACATGCTACTTAGTGGCTATTTTAATATATATATCGCTTACTCAATCGCTCTGGTGCACTATTCGATGTTTACAAATGATGTTTGATGAAAAAAATTATATCTGCTTGTGAAAACGGGATGTTACAATTGCTTTGAGTTTGACCAAAAAAAAACCACACGGGCATTGGTGGGCTTCAAATGCCACGTGGAAACGGAGGTTAGGAGGATCTGACGGTATTGTATTTTTTTAACAAATTCAATTGTTTGTTGGTTTTTTTGGTCTCATTAAAAGTTTTTTGTGCCCAACGCTCCTGACCTAATAGTTGGTTGTTAAATTTGCTCCTTCACCCTATATAGATAATAGGAAAACAAGATCATATGTAGTTTTACAATGGATTAATGTACAATTTTATCAATAAAGTTTATTCCGATGAGCTCTTCGCACAAATGAATTTTGGAAGGGGAAAATACCAATAAACAATTTAAAATGGTCCAAACTCACGAAAACCGTTAAATTTGACTAAACAGTGTTAAATTATAGGAGAAGAAAACCCTAACGGCGTTTAGTGAAATTTAATGGTTGGATGAATTTTCACCTTTTTAAATTATTTATTGATACTTTTGCTCATTTCAAAATGTATTTATATCGATGCATCTCAGAAAAAACTTTATAAATAAAACTGTGCCTTGACCCTTATACAATTAGTACGTTTTAAATGTTCTGACAAGCTTTAGTTCTCTTGCCCATATGGCAAGAGTAAAATACGACGACCCTATTTGGTTTTGAGAAGTTTTTAAGGAAATGGGTACAAAGAAAAGATGTGGAAATTAAAGAAAAAGAAGGGGAAGTTTTTAAAAATAAGTATGACACAAGAGAACTATAACTACTCTACTCAACAGTAATTAATGTTTGATTGTGAATTTTGCCCATATAGTTAAAATTTAAATACAACTCATTATATTTTTCTCTCACATTCAAAACCTCATTTAAAATGGGTAAAATGGGAATTTTCATTTCAACTTAAGACAAATTTTAAAAGTTAACTACTATCTTTGATTATAAATTAGCTAAAGTGATTTACATTGTGAACTAAAGGAAACAGGTGTACATAAAGTTGTGCTCTTTAGCATGAAATTTCCATCTAAATGGATTAAGCTTAGGGTTAATGCAATCTTTAGTCCTCAAATTTCTCATCATTTTAGTTTTAGTTCCTTTAGGGGCAAAATGGTCGAGATTTTTATTTAGTTATAGGAATTAATGTTTTAAATGGAATGAAATTTGCAACACCAAAAGTAAAATTAAGGGACCAAAGATTGTATTAACACATAAGCTTATCATGCAACGCATCTCAACAATTCAATACTCCCTCATATCCCCTTTTAACTATAAGATATGATTGGTGTGTATGTCATGTTCCTTTTATATAAGATATGATTAGGGAATGTTTGGAAAGTTTTGTATAAACTCTCATTTTGCCCTCACTTAATTATAAAAATTTCTCATAAAATCACTACATTATTTCATTTTCATCTTTGACTAAAGTACTCTATATATATATGACATATTCTATCTCTTTTCACATAAATAAGGGCATTTAAAAAAAACAAATTTCTTTTCTTTTCATATTTATTGTATCTAACTAATTTTAACAGCCTCTTGAAATAATATAATTCTGTTAACCTATCTTATAGATCAGAGTGAGTACCATATAATATTTGATAGCAGCTAATATTCTTTTTGTGTCTTGTTTTTCATCATGAAGGTAAGAATGATCTTTATGGAATTACTATTTAATTGTCAAAGAAGCTTTTCCCATAATCCATATGCTTTATGTTGATTATTCCACCATATTTTTGAAAGCTCAAAGACAAGAATGAAAGCAATATATATAATAGAAATTTTATTGACATTCTATCGATGATAATAAATAGAAATAATTATTTTTCTATCCCCGAGGATCTTTAATCTGAATCGAAAGATTGCTTAGGAATTTCCAATTCATCATAAAGTCAATGAATGAAGAATCTGCTCTTGAAAGGCCAAGTTGCTTTCTCAAGCATCCTGACTAACTTTAATGTAGCACTACAAGCACTATGAAAATCAAGTACATTGATTTCTCTCTAAGCTTCAAGTTAAATTTTTTTTTTTGGGAAAATTGCATTTGAGTCCGTACAAGAAAAATACGATAAAATAGTTTCTTGAAATCTTAAAATTGCATTTAAGTCTCGTAAGACTTTTCTCCAATAAATTCTAATTCCACTGACAAGTCCATGAGCTTTACACTAACAAGTCCATAGACATCCGACAATTGAAATTTATTGCAAAAAAATCTCCCAAGACTTAAACGCATTTTAAGATTTCAATGCATCATTTTATCGTATTTTCTTTGTTTGAGACCTAAATACAGTTTTCTGGAAAAAAAAAAAAATTAACAGTGCATCATGATCCTTGAAGGGTGCTATATTTTAATGACATCTGAAAAAGTTTCTGACCCAAACTGCTGGATTTAAAATGGTAAAAAAAAAAAAAAAAACCTTTGGTTAAAAGCCTGTATGATCCTATAGTAGCTTAAGAAATACTCAAATTGCATGTGTCCTTCTGTAATATGCATGACAAGATCATCTGGAAAGCATGCACTATATGGGGCTCCTTATGAAAGATTCCTTTGCATCACAAAATGATTACTCTTCACTTCCAAGTTGATGGATCCATATTCAGCCATTCCCACTGGCGATGTTTTGAAGAAAAATAAAAGTTTGATGTTACTTTGTTTTAACTTTTGTCCTCGGATGTGATGAGCAAGAAACTGTAGGAGAATAAAGAAGGACGAATATGAATTTCTCTTGTATATTTCATGGTGAAGAATACGCATACACATGTATGTATATAAGGAAGGGGTCTAGATATTAATAGGTATAAAATAATATACAATCCTATTATAATGTGTATATATTACTCTAACTACATTATTGATAAAATATTCTTGGAAGAATATCATCTAGCTCCTAACCAAGGAAAATAATATATTCATAAATTATATAATTTGTAAATAGTAGCTACTATCCGGTCCTAATTATATGACATATTTAACCGATTTTGTGGAGATTAAGGAGATGAGTTAAATTAGGTAATTTTACTCATTTTCTAAAATGTCCTCATATAAATTTAAAATGACATAAGTAAAAGTGAATCAACAACTCTAGATTTTTTTCCCACACACTTTTTTAAATGAAATAATAATGGTGTTGCTATATATGTGTGTGTGTGTGTGTGTGTGTGTGTGTGTGTGTGTGTGTGTATACACATGTATATGCATAATATATATACACAAACATATATATAGACACACACGAGATATATATGTGTGTGTGTGTCTACACATATATATTCACACACACATATATGTATATATGTGTATGTCTATATATATTTGTGTGTAGAGACACACATATATATGTATAAACACACACACATATATACCCACACACGCACATGTGTGTGTGTGTGTATTTTTGTGTGTAGGCACACATATATATACATACATTTATACTCGGACACATATATATATAGACACACACATATATCTGTGTGTGTATTGTAACATCTGTTTTCACAAGTTTGTATAAATTTTTTTTTCATCAAACATCATTTGTAAACATCGAGTAGAGCACCTGAGCGATTGAGTAACCGATATATATATATATTAAAGTACCCATGGTAGCATGTCTTGTCGTTTACACAATGGTACAAGAGTGTTTCAAAACTAATACGAAAAGAAGTCTTCACCCGAATCCTAGGCGTCTTGCTTGTCCTTCTCCTCGATCCTCGGTCCACCCGACCACGAAGCTAAGTTAAGAGCCTGGAGTCCATTAATCGAACCCAGTAACGGTTAACCTCATGATTACATACATCATATATGTACAATGTGACATTCTTAGACTTTTGGCAACATTTACTACGGTGGACATAGGGTATACATATCGATATGTATAGCAATAACGATCTGATCAGATGACATACAATCATACAGTCGGATGATAGACAACAGTACAGTCGGAGTACAGACAATAGTACAGTCGGATGTACAGACAATAGTACAGTCAAAGTACAGAACAATAGTACAATCGGAGTACAGACAATAGTACAATCTTCCACTTTTCAGGAACTCAATCCCTACCAAGTTTTTACCTCTTCAGGCATCTTTCAATGCAATGAGGCCTAAAACAATAGTAGAAATCTCACTCCTACTTACTAAATCTAACTACGGAAAAAACTACGGAAGCTAAAGCTCGAGTGCACCGAAAAACTTACCCAGAGCTTCACCGCAATTTTCCCAGCAGCTTCTCTCTAAAATCCTCTCTCTATTTTTCGGCTAGGAGGCTCTCCAAATGGTGTGAAAATTTCAAGAGCTTGGCATGCCTATTTATAGAAATTTCTAAGGACACAAATGTCATTTTCCAAGTTGTTCTCAACCATTAGATGCAACTTCTTCATCAAGGCAAGATCTTGGCTCTTGGATGCACTTGGACGACATGGAGGGCTGATGTGGCAGCCAAGGATTGGTCAAAAATTGATGACTTGGCTTGCTTTAAGCCCTGGTCTAGCGTAATTTCCCGATCGGTCCGTTTCGCGTAATCTCGAAAAATCTCAAAATTCTGGATTTACAACTTTGAAGACAAGTTCTCACTTACTAGAAATGTCCAAGTTAACCTAAATTTTGGTTCCATATAGGGCTCCAACCGTCGATCAAGTTCCTCGAAAAACGTGTCCGTACGGGTCCGATTACGAAACTCGTTTTCGGAATCATCAACTTTCTGACAAAAATTCACTGATTCCAAATATGTCTAGATAATTTCAAACTCATTTCTAGATGTTGAGTTAGAATTTATTTTCTTCAGATCCAAAAATATGCCTAACTACATTTTTCCCTATTTTGTTTTATTAGGAAAATGCACAATCGGCTTCAGAATTAACTTCTGGAAGAGTCTAACGAAGATAAAAACCCACTGATCAATATTTTACCTTGACTTTGAAAATCCCATTTCTAGATCTCTCGATAGGATCCGTTTCCTATTTATTAAATTACTATTCACCCTATTTCACTTTAATTAATTATATTATATTATAATACAAAACTTCCAACCTAAGTTTTCATTTATTTTTTTTTTCTTTTCTTGGGGCATAATTCGGCTGGCCCCTTTAATTATTTAATAAATATTTATTTTTTTATTTAATAATTACTTAATTATTTACTTATTTAATTTTCCCCAAAAATTCCACAAAAATCCCTAATTGGTCCATTCTTGTATTTAGGCTTAAAAATACCTAAACTCAACTATTATTCTCCAAAATTTCCAATTAATTAGCAAATATGTTTTTACTAATTCTTGGCCAAAACCACTAATTCTTCGTATTGGATTTGTGGCTCCGATGAAGGTCCGCCCTGGCCCACTCTGACAGTTTCAAAATAACACTGTTGAGATTCTCTTTGGTCTCCCCTAACCGTGATCACGGTTCCCTGGTTGTTCACCATCTTCAATTTTGATGCTTGGTGGAGACAAGCATGTCCCACTTATGGATCGTTGGCCTTGCCCAAGATTATGTTGTATGGTGATAGGAACTGCCACTATAAAGCGCACACGCCCGACTTGAAAGCGTCCACTAGTTCCAAGGGTGAACCCCGAGGTCTATAAACCCCTTGGGCGCGAATGCTCCGTTGAACCCGATGAGGGTAGTCTTGCATGGTTTCAATTCCTCCTGGTCCAGGTTCATTTTTTTAATGCCTCCCAACCGATGATGTCGGCTAAACTCCGGCATCCACAAAAATGCGTTTTACTTGGCGGTGGACTAGGATCCTGGTCCATGACTAGACCATCTTGATGCCCGAGGACGACATCCTTGAGGTCGTCATTTGTGAAATGCCATGGCGAGTGAGACGGTCCGTTGCTACTTTCTTTGAACCTCAGATGATCTCTAATGATAGGACTTCTCGTAGATACTTTTTTAAGCGGCTCATTGTATCTCCGCCTCCACCCATTGCGCCGCTTATCACATTACAATCGAACTCGTAACATCCCGTTTTCACAAGCAGTATAATTTTTTTCATCAAACATCATTTCAAAATGATCAGAGTAGTGCACAGTAGCGATTGAGTAACTGATATATATATTAAAATACCCATGGTAGCATGTCTTCTTTGTTTAAACAATGTACAAAGAGTGTTTCAAAAGTAATACGGAAAGAAGTCTTCACCAGCGACTCCTAGGCGTCTTTGCTTGTCCTTCTCCTCGATCCTCGGTCCACCCGATCCCGAAGCTAAGTTAAGAGTCTGAGTCCATGCATCGAACCCGTAACGGTTAACCTCATGATTACATACATCATATATGTACAACAGACATTCTTAGACTTTTGGCAACATTTACTACGGTGGACACAGGGTATACATATCGATATGTATGGCAATAACAATACAATCGGATGATAGACAACAAGATGCGGTCGAGTACGTATAATAGTACATTCGGATGTACGGACAATAGTACGATCAAAAGTACGTAACAATAGTACAATCGAGTACGAGACAATAGTACAATCGAAGTACTGAGCAATAGTACAATCTGAGTACGTAAAATAGTACAATCTGAGTACGGGCATGACAGAGACAATAGGCATGACAGAACAACGATGCAGTCAGAGTACGTGCATGACAGACAATTGGTATGAGAACAACAATGCAGTCGATACAGACAATATACACACATGCATACAATAAACATCAGAGTTAAGGTTACCAGTACGCGAACGTACCTTCGTTGACGTTTTACGGTATTTCGGCACGACGGTTGGTCAAAATGTAATCAGAACGTAATCAGGGATATCCTATCAATATAACAATGTACTTGTTAAGGATCTATCATTACGACGGACATTTTAGTCAAAATGACCATTTTACCCACGACCCTAATTGGCGGAATTTCGCCGGCGACTTCGTTACTTAAATCTCCAACTTTTCAGGAACTCGATCCCTACCAAGTTTTTACCTCGTCAGGCATTTTTCAATGCAATGAGGCCTAAAAACAATAGTGGGAATCTCACTCCCTACTTACTAAATCTAACTACGGAACTAAAGACTAGTACTTAAAAACTAAGGACCGAGGAACTTACCCGTTGAAGACTTCTGCACAATTTTGCCCAGAGCTTCTCTCTCTAAAAACCTCTCTCTAGATTCGGCTAGGAGGCTCTCCAAATGGTGTGAGATTTCAAGAGAACCTTAGGCCTATTTATAGAAAAAAATAAGGACATAAAGGGAATTTTCAACTTTGTTCTTAACCATGGAAAATCAAACCTAAATGGTGTTTAAACCTTGACCATGGAACATGCTGGTCGACATTCAAGGGGCTGTGTGGCAGCAATCAATTGGTCCAAGAGTAATGACTCTTGTTGCTTTATGGCCCTGTCCGGCAGAATTTCCCCCAGAAAAATTCACTGATTCCAAATATGTCCAGATAAATTCAAACTCATTCCTAGATGTTGAGTTAGAATTTATTTTCTTCATATCCAAAAATATGTCTATCTGCATTTTTCCCTATTTCGTCTTATTAGGAAAATGCACAATCGGACTCATAATTAACTTCCGGAAGAGTCTAACGGAAGATAAAATTCCACTGATCAATATTCTACCCTGACTTTGGAAATCTCATTCCTGGATCTCTAGATAGGGTCCGTTTCCTATTTATCCCATTACTATTCACTATATTTAATTATAATATATAATATTGCAAGTTGTATTTTAATATCTATATATATTTTTTTTTCAAATTCCCATCCTATCTCTTTGGTCCAATTCGGCAGCCCTAATTATAATATATATATATATATATATATATATATATATATATATTTTTTTTTTATTATTTATTTATGTTGGTCCATACTTGTTTTTAGGCTTAAAAATACCTAAACTCATCTATTTTTCTTCAAAATTTCCAATTAATTAGCAAATATATTTTTACTAATTCTTGGCCAAAAACCACTAATTTTAGGGTTTTACATAATTATCTCTGAATTTTCCTTCGTTTATGCTTAAGTAATTAGCCAATAATTACCTAATTACTTTATTATCACTTGTTGATAATTTTCTTAATTAGAATGCCTCATTACCTCATAAATTTTATATTGACATCTTTGGTTTCATGTCTCCGCATTATCTTAGCATTTACGGGGTATTTAGGTCATTTCCTTACTTTTTGAGTATTCTTCTACAATTTCTCCAAGTTTGTAACTTAATAAATTACCTAAATTAGGGACAATATCCTTCCCTATTTTAAATAGATTTTTACTTGCCTCTTTTATGGCTTTCACAGGTATTTATAACCCATAATGTGCTTAGGGACCTATTTGCAAAATTCCAAACGTTTTAGGGACCTAATTGCAAATTATCTAATTTCTAGGAGATTACCCTAACAACATGGTAAACTCAATACAAGGTGTTTGAAACCTCATATTCACCTATTTTCAATAAGTACATTTCCCAATTTTTGATATTTACCCTAAGTGTGATTTTTGAGGTATTACAAACTCGGTCTCGGGATATCCATCTTCATCCACCCCCTTGTCTGTTTTTTTGTTTTTCATCCCGCTTTTGTATTTGCGGCGGGGCTCTTGCTACGGCTTACGGGCTTGCGTTTGCGCCTTTTCCTAGTGCTCAATTAAGTATTGTTGAAGCTTTCCATCGCGGACAAACTTTTCGATTGCGTCCACTGAGACTCATAGCGTTCGTCAGTTGTATGACCACGGCCGTCATGGAATGCACAATATTTTGTTTGGTCTACCCGGATCTGCGGTAGGACAACCGAGGTCGATCAACTCTTTTCATCTCGGCCATCGCCACCTCCTTCCAAATCTGCGATTAAGGCACATTCAGGTGTATTTGTCGTATTTGCTTTTAGAGTCAAACCTGCCTCTTCGGCTTTTGTTATCAGAGCCCCTTACGCGGGTGTCTTTTTTCTTGCTTCCCGCATAATCCTTGTCTCTGGGTGAGGTGGCCCTGTCTCGGTCCCGCCTTGGATTATTTGCCATGCGCATCTGCTCCACCTCAGGTATTTTTGGAGCGCACAATAAAATCGTTAAGGCTTTTAGCTTGACTCCTTAAAGAATGATTCCGCGAGGCTGGACTCTCTGTCTAGGCCGTCGGCTAAAAGATGGACGTGTACGGCCTCGCTTAAACCGCGCGGCCGAAGGGCCGCATGATTGAAGCGATTCAAATAACTTTGAAGTGTCTCGCAGGGACGTTGCCTAATCTTGGATAAGGTATCTTTGGGACTTCGAGTGCCGTTTGCTGGTTGCAAAGTGTAGTTCGAAGGCCTCGGCTAGGTCATCAAATTTATGAATCGTCCGTTGGGCAACGTGTGGAGCCATTTTAGTGCGCTTAAGAGTTGCGACGAAGATCCGAGACATGATGGGTTCGCCTAGCCCTCTTACGATCATAACCATCTCAAAGTCTTCCAGGTGGGTTGTTGGGTCTTGAGAACCATCATATTTAGTGAAGAGTAAATACCCTTTTGGGTCCTGGAAAAACACGCTCTACCCATTTTGGTCTGAGTAAAAAAATGTCATTTCGGTCCTTTTTAGGGACTAAAAGGATTTTTTGGGAATTTGTGAAGGATTAAAATGCCCACAAAAAATGAATAAACGGACTAAAAGGGACCTTTTTTTACTGTTTAAGGACTAAAAATGCCTTTTTTTTTTTTACTCAGGGACCAAAATGGGTAGCGCGTGTTATTTCAGGGACCAAAAAGGTATTTACTCTTTAGTGAATTCGGTAGATTGAGCTTCTCCGGGAAACGAGCATTGAGGATTTCGTCGGCAAAGGGGCTGTTATCCATTTGGCCGACATACCTTCTCCGCTGATCCCCCAGTGGGGAGGCCAGAGTGGCTATCGACCGGGCTCCTCTCCTGGTTTTAGATTCCTTGTTTGAGGAGGTGATCCTCTACTTCACCGGTTTCCGTCTCCCGCCCGCTTTGGCTCTCTTCTTGGTTTTCTTCCCACGTCTTGTCATCCCGGTCCTCGTCGGAAGAAACCGAATCCCATTTATTGAAACGTTCTTCCAATCGCTTGAAGTAGAGGTGTGGTGTTTGTCCATGTTCTCCATACGCCTCATCATCGCGAGTTGCGCGTTTGGAGGAGGAGAAATTCGGATTGGGTGGCGGGACTTACGGGTTGACAACCGGTTCGAGTTCGAGGATCATGGCCTTGATTTTGTGAAGCGAGAGGATTCGGTGTTGGATGGATTGTCTTCCATCCGCTAATCATTGTTGGGGATGAGAGGTTCTTCCAGTTGTTGCTCCGGCTGTGATAGCCGGTCTTCTGCGTCCTGCTCATTGTCACCGAGAGGGTTGATCAGCTGCTCAGTGTTGTGTGGTTGCCGAAAACCACCTGGCCTGTCGGTCGAACCATCTCCGGCTGCTTCAGGCTTGAACTACTGGTGTTAACCCTCATTGGTCACGGGAATCGAAATTTACCGGTCCCATGGTCGGCGCCCTTTGCTCTGGTGTAGAACACGGATGTCCAACCTAGTGGTAGGCTGGGAGTTTGATATAGGATCGATGTGCTCTTCCTGTATGTCTAGGGGACAAACGTACAGGGGAAGAGTAGATCACTATACACAACCAGGCGTTTCGCCTGGGGGGTAGGGTGTGTGCACAGTGTGACTGTATTTAGATTAGTTCAGGGATTAGAACTGTGTACCTTGGCCGCGTATCTCCTATGCGTATATATAGAGAGTATACCTTGTTGGTTAGATCTCCGGCTTCCACGTCGTGCGTGCCCAAGGATCTAGCTAACCACCCTGGTGACTAGGTCCTTCAGTTAGGAGGTTGCGATCCCTGCGTGGGTTGACTAGTGGGCCTTGACTAGGTCCATAACACACACACATATATATATATATATATATATATATATATATATATATATATATATATATATATATATATATATATATATATATATATATATAGTCACTACCTCTGTCCTAATTATAAGACCTAGTTGACTTTTTTTGAAGAGATTACGGAAGCTAAATAAGTTACTTAATCATTTCATATGTTGTGTTTTTTAGATTATATATTAGTTTATTAGTCAAACTATTTAGTTTGAAGAAAAAAATAAAAAAATACTTTAAGCTAATTTAATTAAATTCTTTAATTTCTCTAAAAAAATCAACTTAGTCTTATAATTAGGACATTGAAAACCAACTTATATTTATTACAAATAGCTAATATAATTAACCTCATTAATCCACCTAAATTATTCAATTGGTTCTTATATTAGGGACATTTTAATATTTTTTTAGGATTAAAAGTACATTTTTGTTTTAAACCCATTTATAAAGGAGGTAGTAAACAATCTTTTTTTTTTTTTTCCGGTGCAATGTTGTCCTCATTAGTCGATTATCAGAGTGCATGTGAAGAAAATATTTCACCCAACGTTGACTGTATATCCACTATTAAAAACAGGCTGTTTATTTTAATTTTAGAAAATTATGCATTATATTATTTTATGCTTTTGACTAATTGCCTATAACTCTAAACCTTCATTTTAAGTTGTTAATTACTAAACTTGGATAGCTTATAATGGTTCAAACTGTTGATAAATATGATGGAAAAAATTAATCCAGAAGTCCTTATAGTTTAATTTAAATTTTAATTGAATCTTTAGAGTTCTTTTTATTGGGTCTATACAGTTTTCTCAATCCTAAAACATTAGTCCTAAGCTCATGATTTGTTAATTTCGTTAAAGAAACGTTGACAGATCATGGCATAACTCCTATTCAACATAAGCGAGAATTAATTTTGTCACACAAATGTAAATAAAATCAAAATAAAGAAAATTAAAAATTAGGTATAAATGCAAAGAGACCGATTATTAGCATAATTTTTATGTTAGTAATAAATAAATTAAATTTCATCATTTTATTTTTTAAAATAAACTTTTATATCTAAATACATATTAGCATCAATAAATGATTCCATGACTCTCACTCAATACATATTAGCATTTATTTTATCACATGGATTTAAATAAAATTAAAATAATCCAAATTATATCTAAATGTAGATAGATGTTAGGAAAAATCTCATTTAAATACCAAATGAAATTTCAAAACCCAAATGTTTGTTAAAATTTGTAAAGCATTTAAAGGTGATAGGGATTAAATTGAAATTTTAAAATGCGGTGGTCCTTTGCGAGAGTCATTTTTCTATTTTTTTAATTTATTTAAAAATGAGGTCAAAAGGGTAAATTCACCAACAATTTAAAATATCAATTTTATCCCGGTAACTTTTAAGTCCTTTACAAATTTTAGCAGACATTTGGGGTTTTAAAATTTAAAGTATTATGGTTCAACGTAGTGCACATAGGAGTAATATTTTATAATGTTATACCCCATCCGGTTTTAAATATGAAACAAAATTGATTTTTAGAAATATTAAGAAAGTTAATTAAATTATTTTAAAATCTTTATATTTATCTTTTTTTTCTCCAAACTATTTTTGTCTAACATATAAACTAATATATAATTTAAGGATACATAACATATGATATGATTAAATAACTTATTTAGTTTCTTTAATCTTTAAAAAAAAAATCAATTATATCTTATATTTAAAATAAAAGGGGAGTAATAATTAAGAGTCAATTATCAGTACATAACCTAAAACTTTTTACCCAACGTTGACTTGATATCGATCTACTATTAAAAAAAGGCAATATTAACTTTTTTAAATCGCCTATAACTCTTGTGAAGAGAATTATGTAACTCCTTATAATTTCATTTGAATTTTAATCATAGATCTTTGAGCCCCTACAATTTCCTCGATCAATTATGAGTAATAGCTCATATGCTTATAGTTTTTTAATTTGTAAGATAAATAGCATTAATAAATGATTCCAAGACTCTCACTCAATAAAATTATCACATGGATTTAAATAAAATTAAAATAAACCAGATTACATACTTTGTATATTAGCATTTGACAATATTTTTTTTTTTACACCATTTGAGAATGTATTTTGGACATTAAAATTTCAATATCAACCTTCTTTAATAACGGCGTAAATGATTGAAAATACGTTATTTAAAATTAAGGCATCAAATTGAAACCTTATATAAAATTCTAAGGCTAAAAGTATACTTTTATCTTATATTAATAATAAGTAATTTTGTCTGATGATTGGTATGATTTCCCAGTATTAGCTATCCTTGTAAATCTACATAGAACTTGATCAACACATCACTGACAATTGAGTTTCCTATATCAGCTTCAGGCATATTTGATGTAGTAATGGATTTTGACTGTAATCCACACTTTTTGGATGTTGATACTTGAATGAAAATTCCAAATGATCCTTTGCAAACTAGTCAAGATCTTGTAATACACGGATAATGTTTTATCTGAAATATTATATTTTAATAAATAATACCTATTAGAAGTAGGTGAATATGTGGTATCAAATTTGTAGGGAAAAATCTCTTGAAAATTAGAGTGCCAAAATTACGAAAATGCCCCTATGGAGCATATAATGACTTAGGAAAATTGTGAAAAATCCTAAAAGGTAGTAAAATAATTATTAAAATTGAGATAATATATTGTCTCTAATTTTGGTAATTTAATAAATTATAAGCTTGGAAGAATTGTAAAATAACAATTATAAAGTATTTGGAGATCATGACTAACTCCATAATTTTTGATATTTTACATGGGAGATAAAATAGCAATGTTAGTTCAGACTTTGAGAGGAAGTAATTAGTTCTAGATAAGAAAATTATCAACAAATAATAAGTGATTGATTTAATAATTATTGGTTAATTATTTAAGCTTGAACAATGGAATAATTGTGATAAATTATGTAAAACTCCAAAATTAGTGGTAAATGGCTAAAAATTAGCATAAATGTATTTTCTAATTAATTGGAAAATATTGAGGACTTTTGAGGCATGGAGGTCGGCAAGCACACTTGAATGGTGGAGAATGAAGCAAAAAAATTACATGGTCAAGAATGAATAAGAGGGTTTGGAAAATGACCTTTATACCCTTACAACTTTTCCTATAAATAGCCATGAGTTCTCTTCATAAATTCACACCAAATTCCTTGTGGAATTCGAAATTAGAAAGAGGTTTTAGAGAGAGAAGCTCTGGGGAAAAAGCAACAAGCTCTGGTAAGTTTTTCGGTACCGAGTCTTAAGTTCTAGTTTTCGATTCGGTAGTTATAGTAGAAATGTTGTTTTGATCTTTAATCTTCCAAGTATGATTAGATATCATATGTTAGGGGTATTTTAGTCATTAATTTCGAAATTCATGATGGGGTCGGAGTTATGGCAAAATTTTGGAAGATTAGAGTCAAAGTAACGAGTCTTGGCGAAATTCCGCCGATTAGGGGGTGAGGGGTAAAATGGTCATTATGACTAAAATGTCTCGTAATGACCGATTTCTAATAGATGCGATATTATCCTTATAGGATATCCACGATTACGTTTTGACTCATTGTCGTACCAGCATCAAATGTACCGTTTTAGTTTGCCATCGAAGTACTGATTCACAACGAAGGTACGTTCGCGTCTTGTAACACTAACTCGATGTTTATTGTATGCACATATATATGTATATTGTCAGTCATGCCTGTACTCGATTGTACTATTGTCTTTCATGCTGTACTACGATTGTACTATTGTCTGTCATGCTGTACTCGTACCGTACTATTACACCGTACTGATTGTACTAATGTCTATACTCCGATTTGTACTATTATGCATACTATGATTGTACTATTATGCGTCATCCATTGTATGATTGTCGTCATCCGACTATATGATTGTCTGTCATCCATTGTATTGTTATTGCCATACATATCGATATGTATATCTTATGTCCGACCATAGTAAATATTGCCAAAAGTCTAAGAATGTTCGTGTACATATATGATGTATGTAATCATAAGGTTAACCGTTACTCTGGGTTCGATGCATGGACCTCGGCTCTTAACTTAGCCGTGGTCGGGTGGGTGAGGATCGAGGAAAAGGACAAGCAGCACGCCTAGGAGTCGCGGCTGAAGACTTCTTTCTGTTATACTTTTGAAACACTCTTGTACCGCTGTTTAAACAGCAAGACATGCAACCATGGGTATTTTAATATATATCAGTTACTCTTACGCTCCGGTGCTCTACTCTGATGTTTACAAATGATGTTTGATGAAAAAAAATATTTTCTTAATTAACCCATATTGATGTTCCTTCAATAATAATCAAGTATGAGAGAAAATGAATGAATTAAGAAAGATGATTATAATGTTTTAGAAAATACTTTTATATTAACTAAGTTAATTAATTTTATCAATCTAATCAAATTAAATAAATATGTCTTATTAGGACAGGAGGAGGGAGTAATACATGATGGTTTGAACAAAAACCAGTTTACATTTCAATTTACTGCCTCAAAGAAGACCAAAATCTGTATGCAGCATTGATATCCCTAAAGACAGATAGATATCAGAGTAAAAGTAACTATAACTTGGGGATCCGTTAATGGTCAAATGATTCAAAGCAGAGAAACGATAATGTGTGCATTTTGGGGCCTTTATCGTCATTTCTTGGCAAACTATCCTCCAAAGCCACCGTTAATCTTCTTTTGGGGCATGGCGACAAAGTTTTTCCGGCTACCACTGTTGGTGGTGCCTCCATTCTTTTCCTCCACCTTCTTTTTATAAGATTAGTCTCAAGATTCTGGTCTTCCTTCTGCAAGCCCTCCCAAAATCCAATCCAGAAGGCCCATTAATTTCTCCTCTTTGCCACCGTGGCCACAAAACACTCGCGGTGGCCAGAGCAAGTGACATGATCGCAGAAGCCATGTTTATTAACCTGCACAGAGCAAGGTGCTTTCTCAGAAGAATGAGGAGGCAATAGGCAAAAAGATCGTTATTTGAAACCAATAGTGTTAGGTTTGGAGGATTGACAAGATACTTCCTCCGATCCTAATTATAAAATAATATTTAGGAGTTAGTTTTGAACTTAATTATAAGATAAAATTTTAATTTTGGGAAAATTATTTTCAGATCTCAAGGAACAAAGAAAATGTCAAAAAACTTAAGGAAAATTCGGATGTTAGAAAGTCTCATTAACAACTCCTTCTACGGATTAACAACTCTCCGAGACTTTTCGGCATTGAGATTTTCCTTGAGATTTTGGCATTTTCTTAGTCCCTTAAGACACAAAGGAATTTTCCCTTTAATTTTATCAATTTCTTCCTAAAATACCTCTATTAATACTTTTTCAATAATAATTAAATACAATAATACTTTAATAATGCACATATATATTCTATAAAGTAAGTATTGCTTGCAACTCGTTAATATTACATACATCTCAATTCTACTTTTCTTTTAATAAAATAATTTTGAGCAATTTAATACGAACAAGAAAATGACAGATTTAACATAGTTTATTCATTTCTCAAATCATTGTTATCAATAATAACCTCTGGATAAAGGAAATACAGCAAACATTTAAATGAAAAGTGGGCTAATTTCTGAATTTGCCCCTTGTTAAATAACTATTTACCAAAATGCCCTGTCGAAACCTATTTCCCAAAATGCCCTGTCGAAACCTATTTCTCAATCCGCTTTGTTTAGTCGACTAAAACATTTGGTTTAGTCGACTAAATGGAAGGTAAAATTTTTTTCCAGGCCCCCGACATTTAGTCGACTAAACCAATTTTTTTAGTCGACTAAACCCATTAGTCGACTAAACCAAATTTTTTAGTCGACTAAATCATTAAAAAAAGTTAAAACTTGGAAGGCCAGTAACCGGGCTGGAGTCCGAACCAATCGATTCTTTTTTGATTCCACATAACTTTTGAGATCTATGCACTGATATAAAAATTATCTTCAAATTTAATGAAGCGAAAGGAGGAAAAACAAGTGATTCTTTATTGCGCAGGAAATACCAACAATTCATTAAATATAATCAAGTGATTTTTTATTATATATATATATATAGTTTTCTTTTATTTGATGTTTTCTTTTTTATTAGATCATATAATATCTCCGGTACAATAAACACTTAAAAAATAAATAACTTAATCCTTCTTATTGTGGAATGAGCAACGTGTGGATTGTTAACTTCAACAATACTAACAATTCATTAAATATATATCATGGGCTTTTTCCCAATTTGCTATATTTAATGAATTGTTAGTATTGTTAGCATTTTAATTTGTTTTACCGAGTCATTTGGATAGTGATATTAGTGATCCTAGATATTAGCTATGATCCTAGATTTTTGCTAGATTGACTACCGTGCTATCACAACATATGATCTCATGCATAACTTTCCAACATTGTTATTCCCCCTAAAATCAAACCCCACAAATTTAGTGTTGATAATTTTCCTATTTCTATTTTCTTTTAAAATCCATATTATTAATGGAGAGAAAATCTCAATTTTGAATATATTGTATTTTGAAAATCCGGTATTAATTGTTACGTTGAAATTTAAAGTTTACCAAATACATGGTAGAAAATAAAGATATTAAAATCTAAAATAAGATCAATTAATTATTATTAGATAATAATATTAGAAATAATGATTAATTAATTTTACAATAAATATCTCTCAATTAAATATACACACACATATCTTATCTTTATTGTACCGAGATATTATATGATCTAATAAAAAATAAAACTATATATATATATATATATATATATATATATATATATATATATATATATATAATTAAAAATCACTTGATTATATTTAATGAATTGTTGGTATTTCTGCGCAATAAAGAATCACTTGTTTTTCCTCCTTTCTCTTCTTTAAATTTGAAGATAATTTTTATATCAGTGCATAGATCTCAAAAGTTATGTGGAATCAAAAAAGAATCGCTGATTCAGACTCCCGAGCCCGAAGTTACGGCCTTCCGAAGTTTTAACTTTTTTTTTAATGATTTAGTCGACTAAATGAGTTTTTTAGTCGACTAAATGTCGGGGGCCTGGAAAAAAAATTTTGCCCTCCATTTAGTCGACTAAACCAAATGTTTTAGTCGACTAAACAGAGACGGTGTAAAATTAAATTAGCCCCACTTTTTAATTGAAAAGTAAAGGCAGCTTAATTCCCCAAAACAAAAAGATTTTATCTTGACAAAAAGAGAATTCACAAGATTTTGCAGTTATAACAATAACAGTGTGTAGGAATGTGAAAGTGGGTAAATGATGTGAATTTTATCCTACCTACTTCAAAGTACATGTTCTCGGCCCAGTAATGCGTTTGTTTGGGACCCATAAATAATACAAATGGTTTTTTTTTTTTTTTTTTTAGGTTTGAGGGCTGTCCTGTAAAAATGTTGTAATGGGCATTATCAAGATAGTTAAAATCGAGATTTTAACCCCTCGTTCTTGGGTTCAACTGACAAAGGGGTCGAACACTCTCACCAAAGGGGGGGTTCGATCCTAGAGTTGGTCAAGGCGCGGGGAGGCATCCTAGCTCCCGGGTGCTAGGTAAACGCGAAGATAATAGGCGGCCGCCCTTGCCCAACATTGGTATCACCTAGGAGGAAGGGAGACTTCGCCTCGCTTGGATCGTGGGTGAGCCCGACTCTTTCCTAAAATTTTTTAGCAAAAAAAGATCGAGATTTTACATAAAATCGAAGAGTGATAAAAAATCGTAAAATGTAAAATCGTAACGTAAAAGAATCGTAAAAACATAAAAACGTTAGGAAAATTAGTAAAATCATTTTAATGAAAAAATCGTAAAAACGTAAAATTGCATTGATAAATTGAGATTTTAACTACCATGGGCATGATAATTGCTTAACGAAGTTAGTATGTATAAGGAGATTTTAGAAAAATAATTATAATTAACTAATTTAACTTATATTTTTAATCTCTTTAAAATATGATAAATATGTCCTATAATCAGGACTAGAAGGAGTACTTTATATGCAGGCAAGAAAACCAGAAGATAAGATAAGATGCTTTATAAAATTAAGAAATCAAAGTGCAACTTCCTCTGGTCATTAGTATAAAACATTGATGCCTTCTTTTAAGAGATCAATAAAGAAATTAAATAAGTCATTTAATGTATATTATTATATTATATACCAGTTTACAAGTAAAATAAATTAATTTAAAAAAACGAGGAACTGGTTCTGTTATGAAGAAATTAAAACACGAAGCATACACTTATACCAAAATTATAATTTACAGGGGATCCAAGTGTATTTTTTGAAGTAGTGCTGAGGCGTTGGGCGAAAAAGAAAAACAAGTAGTGTTGAAGCAATTCAGTTTTTTAATCTTTTAATTTTTAAAAATAATTTTCCATGTAAATATATTTTTATTACAAGTTTAAGGGACAATTTATTTTCCAAAGTTGTCATATGGAGACAATTTTGTCCTGGAAAAAGAGAGAAATTTTGCCTTAAGCATTGTCCCAATTAATTTTGACTTGATCAAATATCCTAAATTGATAGTTCACATGTAATCTACGTTATTTTTGTTAAAATGCAAATTAGCTCCGGAAGTTTTAAATATAACATTAAAAAATGAAGTTCATGGCACATGGATTTTGGGGTAAATTTTCACTAAAATTTGCTCATTTTTTTACACTTCCTGAACTAAATTACCCATATGTATCTATTTTAGAGGTAAAATTGCCCCTTTAACCCTATTTATAATTAAAAATAATCAATTCTAAACACCAACAACCAATCAATACTCTATAGAGTCGAGAAATCGGCCGAACCCGTCAAACCAGCCCTTTTAAGCCACGACCTTTAAGGGCCGAGCTTGAAAATTTGAGCTTCTAAATGAAGTTGATGCTGCAGGGCCGGCCCTACAAGACCAAGGATTCGCCTGAGTTATTTATCCATTTAATCATAAATACATAATAACTATATTTTAATTTTATGATTTGGTCTAATATTTGTTGCAAGTAAAGATTATAGATGTATTTATGATGGAAGATATTTTTGATATTTTTACCCATGAAGCAAAGCTTACTACTCAAAGTGAGGTACAACAAAATGTCTTTGAAATTGATGATAGTAGTAAGAAGATGAAAATGATAGTCATCATACTCATATTGCTTAGTGATAAATTTGTTATGCTTTGTGTGAATTACTCATGGATAATAGTTTACTCTTGATTATCAATTAGTGACTGCGTTTGTTTTATTGCATTAAGTGTATTGTGTAGACATTAATGTTGACAACATTTATTTGATAAATTAGAACTTTAATTGTTGTAATTTACTAATTATATTTCTTTAGGAAAAAGAAACGGGAAAAATAGTTAAAATTTAGAATAGTAACTTTCGGCCCGTAGGGTCGACCTTGGTGCTTTCGAGCCAAGTTTTGAAAAAACAGATATTTTTCTTACCCAGGCCTTGTAGCGCCGGCCTTGTTAAGCCACTGGTCCTTCTAGGGTCGGCCTTGTAGGGTCGGGCCGGCCTTGATTCTTAACTCTAATACTCTATCATAATTACATAATACGCGTTTGATTTTCAAGAAATTCAAAAAAAAAAAAAGAAAAAGAAAAAGAAAAATATCTTTAAGGTCATAGGGTTAAGGAGCAATTTGGTCAACGAACTATTATCTCAAGAACGCCCCGCACAAATAATTTTTAAGTGGACCAAAAATCTTTTAAAAATGTGCAGTCAGCACAAAAATGGAGTAAAGTTTTTTTTTTGTTGGGCGCTCCTGGAGTAAACCTTTTTTGTACTAGGCGCTCCTAGAGTAAAAGTTTGTTGTGCTGCACATTTTTAAGAGTTTTTTGATATTTTTGGTCCACTTAAAAATTATTTGTCTTGGTCTCTCCCAAGTAATAGTTCGTTTGTCAAATTACTCCCCAACCCTTCAATTTATTTAAAAAGATTTGGGGACTTTGCACGCCCTAGGTTTGGGAACTTTCGGTTGGTTCATACTGAAAAATCGTCACAATTATCACTCTTTCACTTTCAGATGCTTCCTATTGAAAAAGATTTGGGAACTTTGATCGTCCAAGATTTTCGGCCTCTTATGCCCTGTGTTTCTAACTCGGGAATTTTCGTTCCTAGTCGATCATTCATTTGGTTAGTTATTCTCTGCTCTAACGACATCAATTTTCCCTTGAATTTGTTTCCCAATGGATTTTCTTGCTTCTTTGCCAAATTGCTGGAGGTTGAATTGCTTATTTAAACTTTTATCATGGGCAACTCAAAATTATCTGATCAATCTGTCCACTTGAGGCATTTATTATTGTCTAGTTTCACTTGGATTCTTGATTGCATCTTTAAGGGTGTGCATGGAACCATTCTGCTCCTCAAAGACTGATTCTGAGATGAAACAATTTTTTCTGATTCTGTATGTGGGAAAAGTTCTGAGAATCAGAATTACGTTTGTTAACTCATTTTATTTTTATTCAAAGAATCGAATTACGTTTGTTAACACATTTTATTTTTATTTATGTAATTTTTATATTCAAAAATTATTTATGTGGTGGTGGTGGTGGGGGCGGGGGTGGTGGTGGTGGCGGTGGCGGTGACGGCAGGATGGACGCGGGAATTTTACTTATGGGGGGCAAAAATAAAAATGCTACATCATAAATTAAAGTACCTAAAATACGATAAAGACCTAATATATAAAAAATTGAAAGAAATAAATTACAGAAATTAAGTTTATTTCACTTAACTCTTGCTCTACGTGTTTTGATGTTGTTAAACTCATCTATAATTGAATCCGTGCTAAAACTCAAAACAGTTTCTTTTTCAATGTATGTAATCAAAGAATTATCAAGAAATTGGTTTTACATTCTATTTCGATCGTTGTACCAATATGATTTTAAAAATATTATTAATAACAAAAGTAAACTGATTAAAATTAAATATTAGTCATCATCAATATTCTCATGCTATCTACTATTAAAAAAACTCAAAACTTGTCCAAAATACTAACCCTCAAATATTCTCAAATCATTATAAAAGTAGTATCATCAGAAAGATAAAATCATGTATAATAAATTTCATGAAGGAAATTTAATGAAAAGAAATGATTTTAAGTACCTTATTTATTCTTAAAATTTGCCGTAAGCTATTAAAAAAACACCAGCAAGAGTAAGAAGAGGAAGAAGAGATAATAGCAATTTCCGAAAATGCAAAACAAGTAAAGTTGGGGACATATATTAAAGGTGTGACCCCACTTCTTCACTTTTTGTTAAAATATTTGACAGCAAACGTAATCGTAATATCTCACCTTTCCTAATATCTCTGTTTTTTTTAGCCAAAGACACCTTTCCTAATATCTCACAGCTTACGAACACCTTTCCTGTTAATATCGAACACCTTGCGAAGCTTACATATTTTAACTAGCTTATAATATCTTAATTTTGATTTTGTATGAAATGAAAAATTGAACTTTGCCGAGTTCTTAAATTGTTTGGAAGCCAAGTTTGTGTTTCTTGATTTCACCTGTGATTATCATAATGCTGGAGCCAAACGTCATTACTTAGCTCATTAACCTTAGAATTATTTATATATTCCTACAAATCTTTTTTAGTGGACTAGAAGTGATTTGTTCATAACCATTATGTTTTCCTCCAAATCTAATTGTATGGTGATGTATTTTTATTTTATTTTATTGTGTGGCATAATTTTTCGTTTCAATAACTAAATATTCTCTTTCAAATGTTTATCTGCAGGTTTCAGTTTTCAAGACCATAATATAGATTTTTGCAATTTTTCCTTTAAAGTTTCTTGATTTCTTTGGGAATTGCATTAGTGGATACGGACGCGGCTTCCGTCCACTTCTGTTACGGTCCACTGCCATTCTCTTCCCCCAAACTGCACCGTTTTGGTGCAAAAACAGATCTGAAAAATATTTTTAGGTCTGATGATATTAAAGAAATACTTCGTGATATTGACTGGTACTAAAAAATACTTCATAATCTTAAAAAAGTATTTTAGGATTTTAAAAAGATATCCTAAAATATATTTTTAGTACCAGGTAGTACATGAAATATTTTTTCTAGATCATGAAACATTTTTTTAGTACCAGTTAGTATCCTAAAGGTACTAATTAGTATCCTGAAGTATAATTTTAGTACCAGTAAGTACCCTGAAATATTTTTAATATCTTCAGATCACCAAGACTCTCAAATATTTTCCCAAGATCCCTGAAATATTTTTTTCAAGATCATGAAGTATTTTTTTTAGTACCGGTCAGTATTCTGAAGTATCTTTTTAGTAGGAGTCAGTATCCTAAAATATTTTTTTCAAAAAAAAAAACATCACCTCACCTATTTTTGCACTAAAATAGTGCAGTTTGGGGAAGAGAATGGCAGTGTGAACCGTATAAGCGTTAAGTTTGACTTTGACCGTTAAGTTTGACTGTTTTTGCTGACTGGACGATGACGTGGCATTTCAAAGGTGCAAAAATAATTTTAGGATCTTGAAAAAATATTTCAGGTATTGATCGGTACTAAAAGGATACTGAAAAAAATATTTCAGGGTACTGACTGGTACTAAAAAGTATTTTCAAGATACTGATTGGTACAAAAAAAAATATTTCATAATTTTGAAAAAATATTTTAGGATCTTGAAAAAATATTTCGTTTTTAATCTTTTAATTTTTAAAAAATAATTTTCTATGTAAATATATTTTGTATTTACAAGTTTCATGGACAATTTTTTTCCCCTAAAAGTTGTCATATAGAGACAATTTTGGTCTGAGAGTGTAAAAAAAAAGAGCAATTTTGCTTAAACCGTTGTCCTAGATAATTTTGACTTGATCAAATATATTAAATTGATAATCCACATGTCATCCATGTTATTTTTATTAAGGTGCAAATTAGCTCCGAAAGTTTTAAATATAACCTTAAAAATGAAGTTGATGATATATAGATTTTTGGGGTAAATTTTCACTTTAAAAAATAATGTGAGTGACATGTGGACTATCATCTCAGTATATTTAGTCAATTTATAATCAAAACTAATTGGAAAAGGGGTTGAGAAAAATTGCTCATTTTTACACTTCCTAACAAGATTACCCATATGTAACTATTTCCGGTAAAATTGCCCCTTTAACCCTATTTATAATTAAATATAATCAATGCTAAACACTAACAACCAATCAATACTCTATCACAATTATATATTACACATTTAATTTTGAAGAAATTCAAAATAAAAATATCTTTAGGGTCTCAAAGGACTAAAAATATCAAGAAAATCCCATAGAAAATTCCCGATATAAAAAAATTCACATTAATAACTTCTTCAATAGGTGATTTATTAAGGTGCAAATTATAATCAAAATTCACACTTTGATAATCCACATGTCATCCATGTTATTTTTATTAAGGTGCAAATTAGCTCAAAGTTTTAAATATAACCTTAAAAATGAAGTTGATGATATATAGATTTTTGGGGTAAATTTTCACTTTTAAAAAAATAATGTGAGTGACATGGACTATCATCTCAGTATATTTAGTCAATTTATAATCAAAACTAATTGGAAAAGGGGTTGAGAAAAATTGCTCATTTTTTACACTTCGGAACAAGATTACCCATATGTAACTATTTCCGGTAAAATTGCCCCTTTAACCCTATTTATAATTAAATATAATCAATGCTAAACACTAACAACCAATCAATACTCTATCACAATTATATATTACACATTTAATTTTGAAGAAATTCAAAAATAAAAATATCTTTAGGGTCTCAAAGGACTAAAAATATCAAGAAAATCCCATAGAAAATTTCGATATAAAAAAATTCACATTAATAACTTCTTCAATAGGTGATTTATTAAGGTGCAAATTATAATCAAAATTCACATTTTGATAATCCACATGTCATCCATGTTATTTTTATTAAGGTGCAAATTACCTCCGAAAGTTTTAAATATAACCTTAAAAATGAAGTTGATGATATATAGATTTTTGGGGTAAATTTTCACTTTTAAAAAATAATGTGAGTGACATGTGGACTATCATCTCAAGATATTTAGTCAATTTATAATCAAAACTAATTGGAAAAGGGGTTGAGAAAAAATTGCTCATTTTTACACTTCGGAACAAGATTACCCATATGTAACTATTTCCTGTAAAATTGCCCCTTTAACCCTATTTATAATTAAATATAATCAATGCTAAACACTAACAACCAATCAATACTCTATCACAATTATATATTACACATTTAATTTTGAAGAAATTCAAAAATAAAAATATCTTTAGGGTCTCAAAGGACTAAAAAAATATCAAGAAAATCCCATAGAAAATTTGATATAAAAAAATTCACATTAATAACTTCTTCAATAGGTGATTTATTAAGGTGCAAATTATAATCAAAATTCACATTTTGATAATCCACATGTCATCCATGTTATTTTTATTAAGGTGCAAATTAGCTCCGAAAGTTTTAAATATAACCTTAAAAAATGAAGTTGATGATATATAGATTTTTGGGTAAATTTTCACTTTTAAAAAATAATGTGTGACATGTGACTATCATCTCAAGATATTTAGTCAATTTATAATCAAAACTAATTGGAAAAGGGTTGAGAAAAATTGCTCATTTTTTACACTTCTGAACAAGATTACCCATATGTAACTATTTCGGTAAAATTGCCCCTTTAACCCTATTTATAATTAAATATAATCAATGCTAAACACTAACAACCAATCAATACTCTATCACAATTATATATTACACATTTAATTTTGAAGAAATTCAAAAATAAAAATATCTTTAGGGTCTCAAAGGACTAAAAATATCAAGAAAATCCCATAGAAAATTCTGATATAAAAAAATTCACATTAATAACTTGGGAAAATCCGTACCAGGGCCATTTTAAACTCAGAAATCCCAATTAAGGCCCCAAGACTCTGACATTCTCAAAAGAGGCCCCAGGGCCCTTTTTGACATCTGAATGTTATGCGAAATGACAAAAAACCACACACTAACAGTACATCCCTCTCTCGACTTGTCACTGCCTCTCTCTCTCTCTCTCTCTCTCTCGTCCCCGACTTAGGTCTTCGCTCGTGCCGGAAGATGAAATTGTATCTGCCACCATCGACCCTCAACTCCGGCCTCCTCCCATCGCCGTCGTAATCGTTGGCTGAAGCATCTTCTCTCTTCCATCGGTCTAGGCATCTCCTTCTTCTACCTTCGTGTCGCTCTGCTAACAAGAAACAGGTAGTCAATTTCTCTTCTGTCCTCGCACTGCTATTATTGGTCCCATATGTATATTTTGTAGGCATTTCTATCCCTTTGAACGAAGTTGTATGCCAAAATCTACGCATCAGAAGCTTTAGGTCTTACACCTGTAGATGTTTTAGGTTTCCTTCTAATACACTCGTTTGACACAACAAAACTCTGCCTCTCCTATTATTTCAGATATTTCTGCAAATTTCACTGCTTAACCACGGTCCTCGACCAATTTTCAGCCTCGTATTTATCGTGGTTCTTTTCGTCCTCCTATTTCCCCCAGTATTAGTACTTTGTAATGTTTATTATATTTGGTTCAAGGAGGCAAATTATATGTTGTTTTTAACAAATTTGCAGATTTTTGGTTCACGTATAATAGTGGTCATAATTTTCTGATAGCAATTGACCAAAAAAGTATTTTTTACTCTTTCCTTTTCTTATGGCTTATTATTCTTGTGTTTTAGATCGTTGTCATTTGGTAGAAGTGTTTCTCTAGTCTCAGGGCACAATGAGATTGGAGAAATGCTGGTTTTGCTCTTCACCAATATACCCTGGACATGGAATCTAGTTTGTTCGTAATGATGCAAAGGTATACTATTTACACTCCCTTAATTGTACTTTTGATATCTCTCTTATATCTTTGCTGGTCCATTTGTGTAAAAGGTATTGAAAGTATTGATTTGAATTTACTGGTCTTATTGGATCAGTTGAATGTGGATGTTTGTTTGAATTTGAGGCTCTTAATAGATGGCTACCTTCTAAATTCTGTACTCCCCTCAGTTTTTTGGAGATTTTTAGTATTTTTTTTTCTATTCACTTTTGGTGATAGTGTGTCTTTGGCTCCTCACTGAATACTGAGGAAACTTGACTGTTTAAGTGCTTCTCTTTGTAATGCAAAAGGCATGTTAAATTTATGTCTCATGGTTAAATTGATTTTGTTGATTACATGCGTTATATGGGCAAAAATGATGGTTGAGTCTCTGTTTCAATGAAGCTAATGGGCATAAGTTTTTCCCAAATAGAGACGAAAAATGCCCAGGAGTAGCAAGTTTGGGTGCCGTCACAGGCTATATCTATATGGCACATGTGGCTTGGGCATTGAGTTACTAACTAGTGACTAATGGTCTCTTTGCAGATTTTTCAATTTTGCAGGTGGAGGGTGGTGCTTCTTCGACAACCCATTCGTGAAGCCAATGCCATTGAGTAAAGTGTTGGATGCAAGTAAAGAGAAAATGTTTGCAAGTCTTGTTTCTGACAGCAGCGCAAAATCACTCTCTAGATACACAAAGATGGTTGATGACATTATAAGATCCCAGGCTGAAAAATTGCAACGAGCCAACGAGTTAACCCGAATAAGGCTAAAGGAAATGGAGCTGCCTGTTTCTATTCTTGCTTTGGAAGGAAATTTAGCATACTGATTGTATTTAGGACACATGTTTTGTCCATCAGATTTTTTTGTTAACTGATTTTTTATTTTGCAAAGATGAGCCTTTAGGAAGCAATCCTTTTATGTACATAGGCTGACTTGTTTTTAAGTGTATCTAAATTTCAGTGGTTATATGACAGATTTTATTACAGCAATTGTGCAAAACACTTGAGTTTATATTTAGGACAAAGTTTTGTAAATTTTATGATGTAGGTGACATGACATTTTAATATGAATGAGAACGACAATTGTTTCTCGTATCTCTGGTCATTGTTAGTTATGTGTGCAAAAGCAGGAAAATGAGATATAATAAGGTACTCGTTTATCAACATTATCATCCCCCATTAACAACTACATCAGCCCCTATTAACAACAATATCAGTAACCACTAACAACTACATCAGCCCCCTTTAACAATTAAAAGGGGGCTGATGTCGTTGTTAATGGGGGCTGATGTAGTTGTTAATGGGTGCTGATGTAGTTGTTAATGGGGGCTGATGTGGTTTTTAGTATTTACTGATGTAGTTGTTAGTGGTTACTGATGTAGTTGTTAATAGGGGCTGATGTAGTTGTTAGTGGTTATTGATGTAGTTGTTAATGGGGGCTGATGTAGTTGTTAATAAAGGCTGATGTAGTTGTTAAAGGGGGCTGATGTAGTTGTTAATGGGTGTTGATGTAGTTGTTAATGGGGGCTGATGTAGTTGTTACTGATATTGTTGTTAATGGAGGGCTGATGTAGTTGTTAAAATGGGTTGTTTTAGTTGTTAGAAGGGGCTGATGTAGTTGTTAGTGAGGGGCTGATGTAGTTGTTAGTGGGGGCTGTTTTAGTTGTTACTGGGGGCTGATGTAGTTGTTAGTGGGGGCTGTTGTAGTTGTTAGTGGGGCGATGTAGTTGTTATTTTTTTCGATGTAGTTGTTAATGGGGGTTGATGTAGTTGTTAATGGGGGCTGATATAGTTGTTATTTTTTGCTGATGTAATTGTTATTTTTTTTGATGATATTGATGTTAAAGGGGTCTAATTTAGTTGTTAGTTTTTACTGATATTGTTGTTAATGGGGGCTGATGTAGTTGTTAGTGGGGGCTGATGTAATTGTTATTTGGGGCTGATGTAGTTGTTAGTGGGGGCTGATGTAATTGTTAAAATGGGCTGATAATGTTGATTAACAGGTACCTTATTATATCCCATTTTCCTGCTTCTGCACACACAACTAACAATGACCAGAGATGTAGGAAACAACTGTCATTCTCATTCATATTTGTTTTTACAACTGTATAACCTGATTGGACACTACTAAAACAAATTAAATATATGTAATAAAATCTGTCATACAACCACTGAAATTTAGATACACTTAAAAACAAGTCAGCCTATCTACATAAATACATATTTATGGTCAACTACAATGTGTCCTAACAATATGCCCCCTAATGTCTCTTCTTCTGCTTGTGGTAGTCCTCAATCAAAGACAACACTTTTTGACGATGGTTGCTGCGAGGATGAGTGACTAGCCACCACAAGAAGTATGTTCTTCTTCATTTCCTAACTCTTCCTCCTCACCATCATATTCTTTAGTTAGTGACCTTTCCTCCTCACTCCCAGTTTCTTCATCTACTAAATCTTCTTCCTCACCTCAAGTTCTTCATTTAATGAATCTGTTGAACAAACAAAAACAATTATAATATAATGGATAAAAAACCCCAGATAAAAATGCTCAAAAATATGATATGCGTCACATGTGAATACTGATGCAATAAGAAACAACAGGCTAATGAGAGAAAAGCAATATATTTTGGTACTCCTTTAAAAGACAATTTCTCTTCACTCCTAATGGATGGTTTTCTGAATGAGATAACCAGCATTTCAAACTGAGTCAGATAGTTCAGATCTTGGTGGGTTCTTAAGTATCCTATTTGTATCTAAATGAGTGAAAGTGCTATGCATGCCACAAATTACTGAGCAAATAACATATGAATATCACCATTCCTCTATGAAAGTGCTCTGCATGCCACAAAGCCTTGCATGCCACAAAGCCTTCCGAACATGAAACAACCAATTATCTTGGATAATTAGTAGCTTTATGTAAAGCTCGTGCACCTCCTGGAAAAAGCTCTTAATGCCATCATCATTCCGAGAGTCATGAAGCAACATAAAGCGGGTATGTATGATAAGTCAAGGAAAATATCAAACTTGTAGTCCATGCAAGGTCCTGCACAATATCAAGAGCAGCATGCAGTATAAATTGATGCAGCTGAGCAGCATCTTCTCTGTGTCATTGGAGAGCATGACTTACACAATTAGCCAAAAAAAAAGAGAATGCATTCACATATTTGCGCAATTAAAATATTGTATTGGCATAATACCAAAAAAAATCATTGTATTGGCAGAATCCCCACACACCTCAGAAGAAAGAGCATAAGAAAAGTAATTAGCGGAATTTCGGCAATTAAGATCTTTGTGTACAGAGTCTTCACTTGTTTACAAAACCAAAATATTCAGACAGTGTAAATGAAGTGTAAACTGAATTCCTCACTACATTTTCATTCAGTTGATAAATTTTAAACGTCTATAACTTCATTAAGGCACAACTTCACATGTGATATGTCAACCTCAGCAATTGCGAAATAACAATGATTTGCAGGAATGTAAATTAGAGGGAAAGGATAGAATTTTAAAATCAAAAGTCATACTTTAGTGGCAGTCCCGACTTCAGATTCATATATAGGAATATCATTTCTGCTAACAATGATGAAACAAGCAGTGGTCGCCATTGCTAATTCCCTGGAGTATAGATATGCGTAAGTGACAACAAAGGAGAGAAAGAAGTCACAGCATTCAAACATTTCAAATAATATGCCTATATTACGCAGATGACCACACTGAAATCTTTGAAATATGCATAGTTGATATCGTACCCTTTTAATTTTTGTACCCGATGCTTCAACGAAGATGCCTTAGCAAGCCAATTGGTTCAGGAAACTCCTCCAAGCCACTGAAGAATAACAAATGATAACAATCTTTCAATTTATCATCTTCCAATTTCATCTTGAAGTTTATGTACATGAAAAAATGTTGCCTAGAGTGAATGAGGTTAGCAATTGATTGTTTCTGTCAATAGCTTCTAAATTCACAGACCAATGAGCAGCAGGAAAAGGTTTAAACTCAAGCTTCTAAATTGCCAGACACAAATCGAGCCCAGTCATTTTACCAGATCATGAATCACATATACCTTGAGAATTTTCTGAATCCATGCTAATGTAGAAAGATTAGCAAACAAAATGCCAGTATACAACAAATCCAACATTGCACGTCAACAAGATCCAAAGCATATAAGTCGCAAGGAATCCAAATGAAGAGGGAAGAAGTATAATGACCAATCACACACCATTCAAGATAAAAATAAGTAATCAAATTTGAAAAAATTAAACTCAATCTGTAAATATTCCCAGAGCCAAAAGCGTCAGTATTCAAGCGACTGCTCTACAAAGCCCTAGGTTTCGAACCTTCTTCAATACTTGCCGGAGAACAACCACGAAGGGCTGACAATGGTGGACGGCGCCCGACGGCGTGCTCGACAAAGTGTAGAGTGCTTGTTCGTCGACGAAGGAAAAAATGGATCTGGGGTTATAACTAATTATATTAATTCATTTTCTGGCGTTATTAATACCTTTGGCTTTCATTTATTAGTGGTGGGTGTGTTGGTCATTTCCCTAAACAATGGAATGCCAGAACAGGCCCTAGGGCCTCTTCTAGAAATGTCAGATTCTTAGGGCCTTAAGTGGGATTTTTGAGTTTAAAAGGGCCCTAGTACGGATTTTCCCAATAACTTCTTCAATATGTGATTTGGGTTTTAACTTTTAGGACATTTTTACATCAAAATTTTCTGTAAAACTTTTTTAACATTTTCTTTGTCTTTGAAACCTCATGGATTTTCCAAAAAAAAAGAAAAACACAAAATCGTCACCGTTATCTTATCTTTCCTTGCTTTTATTTTCAGAACTTCAATTTATTTAAAAGATTTGGGGACTTTGCTCGCCCTAGGTTTGGGAACTTTCCGTTGCTTCATACTGAAAAATCGTCGCAGTTATCACTCTTTCACTTTCAGTTGCCTCGTATTGAAAAAAAGATTTGGGAACTTTGATCGCCCAAGATTTTCGGCCTCTTATGCCCTTTCGAACTCGGGAATTTTCGTTTCTAGTCGATCATTCATTTGGTGAGTTATTCTCTGCTCTAACGGCATCAATTTTCCCCGAATTTATTTCCCAATGGATTTTCTTGCTTCTTTACTAAATTGCTGGAGGTTGAATAGCTTATTTAAACTTTTATCGTCGGCAACTCAAAATTATCTTATCAATGTGTCCACTTGAGGCATTTATTATTGTTTTGTTTCACTTAGATTCTTGATTGCATCTTTAAATCTGATTATGTATGAAACGTAACATTTAACTTTGCCGGCCACTCCTGCTTTAGAAGCCAACTTTTGTGGTTCTTGAAATGCTGGAGAGAAGAGTTCATATTAGTTGTTTAGTTTGACTGCATTACGTATGAAATGAAAAATTGAACTTTGTCGAGTTCTTAAATGGTTTGAAAGCCAAGTTTGTGTTTCATGATTTCACCCGTGATTATTATAATGCTGGAGCCAAACGTCATTACTTAGCTCATTAACCTTAGAATTATTTATATATTCCTACCAATCTTGTTTTTGAGTGGACTAGAAGTGATTTGTTCATAACCATTATGTTTTCCAGCAAATCTAATTGGATGGTGACATATTTTTATTTTGTTTTATTGTGTAGCATAATTTTTAGCATAATTTTTCATTTCAATAATTAAATATTCTCTTTCAAATGTTTATCTGCAGGTTTCAGTTTTCTAGACCATAATATAGATTTTTGCAATTTTTCCTTTAAATTTTTATTTATGTGGGAATTGCATAGTGGATACTGGATATGACCAGTCAGGATTCCCAAGTATATCATGAAACGCAAAGGCTTCAGTTTTGCCTATTACACTGCTTGAACAATCTCTTTCAGGTGTGTATTTCGTAATCCCTTTCTCTTTCATATATATAGTAACTATTTTAGTTTCTTGTTCTTGAATTTTAAATAGAGAGAGAGGTTTATCCGAAACTCTTTACTTTGTTTCCATAAGATAAGAAAATCCAGTTTGTTAAAGATTTCCAAGTATCACTTGGGAAGTAGGTTGTAGACGACAGTTGATTTCCCTTTTCCTCGTAGCAATTCTTGAGAAAAGAATTTTGTTATTTTAGAAATTTTTATAATTTGATTACTTATATTTTTATTGCTTCTCTTCCAACAGGATGGGGATGCCTTTACTCAGGCAGGTTTGAATGCAATTTCTAAAAAGCTCACACTTGAAGATCCTGAACGAGCAGGCTGGACACCATTGTCAATTGTTTTTAAGCCCCATCATAATGTCCTGACTGGAAACTATGACGTAAATGTTCTGATTGCTGCCTTGGGTGAGAGAGGGAAGAGTGTAGTCTGGCATGATCATCGTAATGGGGCATCCTCTATCGATCTCAATTCACCTGATGCAACTTTAATGGGAATTGTGCTTAATGTCCCAGTCAAGAGGATTTTTGGCTTTTGGAAAAGCAGACACTGGGTTGCACTGAGAAGGATTGATGGGATCTGGTATAACTTGGACAGCGATCTTGCTTCACCAGAACCTTTCAAAGATGCAGATGAACTTTGGGGGTATTTGGACTCTGTCATTGCTCATGGTGGTGAGGTTTTGCTTGTCATGAATGAGAAACAGTCCTGAAAGCCTTCACCCTGTTTTCTTTAACAGTTTTAATGCAAGCATCACTATGTATACATTGTGTTGATTGTGTACAGTACTAGCTTGATGATTAAAAAGAAAAATATTAAGCCTGTTAATAACTGGAAATCATTGTCAAGGCAATTTTGTTTGTGAAAGATACTTCAATGATAAGTAATAGAGGTTGCTCAGAAGGTTTGGCCTGTTAAATGTTTGGCTTGAATTGTCTCAGCTTGGAGCATTTCCCATGACTAGCAAGGTGTTTTGACTGATTTTCTTACTTGAAGTATAAATTTCAGGGATTTGTATGATTTCCCAGTATTAGCTATCCTTGTTAATGTACATAGAACTTGATCAACAGATCACTGACAATTGAGATTTGTATATCAGCTTCAGGCAGATTTGATGAAATCATGGAATTTAACTGTAACGCGAACACACACTAATGATTAAGTCATGGTTTCATAATTTAATGTTTATCTGCTTGTATGTACATGTATATAAGCCTCCCTAACTTACTCTGCAATCTGTTTAAACCATTTTTCTGAGGCATTAGATAATTTAATTTCAGAAATTGTATCTTAGTCAATTTCTGACATTTCCTTGCAATTTACAAGTTCAAAGGCATTGGATTTGGATGTGTCCATTTCATATTTATGTTTGATTAATGGGTTTTGTTTCGTATTGGAAATCACTACTTCAGGTACTCACCAAAACCGAACACTATATGTTTCATTTAACTTTTGGGACTTGTCAATATTTAAATTGTAGTTCAGTAAATTAAATTTTAATTATTTAACTAAGCCTTTTTTAGGAGCAGTTAAAATAAGCGTGTTTGTGCTTAATGAGGTAAAATTCATCTTGCACAAAATAACTTAAAATAAGCTAATCCAAATAAACACTAAATATGTTTCTCCAAAAGTAGTCCATAATATCATAAAGAAGTCATGCTACTTATAAATTTACTCCTTCTATTCTTTTTTATAAGATACAAATAACCGAATTATGTATATCATAAAATTGGTTAAAATTAGTTCAAGCAAATAAATATGTAAAAATGCAACTTGATTTTCCAAAAATACCCATATTTATAAGGGAAAAAAAGGTGAGTGAGAAAAAATGATAGAGGGACATATAATTAATTGAAGGTAAAAATGAAAAAATGTATTAAATGTTTAAACTTTAAACATCTCCAAAAACTAGCATCTTATCAAAATGAACATACTCATTCAATAAATATTATCTTGTAAAAAGGAACAGGAGGGCGAAATTAGCATGGCTTATATAAGATTTTGTGTTAATGGGTGCACCGAAAATGATTAAGCCTTGTTCTATAGTAATATCCTCTGCTTCAGTATCTGTTTGTCCTCTAAATGAACAGATTGAACAGAGACTAGTTCAAATTCCAATTTACCGCCTGAAAAGAAGATTAAAACCAGCATGCAGCAACAGCATTGAGTTTGTCAAAAAGACTGAAGCTGATTCAAAGCATAGGATCCATAAAGACAGAGACCAAAGGAGTAAACATAACTTTTGGATCCATAATGGTCAAATGATTCAAAGCATAGTAAAGAGAAACAATAATGCCTGCATTTTGAGGCCATGATCATCATTTCTTGGCAAACAATTCTCCAAAGCCATCGTTTTTCTGTTGGGGCATGGCGGCCAGAGTTTTTCGGCCACCTCTCGGTGGTTGTGCCTCACTCTCTTCCTCAACCTTCTTGAGTAAAGGATCAGTCTTGTTATAATATGGATTACGGTTAGATCCATATTATTAGGGATAAGTTAGATCCACAATTGTAGGTTTCTTGTTAGCCTCTCTCTTGTATATATACCCATGTATTTATCTTGATTAATACGACTTTTAGATTCTCGATTACATGGTACCAGAGCTAGGTTAGGTAACTAGTTCTTTCCTATCAATTTTTTTTGAGCTCTGTTCAAATTCCCATGGAAAGAGAGAACAGTCGCAGGCTCGATGAACGAGAGAGCTAGAGTTCGAGGTTCGTCCCTAGCGCGTCGACGACATGCACCCAGCCATGGCATCACCTCCCCGACGGTGCTTTCACGGCGGTCCGATCGTGTTACGATCCGAGCGTGAACGTCACGCGCCGCCACGAGATTGAACGGATTTTCACGCACTTTTGCTCGTGTGTCATTTTAAGCGAGAACTTGGCGTTTTCTTCTCTTCTCGGTCGATTGGTTAATTTCGGCACCCTCTTGTGTCTCGTGTACAAGTTGGTTTCAAATTTTTGCATCCACTTTGTTATTATTTTGGCATCTGGTCAATCTGTTCAGGTTGGTGTTTGGTCCTTTTTTGGCCAATTTTTTTGGCGTTTCAGCAATCTGACTTGTGGATCTTTGAATTCACTTTTGGTCCTCTTTGGACGTTTGACTCTGATTTGTGGATTTTGAATTCACTTTTGGTCTATCTTTGGACGTTTGGTACTGCTTTGTTTGGCCGTTTGTGGAGTTTGCAAGGTATTTTTTTTTCCTGGCACAATAAAGTGCTTGGTACTGTTTGGGGTTCTTTGTTTACTATAATTTGTTGGTTCTTCTCCCGATTAATTCTTCATGGGTTTGAATCTAAGACATTTGATATGTTGCCTATGTCGCTAAGATTACTAACTCCAAATTAAACCGGACCAATTATAATGATTGGACTAAGACTGTTCGAGTTTACCTTTTGGGTGTTGAGAAGAAGCTCATTTAACTAAGGATCCTCCGTCCAGGTGATGATGATGCCGGTTTGGCTTGGTCAGAGCGGATGCCGTCTCTTCTTTCAAATTCGAAATTCTATTGAACCACGATTTTATCTTTCGTCGATCATTGCAACACGGTGAAGGAAATTATGGACTATCTTGACTTTATGTTCTCACGGTAAAGGGAATTTTACTCGAATTCATGAAGTCTCAAAAGGATTCTATCGCTCCCAAAGACAAGGTCGTCCCTTGAAGGATTTCTTCGTAGACTTCAAGAAGTTGTATGAAGAGATGAAGGTACTTATGTCTCCTCAGTGATCTTCAGACCCGTATCAAGAATCTGGAGGTTCAAGCTAACATCAGTTTCCTTGAAGCTCTTGACCCATCTTATGACACCATCCGCTCTCAGGTTCTGTCCAGTCAGGAGCTTCCATCTCTTGACGATGTATTCTCACGAGTTCTTCGTGCTGATAGTTTGGTTCGTCCATCTGTTGATCCAAATGCCAGTGCTTTGGCTGGGCGTGGTCCCTTTGAGAACAAGAATTATGAATCGAAACAAAACACTAGTGCTCCACCCTTGACTTCGCGCGTATTATACGCAACTATTGCAAGGAACACTGGTCATATTAAGAAGAATTATCGAAAATTGCGGAATAAACGTCGGGCGTGATCGGCGGCGTGGCCTTGCTCATATTGCCCAAACACTGATCAATCTCATTATGATCCATCATCTGCGGGGCCCTCGCTACATGTATTTTTCTTCGGCCTTGCTACTACTTCCACGAAGTGGTCATTGGTCAGTGCCACCGACCACATGACATGTAACCATCATTTATTTTCATTGTATGCCCCCTATGCCAACCCATCCTCCATATTTGTCACCAACGGTTCCCCGATCCGTGTTCTTGGATCAGGAACGTTATGCCCGCTACATCCATTTCCTCTCAGGATCTTATGACGAAGTAGATTATTGGTATAGACTATGAATCTAGTGGACATTACATTCTTGATAATCAGGTGCCACGTTCTATTGCTTGTTCTGGTGGGTCGGCTCCCTTTGAAGTCCATTGTCGTCTTGGTCATGTGTCCCTTTCGTCGCTAAAGAGGTTGTATCCTCAGTTTTCGTCCGTGTCTTCTTTGGATTGTGAGTCGTGTCAGTTTGCCAAACACCATCGTGTTCATTTGGCACCTCGAGTCAATAAACGAGCTCGTCCCTCTTTGAGTTGATTCATTCGATGTTTGGGGTCCTTGTTCAATTTTGTCTCGGATAGTTATCGATATTTTTCACTTTTATTGATGGCTTTTCCGAACTACTTGGCTTTACTTAATGAAACACCGTTACAATTGTTCACTCATTTTCGTAATTTTGTGCTTTGAAATTCAAACCAGTTTAATATGCATGTGAAAATCCTTGAAGTGATAATGCGAAAGAAGATTTTTCCGCCCGTTCACCGAGTATATGCAAAGTCATGGTCTTCTTCACCAATCCTCTGTGTTGATACATCTGCTCAAAATGGTGTTCTTTGAAAGAAAAAATCGCCACCTTTAGAAGCCGCCCAGTGCTCTCATGTTTCACTCTTGTGTCCCTAAATCCTTTTGGGATGATGCAGTGTCTCTTGCTTGTTTTCTCATTAATCGCATGCCTTGGTTGTCCTTAGTGGTGGCATTCCCTATTCTATTTTGTTTCCTACCACTAAATTGTTTCTGTTGATCCTAAAATTTTTGGTTATTATCTGCTTTGTTCGGGATGTTCGTCCCAGGTGTGAGTAAACTTGATCCAAAGTCCTTGCGGTGTGTCTTTCTTGGTTATTCTCGAGTTCGAAAGGTTATCGGTGTTACTCTCGACCTCTGTCGTTATCTTGTGTCCACAGATGTGACCTTTCATGAGTCTTCTTCTTTCTTCTCGTCTTTGATTTTGTACGAGTCTTCTTACGTGGTTTCGAGTCGATGGTATCCTAGTTTATCGTGTTCCTATCTCACCGATGCAGTTGCAGTTCGGAACGATATAGTCAATGATGCTAATGTTGCCAATGTTATGCCCTTTCCATGCACCTTGCCCTTGTTGTGGATCCAAGTCTTGCCCTTCATTTCACGACCCAATTGTACCTAATTACGCTTATTGCGCCATCTAATGACTTGCTATTGCCCTCCGAAAGGTACTCGTCCTCATCATCCTCCCGGAGATATCTTGGCTTGTAACTATCCTATCTCATCTTTTGTCTCCTACCGGCGTTTGTCACTGTTTCCTCTTCCCTTGTCGCCACCCTTGAATCCATCTCTACCCCTACTAGCCTTCACCAAGCCTTGACTCACCCTGGTTGGCGTGCAGCGATGGAAGAAGAAATGGTGACCATTGAAAAGGCTGGTACCTAGACTCTTGTTGATCTCCCTTTTGGAAAGAAGGCTATTGGGTGTAAATGGGTGTTTGCTGTTAAGACCAAGGCTGATGGTTCCTTGGAATGGTTGAAAGCTCGACTTGTTGCCAAAGGGTATGTTCAAACTTATGGCATTGATTATTTTGAGACCTTCTCCCCTGTGGCTAAGCTCGATTCCGTTTGTCTCCTTGTTTCTCTGTTGCCACCTACCATTGGGATTTGCATCAGTTGGATGTTAAGAATGCCTTTTTGAATGGTGACCTTCTTGAGGAGGTGTATATGGAGCAACCACCTGGGTTCGTTGCTCAGGGGGAGTCTAATAAAGTGTGCTATCTCCAAAATTCGTTGTATGGTTTGAAGCAAAGTCCTCGTGCTTGGTTTGATCGGTTTGTGGTGTAGTCAAAAGTTTGGGTTAAGCCAAAGTAAGTGTGATCACTCTGTGTTTTACCGACATTCGAATGCGGGCATGATTCTTAGTAGTGTATGTTGATGATATTGTGATTCTTGGGAGTAACATCTCTGGAATCTCGAGCTTAAAATCTTCCTCAACTCCTTCGGACAAAAGACTTAGGTCCTATACAAGTGATATCACATTCATTAGTGATTTGACATCATAACGAGGCATTTTAGGTAAAAATTACCATTTTGCCCCTATTCCCCTGTCGGCGGAATTTCGCGGTAACCGCTACTTTGACTCAAACTTTCCAAAATTTTGCGAACTTGACCGAGTCATGATTTTGAAATTCCTACTTAAAATACCCCTATCATATGATATCTAATCATACTCGGAAGATTAAAGACTATTCTAACATTTCTACGCTAACTATCGAAACTTAAGACTAGGGAATGAAAAACTTACTCGAGCTTATTGAGAATTTCCCGGATCCTCCTTCTCTCTAACCTCTCTCTATTTTCGGCATTGGCTTGTGAAAATGGTGTGAAGAATGAATGAAAAGGGGAGGATTTATAGTGGTTTTGTGACCTATTCACATTTTACTAAAATAGGATCTCGGTAGTTGGATCGAAACTTTTGAGTTGGCAAATCCTTACCCCTTGGATCACTTTGGCCAACATCCAGCCCCTAGGTGGCACAAAATTGCATCATCCATGATGATGTCATTTGGTCACTTTATGCTCCGGCACAGTAAAATTCCGATCGGTGTCAGGTCAGCGTAATCGCGTAAAATCCCAAAAATTGAATTACAACTTTGAAGACATTTTCTCACTTATTAGAAATGTCAGGGCTAAATAACTTTTGATTAGTGCGGGGTTCCAACGGTCTGCGAAGTTTCGAAGCGTGCTCGTTTCACTAATTCACTTATGGAATTGTCACTTTCTGGACAAAATTCAACACTCCAAATATGTCAGATAATCATAAACTCATCCCGGATGTTGAGTTACAATTTATTTTCTTCAAATTCTAAATTTGTGACTATATGCCTTTTCACTGATTACCTATTAGTTTTATTACTTAAGTATCATACTGATCTCGGAATTGACTTCTGTAACAGCTCAATTCGAGATAAAAATCCACTCATTAATATTATGTTCGACTCAGAAACTTTGTACATAGTTTTACGGGTAGGTTCAATTCCTATCGGTGTTTATTTACTTTTTAACTTTTACTTAAACTAATATTTAAATAAGTGTTTATATATAACACTCAACTATTTTTAATTCTTTTTTTTTTTTTTCCCACAAAAGATGTCGGCACTCTCACACACAATATATATATATATATATATATATATATATATATATATATATATATATATATATATATATATATTATTTTTAATTAATTATTATATAATTTAATAAATATTTTTACATAACTTTTTACAAAATTTCCCCATTGGCCCATACTTGTATTTAGGCTCAAAATTACTTAATCTCATTTATTTTTCTCAATATTTTCCAATTAATTATCCAATATATTTATGCTAATTTTTAGCCATAACCCACTTAATTTAGGGTTTTAAATAATTATCTTTGAATTTTCCCTAGTTTATGCTTAAGAAATTAGCCAATAATTACTTAATTAATTCCTTAATATTTGTTGCTAATTTTCTTAATTAGAACAACCCATTACCTTATAACTTTTGCACTAACATTAGTATTTTATGTCCTATGCATTATATCAAAATTTACGGGGGTATTATGGTCATTTCAATACTTTTTGCTTATCCTCTCCTAATTTTTTCCAAGGTGATAATTTATTAAATTACTAAAATTAGAGACAATATTCTCTCTTAATTTTAATAATTATTTTACTGCCTCCTAGGATTTTTCATAATTTCCTAGGCCATTTTATGCTCTCTGATGACATTTTCGTAATTTTGACCCATTATTACTTCTTTCAATTTCAAGAGATTTTCCCTAAATACAATAACTATATCACGAGATATTGAGACTACATATTCACTTATCCAAAATAGCCATCTCATTTGTCCGGGTATTACAATAACTCTTTTGGAATACTTCTGGTAATAAAAGTATACTTTAAACCTTCATTTTAAATTTTAATTACTAAACTTGGACGATAGCTTATAATGGTTGAAACTTAAATATGATGGAAAAAAATTAATCCATAAGTCCTTATATATTTTAATGTCTATACAATTTTCTCAATCATAAAACATTAGTCCTAAGCTTATGATTTTTCATTTCATTAAAGAAACTCCCACTCAACATAAGCTAGAATTAATTTTGTCACAAAAATGTAAATAAAATCAAAATAAAGAAAATTACATATTATGTATAAATGCAAAGAGACCGATTATTAACATAATTTTTATGTTAATAATAAATAAATTAAATTTCAACATTTTATTTTCAAAAAAAAATCCTTTTAATTTTGAAGTTTTATTAACAAAGTTGTCATATACTCATATCCCTACAAATTGCATTGGACTAGAATTCAGAACCTAGAAACAAATAAATCAAATCAACAATTAAGTTATGAAGCCCATTAGTTGTCATTTTTTAAATCTGGAATTGTAACAGTTTCTCCTTAAATTTCTCTTTATCATCAGTTTTTTTTTTTTTTTAATAAGAGAATTTTAGGAAAGGGGTTGGGTTCACCCACGATCCAAGGGTAAGACGAAATCTCTCTTCCTCACAGTGATACCGATGTTGGGCAAGGCGAGCCATCTATTACCCTCGAGGTTTGGTGAGTGTCAGCCACTTTGTCAGTTGAGCCCAAGGACGAGGGGTTCTTTATCATCAGTTCATGAATCTTACAAAGATCTTAATCATAAAAATACTATAATCTTTCCACCCACCCTCACCCATATATTCATGGGTTCCAAAAAAATCACTTGCACATTCCCAAAAATAATAATAATAACTTAATATATATTTTGGTCAGAGTTACACATGTTAGAACCTCAAAATCCCCAAAAATATTCAAATTCCATTAAACCCCTAAACAATGAGGACCTATATCATTAAACCAACACTTTCAAAGAAGATGTTTCTGTGCTACCACAAAGCCTAACGTACATAACTCACAAGTATGAAGCTCAATAACACCTAGCTAGCAAAAGCAAGCATGGGTCAAACACATATATCAAGGCACAACCTGCTTGGCTGGTATCAACCAGCTTTAGATGGGTCTGCAGATAATTGTGGCTGTAAGCTCCTCCTCAAGAATTCAGACATCTTTGCACTGGCGGCACGCCCTCTTTCTAGGCAATGGAGATAATCATCAACTTGAAAGAATTGAAACAAAAATTTCATTTAGATCAAGCATTGAAAATATTAAAACCATAAAAAGAAAAAGAAAAATAAATTCGTGGGAGCTTGTTTGGATTGGTGTTTTGAAGCCCCACTCTAACTTTTTAGTCATGATTTTATGATTTACAAGGTAAGTACTTGCGTGAACGTGCTTATCATAAGCAAACCCAATTACTAAGTGAAAAAGAAAGGTATATGGGGAAAATGGAATCTGAGCTCCTAATTTGGATTCCAGAAAAAAGTAATTACTAAACAATGGGAACGGGATTACATGTGTGCACGTGTGTCTTGTTATGGATTTTAGGAACACGATAAAATTGTCAAATGCATGATTGGAAGTATAAGCTTTAGTCAGAGATGTATGAGAGTCCAGGATCGAAGGGAGTAGCAAAGAAGCAAGACAGATACCTGACATTGCACCATGGGTTACAGATGTTATGATTCCATGTTCCATAGGCTCCTTGTCCACTTGCAACGATCCTCCCTGTAGAACCGAAACACATGCATTTGGGAAGACTAAATAGGCAAATGCTTTCATTTTCTGCCATTAAATATGAAATATCGAATTAGATTTACATGCAAGAGGCATAATGTGCTATTGAATGACCAATGTTTTAAAAGGAAAAAATGCTACAGACCTCCTCTTCAAGTTTATTAGGGTCCAGTAAAACATAGCCACTATCAGCCACAGAACAACATATTGCAACTGTAGAGACAAGCATGAAACAAATGAGAAATTCACCATGTTCCAACAGATGAAATTATAGTAGTTAGCTGGTAGGCAATACGCCATAAGTTTGGGTTACCAGCAAGATGCTTCAATGGAATTCCAGCATCTACAAGGGCAGCACATGCAGCATTTATTGCACACGGAAGAAGCTACTTATTAAGTCAAGAAAAGCAACAAAAAGATGTACACCAGAGACAACATATTAAATATTTTTCTCCTTTGGGCATCAGTTGGATCAGAGTGTGTAGGTGATATCCGATGGTTGTCCAATTTTGTCGCTTCAATTCATAGTCAAAAAAAGGTACGGTTGACCCCTCAAGAAAGTCACTAATCACCAAGCCAAACTAAATTGGAAGCATTGAACCTCAGGCACAGAAGTTGTAGAAATGATCATAAGCTAGAAAAAAAAGAAGGGGGGGGGGGGGAATAGGTGAATCCTTCCATTGCTATCCACCTATTTCTTTACCCAAAACCACCTTCTCAAGAATTAAAAAAATGGCTAGATGAAAATAAGTCATGATATGAAATAGAATGAGTTTGGCAAAGGAGACCAAATTGCAACCATGCATATATCTGCCGAGAAAAAAGGATCACCAATAAAAGATTTCCACATTGTAGTACATGTGACAAGGGATCCAAACATGATGAACTCCGGTATCTATGCTCAAATAATTTCAAAATAGATATTAACATTTGTCTAAGTCAGGAGAAACAGCAAAAGGTCCTAATGAAATTAACAACTAGTAAATTTGACTGGGTGAGTAAAACGAGGGTTGAAAAAATCACATTATCTGATAGAGTTGAAGAGAAACAGTGCAAACATGAATTAGTACCAGCCACTAAAATTTTAATCACAGCTTGTAAAGGTGAAATATAGCACTAGTTACAAAGAAAATTTTCTGTCAAAGTGTGTGACATATCAATTTGACTGAAATAGTCACCAACTTCATCATAATATAATTATATATTGCAGTAGGATACAGCACCATCATCATGGACGACCTGCAGTAGCAACAAAAAATATACAATCATGACATGACACTTCAGATGATACACTATTTATGTCTAACTTCAGAATAACATACACATAAAACTTAACAGTAGTTACCAAAGAAAAGGAGGAAACTGCAATAGACTAATCTCACATCAGGGAAAGAAGACAAAAGAGCCAAATTTGTTTCGGATATACCTGAATTATAACTGAAGTAGTGGTATTCGGATACATACTTCGAATGCAAATGCTTTCGAGAGATTTCTTTAATATAATCTCAGACTCCCTCTCCAGTTTACCTAAGCCATGAAAATATTCAACCATTCACAAAAAATCAGAAGAGATGTGATGTCTCATTCGCCTCCAAACCCATGGAATATATTGTCAATATAATTCTTTAGGGTCAAAGATAAATAATAAATTGTGATTCGAAGTTGTAGGAGAAAAATCAAGCTTGGCCATGTTAAAAACAATATAGTTGTTAAACATACATAAAAAAAAAAAAATAATAAAAAACAAAAAAAGACGAATCACCTATCTGTCCTGTCTTAGGCTTCCATATAACTTCAATGCAAGCTTTTTCGGGATTTTCATTCTTCCTTGTCCCAGCTTTAGGTCCATAAACTGCAGCAAGAACCTTGGTTTCCCCTAAAAGATGAAAGAATATCAATAAATATTTCACAACCCTATAGTGCCATGGACGCAGAAGTACTGTTTCTTTACTGTTAGGAAATATATTGTAATCAAGTAGAATCCCTATAAATCAAGGATTAGGGAAATCCTCATTAATCATCATTAAGAGCCATCAATACCAAAGCTCTCTCCTATTGTATAAATACACATCTTATGTACATGAATAGATACAACATTTAGACTAAAAAAAAAAAAAAATTGACTATTCGGAAACCTTCTCTCGTGGCAAAACTGTCCTCTGTTCGCCTCTTCATTTACAATGCCTAACATTATCATTATTACTCAACCACAACCGTCCTTTCTCATCCAAAATCAATTCATTCCCCCAACCTATACTAATTGAAGTCTAAATGACAAATACGATAAAAAAATAAGAACATATATGAACATTGTTAGTATGAGTAATTAGGTAATTAGTAGTCTTGTATTCTTGTATATTGTTGAATGGACTTGAGCCTATATAAGGCAGAGAGAGTCATTGTATATGGGACTTAATAATAATGAATAAGAGATACATTCATTAGTTTAACATGGTATCAAAGCCAGGTTACTTTTTCAAGTTTTGGTTTTTGCCAGATAATTAAGAAGGGTGGTTCTTGGGTTTCCACGATATGAGTGCTCCCTTCATTATTCTTTCATTGTGATCCACAGCCCATATATCAAGAGCTGGGCCAAGATCACCGTATTTCAATTATCCAGAGACAAGATCCGTGGAGCAACCCCTGGACCCAATGTGACCCCAGGATCCGGTGTTAATTCAAGATCCAGGTGCAAAACGTAGAGCACCACCTTAAGACTATAGCGAGAAGAAAGAAAACAGGGTCCTGTTTCGCACGATACGATGGTTTCTACTCTTCGATCGCCGATGACCTGCGGTGATCGTCGATCGTGGTTTCTTGGTTGAGCATCGACAGTGTTCTTCGATGCTCCTTTTAGAGGCTTCATCGGTTAACAGCGACGAGAGTTCAGTTTTGGGGTTCGACGGTGTTCGTCGAAGCTCCGTTTAGAAGAATCGATTGTGGCAACTTGAAGGCTCCGCGGTGGATTTGGTTTGTGAATCCTTTGATTGGCTATTGAATCCACAATCTTGGTACTTCAAGTTGGGTTGGGGTTCATCAATCGGGTATTCAAGATCCCGCCCCAAAGATCGAATGGTTGGGCGATTCTTGGGAGATCTTTCAGAATAGTTGATTTCATTGATTCGGTCTAATAGCCAAGGTTCTTGGTTCAATCAAGTCGGGTCAAGTTTTCTGACCCGGTTGCGTATCTTGAATTCTCGATCATCATTGCGTATCTTGGATTCAAGAGGCTTGGAAAAGACAGAGCCCGATTAGGGCCTAGAAGAGACAGAGCGATGAGCGGTAGGTTGTGAGCGATGAGCGATAGGTTATGTTTCGCACAATTTGATCAACTGTGGCTCACGGTGGTTCAAGAATTGGCGATGGTTCATGATTCTTGGTTGCGGCGGTGAATCGGTGAATCTTGGTGATGTTATTCCATCGAAGGTTTCTCGGTGATGTTATTCCATCGATGATATATGAATTCTTTGAGACATGGAATTGAACCTCTGATGAACGGAAGTAGAGGAGATAGAAGGATCCTCTTCGGTAAAGGGAAGGTTCAAAAAGTGGAAATGCGGGGAAGATGCTATGGATGTCAAGGCACTGGTATGAAGGTTACAACAAGGCAGATTGGTCTGGGTATGATTCAACAAATGCAGCATGTCTGTCCTGATTACAGAGGAAGTGGTGAGGTCATTAGCGAGAGAGATAAATGACCTCAGTGCAAGGCAAACAAAGTCACTCAGGAAAAGAAGGTGCTAGAGGTGCATGTTGAGAAAGGGATGCAACAGGGTCAGAAAATTGTGTTTGAAGGACAAGGCTGATGAAGCTCCTGACACAATTGCAAGAGACATTGTTTTTGTCCTACAAGTAAAGGAGCTCAAATCAAAATCGGATGTATCTTCTTCTTTACTGCATGACTTGAAAGCCAAATTAGAAGAGACAAAGTTGAAGCAGCAGATGAAGAACAAATAAAGGAACTTGAGGAAGTAAAATGCAAAATAGCAAAAGCAACTGCTGACGTTAACTACTTGAGGGTAACTTCCTGTCATTGAAATCAGAACTTGAAGAAGAGAAATCTGTTAATGACATGATTAGGCAAAGGGAGGAAATGGCTTCTGATGCAGTTGCATCTCTCAAAGATGAACTTGACAGAACTCGTTTGGAAGTAGCTTTGGTTCAGAAGAAGGAGAAAGAGGCCAGAGAGAAGATGATTGAGTTGCCCAAGACACTAGAAGAAGCTGCCCAAGAGGCTGATCAGGCCAAGTTGCCCAAGACACTAGAAGAAGCTTCCCAAGAGGCTGATCAGGCCAAGATGCTTGCTCAGGAAGCCCATTTAAGGCTGCATCAAGCAAAGGAAGAGGCTGAACAAGCAAAGGCCAAATCAAATGAGATGGAAAGTAGAGTACTTGCAGCACAAAAGGAGCTAGAACAAGCAAAGGAAGAGGCTGAACAAGCAAAGGCCAAATCAAATGAGATGGAAAGTAGAGTACTTGCAGCACAAAGGAGCTAGAATGTCAAGGCTTCTGAAAAGTCAGCAATAGCAGCAGCTGAAGCATTCCAAGTGAGTGAATCAGCTAAAAGCAAGTGTAATGCAGAATCTCCCTCTGAGGTGACACTTACAGTGGAGCAATATAATCAGCTCTGTAAGCTTGTCGATGAAGCAAATGAGCAAGCCAATAGGAGGATTTTAGCTGTTAATTCTCATATATATATGGCTAAGGAGTCTGAATTGAGTAGCTTGATGAAGCTGGAAGAATTAAATCAGAGTTGGCTGACATATTGACAAAGGGCTTGGGAATAGAAGCTCACAAGTATATGCCTAGACAGTTAGGTGTCATTGATACATATAACCCTAACTTGAGGGGGAGGGTTAGTATGAGTAATTAGGTAATTAGTAGTCTTGTATTCTTATATTCTTGTGTATTGTTGAATGGACTTGAGCCTAAGGCAGAGAGAGTCATTGTATATGGGACTTAATAATAATGAATAAGAGATAATTCATTAGTTTAACAAACATGAATAAAAGACACTCTGATGACAATCTCTACTTGAAATGTAAATCCGACTTACATCAATGACAACATTAAACTGAAAGAGTGATATAGAAAAAGTAAATGAAAGAGAAAATAAAAGAAAACCAAAGGCATGGGACAAGTATAGGGAAATAACCTTGAGTCCAGCTAGCAGATCCATGGGCACGATTAAGGATGCCCCGAGAGCAGGCAAGGGGCCTCAATTGACTAGGCGTACGGCCATCAGGTCTATCAACTTCCATGGAAGACCAACAGACTAGCGGCGATGGGCCGCGGCAGCGACGATGGAGGATGACGGGATGAACTTCCGCAGGCCAAGACTTCGGGGATAACACGGCGAATGGAGGAGAAGACGGAGCGACTGAGAGAAGTTCACCTGAACGGCGAACGGCCGACGGCGAGACGAGCTCCCCCGAGCACACAAACGCCGCAAGCTTGGGTAAGAACCGAGAACGCGAGGGTAGAAGGATCAGAGGAAGCGCACTGAAAAAGTTTTTTTTTTAAAGAAAAAAAAATCAAATAAATAACATAATATTTATTATTTTCATTCTTATATTCTACTTAAAAACCTATATTCATATAGGTTTTGATAGATTCAAAATGCACAAAGCCTATTTATGACCTCCAAGGCCTATAATATGAGGTCTTTTTAAATGCCTACATTATATGTAGGCTTTTAAAAAGGCTTCAAATTCAACCAAATCTTATAAAGACTCATACCTAAATCTTAAAAAAACATGCATTCATGCTCGGACATTTTACCTCCATTACATGCTCATACTCTCTAGTCCTTATTATAAGACACCAACTAATTTTTCTCATAAACCAATAAAAATAGTTAAAGTCAATAAAATCATAGAGAATATAAGTAATTTTCAATGTTCCCTACTAATTGCACTAAACTTAAATATCATACTAATATTACTCTCACTAACTACCTTTATTAATTATGGGTAGACATGGAAAAAAATAATTAATGTTCATTGGGAACAAACAAGTCGCTTATAAAAAGGATCAAATAAACTTACATTAGTATGCGCTATAATAAGGAAGAGGGAGTACATGTTTAACGAAAGACTAGTCTATCTGACCTATTTCCGTTCCTATTGGCAAATGGACACTACAAAAATACAAAATCCCACAATCGTAGTGAGTGGCAAACTGAAAATTTTATTTTCGTCAAAAGATGAAATTGCCCCTCACATCCTAAATAATTTCCCAACAACCATAACCGACTGGGATTTTTCGAATTAAAGTGGTCAAGGGAGAATTTATCCACACAATCCTTTGGATCTTGAAAGATTTATGGGATAACGGTAGAAAAAAAAATGATTTTTTCGATAAAGTTTTGTACATGAAATATAAGATAAAAATTAGATTATAGATTTGATTTGTGTTTGAGATAGTGGAGGTAGAAGTGATTTTTTTTTCCTCGTATGAGCTCTTATTTGGAGTAGCTTTTGAAAATTCAATTGAAATGAAAATGAGTGAAAATGGCTTGAATCTTAATATTGAATACTATATATCTTAGTTGTAAATATTGTGATAATTGAAGATAAAAATTTATATTTATATTTGATAAAAAATTTCGGGAAAAAAAAAGATAAAAATTTAAATTATTATTAAAAATTTTAAAAATCTAAAGTACTCAATTAAATATATTCTAATGAATAAATTACAATGTATATAAATGTATATTTAATAGTATATTGCTTATGGGATCATCTATCCCTAACATTTTGCTCAAAAGTTGAAAAAAGTGATTTCTATTATAAGTGACTTTTCTTATAGAAGCCCATCAACCCTTAAAGTATCTTAAACGATCAAGATTAGCTTTTTCTTCTTCCATTGGGCTTCTCCTCCATGACACTGGTGTTTTGATAATATTTTGGGTAAAGGTGCAATAATACACATAAAGTTTACACTCGAGATAAAAAAAGTTTTTGGGAGCAAAAGTACACACGACGTTACGTTTTGGGAGCAAAAATACCATTAGTTAATTGATTGTTAAATTGGATGGAGGCAGTTACGACGTGGCGTGGCGTGGCTATTTTAGGTAACATCTTTGACGTGGACGATGACGTGGATCTTTGGCGTGAAAATTTGATGGTAAGTAAAAGAAAATTACCATTTTGCCTTTAGTTTTAAGTAAAAATTACACTTTTGCCCTTAGTTTTAAGTAAAATACACTTTTGCCCTTAGTTTTAAGTAAAAATTACAATTTTACCCTTAGTTTTAAATAATAATAAAAACTAAAATACCTCCTCCCTAGCCATACGTACAATCGCTCGATCGGCGGTGGTGGGGGATACAATGAGGTAAGTCAATTTTTTTGAACTTTGGGCAAAGGGTAATTTTAACTAAAACTAAGAAATGAAAAGTGTAATTTACTCAAGATCATGTTCACTTCCATCAAGTCAGCGATCAACTAACGGTGAACTAACGGCCGTGGTATTTTTGCTCCCAAAGCGTAACGTCGTGTGTACTTTTGCTTCCGAAAAAACTTCCATAGTCTTTGGCGCATTTTTTTGTAAGAGGGCAAAATGGGGATCACGTTTTTTGTAAAGGACCAAAAAGGGCATTTACTCTAAAAGATAGGTGAAACTTAAAGTACTACTCACTCTTAAAAGTTACAAGAAATTTATTAAACTTCAAAATCATTTCAAAAAATGTAATTAATATACTAGCATTTACAAAAGCTTAATCTTTCTCATTATTTCTTTAAAAATTTATTATTAAGATTTTATAAAATTATCCCTCTTCAAAATAATAATAATAATAATCATCATCATCATCAATAATTATTTGATATAGGAATAATGCTTTATGAGAAGAAATATGAAAATTGATCACCAATCTAACCCTTAAGCAAAAAAGCATACGTGAAAATGGTGGGAAAAATTGACTTATTTGTAATCTGACTTATGAAAAAGTAAAATTGGGTAAAAGTTAGATTGTGAAATATAATTTATTTTTAAATTAACGATAGCATAAGTAGTTTTTGTGAAATTAAATTTATTTGTAATGGTGTTAGTATAAGTGACTTTTGAGATAATTATAAGAGAAAAATTAAAATCAAAATTACAATGAAGTGCAAAATGCTAACTTGGAAAATTTAGCAACGCAAAAATATATAATTTGATCAAATAATATTACATAAGTAGCTGGATATCTGTGAAATTTGGTCTCTAATTATTTCACAAATATGATTCAATTGGGTTGAGGATGGCTAATTCATTTGTGTTGGAATTAGAGTTGGGAATCGGGGTCGACCCTTGAAGAGCGAGGGGCCTAACAATGCCGGGGTAAGAAAAACATCTGTTTTCAAAGCCGTGATGAGAGTTCTTTGAGCCCTCAAAATAACCAAGTTCAATATAGATTACAGATATAGAGAACTTGGATCGTTTCTCTAAAGGAATTTACAGCGGGTCTAAAATCAACAGTAAACAAATAACATAGTAATAGTAACCAGAATGAGGGAGTTTTTCAATGTAATTAAAACGAAGCAAAGCTAGAATAGAATGCAAGAAAACAATATTAATCATATTAAAAACGATTAACCCAAAATTGGGATTCCATAACCTTTATCGAACAAAAACATAATAACCAAACTTCGTGATTGATTATGGACAAAACCAAATCTCTACGTTTCTCCGAAACTCCTCGACTAGACAATTGCCTAGCATCCGATCGAACATATGGCGAGCTCATTGGCGTTACTGCAACGCTCTCGGAACCCGTCCGACCTATGTCCTTGGGATATCAATTTGGGTATTAAATCTAATACCCAATCTACAATCATAATCGAATTCGATTAAAATAAAGCAGAAATGAATTACGTTATCGATTGAAGCGCAAGTCCTCGATTCGCGAATCCTCAATCCATGGGTCAACCACAAAAGCTTAGCTAAGCATGGCTAGGTGATAATTGAATATTTAATACACTTATTTTTATCTCTTGATCAATATTTAGGACTCTTTAGTTAATAAATAATGGCTTTTATGTGCATTTAGGCTTTGGGCCTTAGATTGTAATTTTAGCCATTTTTATCGATAAAATTTCAGTTTTGTATTGCTTCACTATTTTTACCATAACTCTTGAACCAGACATCGAATTTGCCTCATTTTGTCTCATATTTCGGATGATTCGAGAGAGCTACAATTGTTATGAAGACATAAAGAGCCAATTCGGACAAGAAGGCGGTCAATTTGGAGCCAAAGTCAGATGAACAATTCTGATTTTAATTGGGCTCGAATTTTGTAATTAAAGCCCATCTTTATTTTATTTTCGTTTTGGGCTAACCATTAGACCTAATCGTTTTTAGGTTATCTTTAAGTGAGGCAGCATCACACATTCATTCTACGCATTAATTCATTCACGTTTTACACGTTTTTGGATTAAAGACGAAGTTTTAGTTTTCTCTCAAATGTTCTTCATGTTCTTCGTCTTTTCTTCTTTCTATTCCAACCATGCTCTAAACTTCTATGATTAATCCAACGTGAGGATTCCATGATTCGATCCCGAGCCTGAGGCTTAATCGGATTAGGGTTTCTCGATTACCCATTTTCATCTTATGGATCAGATTTATGAAAATAGTTCGAAGCTATTAGATTTAATATTCGGTTTGGATTCGTCCAAGACCGAGTTCTACTAGGTTTAAAGTGTTGTTGTGCGATCGTAGATAATGAGACGCCATCTGCTCAATAAATGCTAGGCGATCGTCTAGTCGAGGAATTTCGGATGGATGCAGATCTCGCCTTCGCTTGCAACCAAACGCGAGTTCATATTTCGCTCAGGATGGACGTTTCGAATCTAAACGTTGGGTTGGTCGCTTTTAATCTATTTCATTATTAACGTTTTTATCTGCTTTCAATATTTCGCTTTATCTCTACTATTTCGCTTTAATTCATGAATCAAAAAAAAAAATCCCCCTTTTTCACCGTTAGGGTTTCGCTGCTGTTGTTAATCAAGCTCATTGCAAGTTCAAGGAAGATTCATTCCCCTGTCATCGCAAATCTTTTATTGACTGGTTATTTTGAGAGGCACGACAAATCTCTTTTCAATGGCGCAGCCTTGGGACTTCCTCAGACCTTTGATTAGTAACATGTTGGAAATTTTTTATTATTATTATTTTTTTATTTTTTTTATTTTGATTTGATTTGATTTTTTTATCTTTTATTTTATCTTTTTATTTGATTTTATTATTATTTTTAAATAAATTTTTTTTTTTTAAAAAAAAATCATTTGATAGTATTTCTGATAATCTTGTTGTTTTCACTAATTCTAGTAGCAATTTTGCTAACTCAGACGTTATGGCAGAAAGACAAAGAGTGATGCTACTTTAAAGGAATTGGGTGCACCTCGATGTTAATTATCAACCTCAGGGCATCCAATATCCCAACTTTTCGCTAACTTCTGAGCTTAAATCGTCTAATACACTTTGCCGCTAAGTTTCATGGTCTTCAGGGAGTGCCATTTCTATTTCGCATTTGAAGGAATTCCCATGAAAAGCCCACAATGAAACCACAAGCCATTGATGAGAATCATGGGGGGTCGAGAGCTTTTCCTTTCTCATTGGACGCTGGAGCTAAGGATTGGTCTGTTGTACCTTCACCCTCATCTATCGGGAGCCGGACTCGATATTCAGAGGTTATTTCTAGACAAATATTTTCCTTCATCAAGAGCAAATCATATCAAGAAGGAAATTGGCAACATTAAAACAGCCACTGGGGAGACTATGCATGAGTATTTGGGGAGATTCAAAGGTATGTGCAAGTAAGCCGTCCACACCATCGGATAAATGAAAACGACCTCGCTGAGCCACGCTTCTATGATGGTCCACGCCGGTGAGACAAAGGATTGGTGGATGCTTTAGCGGTGGTGTTAATGAGCGGCAAGACACCAAGAGGCTCGGGACTTGATATCCATTATGGTGGATAACTCTCGCAGCTTGGCATTGAGGCCAATAGGACCCTCGCTTTACCATATTCAAGCAAAGACCTTCAAACCAAGATGATTCCCAGAGATTAGAGACTAGACTTGATGATCTGAATTTCCCTGTGAGGCCCCCAGGTTACGTAATGCATGGCTAGCATAGCCTTCACCTCCTCCGAGTGGGTACTTCGGGGTTTTGTTCACCCATATCATTCTTTCGACTCATGCCCTACCTTGCATGATCCTCGTTTACCAAGACCATCAAGAGTTTCCACGGTGGCGTTTTTCCAGAAGGCCACAATACCAATAATAATGCCTTCTCCAATACTTATAAACCTGGTTGGAGAAATCACCCCAACTTTCACGAACCAAAATCGGAACCGTAGTAAATTACTAAAATCGACTCCAAGCGAGGGGGGAAAGTTATCAGCTGCACTTGGGAATGACAAGCAGAGACAGAGACATGCCACGTACTTTCCAAAGACAGTCCAGGACCTCCTTTGCCTTTGCAAGCGCCACCTCCTCGACGGCCATATGTCCACTTCCACAAAGCGCGCAATAAGAGGGTTGTTAGTAGTAGCGGTGGTTCTCACTTGAAGATATGATGAAGCAATTTGTCACGCCCAATATGTAGCCCAACAAGAACCGACACTTCCATTCGCAGTTTGCAAACACAAGTTGGGCAATTTTCAACATCATTGAACCAGCCTTCAACCTCAGGATCCAACTCCTTTCCTTCACAAACAATTCCCAATCCTAAGGGAAATGTGAGTGCTATATCACTACTGGCCTGCAAGCAATCGGAGGAACCTAGCACGCTACTGCATGTGACTTCTACATCAGAAACGAGTCAAAGAAATGTGAAGATTGACTTGCAAGAAAAAGGCAAAGACAACAAGGTGAAGAGGAAGACATTCCTATTCCTCTTCCCTTCCCCTCGTAGAGCAATTCAGCCCCAAGAAGTTGGGGGTAAAGCACAAGAGAAGGATATACTTGAGATATCTGTAGCTAGTGATCAACATTCCTCTCTTAGATGCAGTCAAACAAATTCCTAAATATGCCAAGTTTCTCAAGGAGTTGTGCACCAACAAGAGGGCGATCGAAGGGAATGAACGAGTGAGTTTGAATCCGAATGTCTCCCGACTTGTCCACCTCACTATGCTCCAAATGCAAAGATCCGTGGACATTTTCTATCCCCTGCCTCATTGGTAACTATAGATTTGATGATTGGGGGCTTGCCATTTAGGTGCTTCTATTAATGTCATGCCTGCATCTTGTTTATAGATCTCTTGGTCTTGGTCCTTTGCTAGCCCTACCGGTGTTATTGTTCAATACCTAATAAGGTATATTCATCCTTCTCGGTTTAGTTGTATTTATTAGTCAAAGTTAACGACTTGATATTTCCGGCTGATTTTACATCTTGGATATGGAGGGTGAGTCTCCAAGAAATAGGTCACCAATCATTCTAGGGAGACCTTTCATGAAAACAAATTTAGGACCAAGATAATATGTGCATTCCGTACTCTTTCCAGTTTGTGTTTGGATGATATATCCGTGAATTTCAATATCTTTGATGCCATGAAATATCCTAGGGAAGAGCATTCGCCTCGTATTGATGTGATTGACGACGCCGTGGATGATGTTCTTGCCGATTGGTGTCGCCACTCCCGATTTTGCATCTATGAGTGCATTCTTCCATTTGTGTATGTGCTAATAATGAACGGTGTCCTATTTGCACCGAAATTAATGATGCATTATTTGGTGATTCCGACTTGCTTAGTGATTCGCATTACTTGTCGATTTTGACATCGATTCCAAGTTCGAAAGCTTCATCCCCATCCTAACGTGCATCCCGATTCCGATTTTGACGTAGCTTACTTTTGATTTTGACGAAGTCAATTTGACGTTAACCTTGAGTCAGGATAGACACAAATTCTTTTCCGCTTGTGCTTCTTTGAATATGGTTTCGGGTATTCCAGTTGATGACACAGAGTTGTGAATAACCACCCAAGCTCCTCCATCGAGCAACCGCCCAAACTAGAGAGAAATCCCTTCCGTATCATCCCGTATGCGTACTGAGGTGGGTGACCAACAGCCACAAATATCGTGGCAAATAATCTTATGCCCGATCAAGAGGAAGTCGCCAAGTTTATTGAGGGCGAACGAGACGCCTTAATCCTCTTATCCTTGATGTGGTGAAGAAGAAGTCACTAAGCTTCTGCAAGCTGGCATCATCTATCCCATTTCTGATAGCCAGTGGGTTAGCCCAAATTCGTGGTTCCTTAAGAAATCCAGAAAGCCATGGTAGCTAATCAAGAATGAGCTCATTCCTACTCGAGTTCGATAAGTGGAGAGTTTGCATTGACTATAGGAGACTCAACCAAGCCACTCGCAAAGATCATTAGCCTCTACCCTTCATTGATCGGATGTTAGAGCCATTATCGGTAAGTCTCATTATCGCTCCCGATGGCTACTCCGGATACTTCCAGATTCATATTGCTCCCGAGGATCGGGGAAGAAGACCTACTCACATGCCCCTTTGGGACATATGGCCACCTGAGGATGCCTTTTGGCCTCTGCAACGCACTCGGCACTTTTCGCCGTTGTATGGTGAAAGTTTTCTCTCGAGTTTCTGAGGATCGTACGGAGGTCTTCTATGGATGACTTTACCGTATATGGGTCTAGATTTTGATGCACGCCATCTAATTTATCTAGAAAGCAAGGTGAAAGCATCGGTAGCCCACCCTTGCGCCGACTTATGAGAAGTGTCACTTTCATGGTTTCGAGTCCCAAAAGTATAGTCTTGGGACACATAGGGTCTAGGAAAGGAATCGAGGTAGACCCCCGCTAAGATAGATGTCATTACCCATGCCTTACCCCGCCTCGTCAGGTGGAAGTTCGCTTCTTTCTTGGTCATGTGTTTTATCGACGTTTCATTTGAGATTTCAGGAAGACTCCAGACTCTTGTCCAACCTTCTCGCATAAGGACATCGAATTTGTATTTGATGACTGCGGCCTTTCGATCATCTCCACGTTAGCGCCTCGACTACTGCAAACAGCGATCCAAGCTTTCCTATTGGTAATTTCCCCGAGTTGACGGGCGATGCTTCCATTATGTTGTTGGTGCTATCTTGGCACAAATGGGTAGACAGAAGCATCTCATGTCATTGCATATGCCTCCAAGACTTTGGATTTTGCTCAACTTCAATTACACCACCAATTAAAAGGAGTCTGGCCATCATTTGCTTTTGATAAGTTTAGGTCATATCTCGCTAGCTAGTAGAGTCATTGTTTTCCGACCAAGGCGCTTGAAGTTTCTTTTGAAAAGGCCGATGCTAAGCTACGACTCATCCGGCAGGATGCTGTTGCCCAAGAGTTTGATGTTGACTTGGCATTGGTAGAAGTGGGCGCAAAACCTGGGTAGCTGACCACTCGAGTCGCATCACCCATTCCTCTCTCACCCTCTTCTATTCGGGATGATTTCCGATGAGCAAGCTCATACCGCAAGGTGCTAGACCCCATGGTATGGGTCGATCTAGTTAACTATTTGGTATGGGGTATTTTTCCCTAGACTCCAATAGCCCAAAACCTAAAATGAAAATGAGTCTAAATATTATGTTTGGGATGACTTATCTCATGGAAGTTTTGTAGTGACCAGATAGTTAGGAGATGTATACCGACCATGAATTTCACCCCTATTGCATTTTTCTCATGCTTCGCTTGGTGGTCACTTTGGACCCCAAAGAACTCAGGAAAGTGTTGGGATAAGGATTATTTTGGCCCTCCTTGCTCTTCGTGATTCCCATCTGTTTTGTAAGTCATGTGATAACTGTCAGAGGGCAGGGAGTATTTCCCGTAGGCATGAGATGCCCCAAAACCCTATATTGTTTTGTGAGATCTTTGATGTTTGGGGTATTGATTTTATGGGTCCATTTCCTGCTTCATATGGTTATACTTACATACTACTGGCTGTTGATTATGTCTCTAAGGTTAATGGGCATCGCCTCTGCCACCCTAACAGGGATCCCCACGCCAGCCTCGAGGAGCCAGACTCTCCTCATTGACGCCATCTATCCTCCATAAACCCTCGGGAGGATTCTTTCTCCTCCATAAACCCTTGGGGAGTATTCTTCTTCCTTCTCCCTCTTTCTCTCTTATTTGTTTTCTTTTTTTTTTCCTACCTTGCTTTTTGAAAAAAGTCTCTTCTATGACTTACATATTATGAACGTGGGAATTAGACTTTGGTTTTAATGGATCATTCTGGTTGGTCTACAATTCTTGACTCCTTCGATTACAAGTCTTGATAGTTGATTTGATGTTGTTGATTGCCCAAGTTGGTATTGACCTGTGAGGTTTTGGGCCCCGATGAATGGAATTCATCTTTTGCCATTCTTTCTTTCATGTGTGCATCTCTCATGATTTTTGTTCTCTAGAACTTGCTCCTTTTTTTTGAAACTACATTTTTCACTTACGTGCATAAGTATGATGGAAGCTTGTTTTCTTTCTTTATTTTCCTCACTTTGGCCAAATAGCTTTCCCTTGCATTATGATTCCTTGCTAGCCCCTTTGTGCCTTTTGACCCATTCTTTTCTAAGCCACATTACAAGCCTAAGCGTAAAACCATTTTATTCCGCACCTTGAAGATTTATTGAGCATTGGTTTCAACTTGTTTTGTGTTTATGGGGTTGCTCAGAGTGCAATGCTTTTTAAGTGTGGGGGAGATATTTGATTTTGACATTGTAATTACGTATACAATGAAAGGAAAGGAAAAAAATAAAAAAATAAAGAAAAAGAAGAAAGAAAAAAAAAAGAAAAGAAAAGAAAAGAAAAGAAAATACATAGAAAGGAATGGATATATTAGTAGAATAAAAATTTCATACATGAGAATGATTGTGTTAATCAAAGCTCTTCCTTTTGATTTCTTTGGTGCTTAGCCTCTCATTCCATACTATTACCTACCTTCACCCTAGCCCCGTTACAACCTTTAATTACAAGCTCTCTTGATTTGTGCATGTCTCGTGTTGTGAGTAGTGGAGACGTAGAAGTTGAGCAAGCTTATGGTAGAACAATTTTCTTAAGTAGAATTTGAAGCGATACACTTATTTACCTTAAACACTTGAGAGACCGATTGATTGAGCGCATCATTTGTGAGACCATCTTTTGTGATTAGCATCATTGATTGAGACTACCATGAATTGTAATTTGAGATGAAGGATTTTGGTCTTGATTGATTGGTCTTTTGGAACTTTTTGTCCCTTGATTCACTTTTTGCATTATTAGCAATTATTAGTAAAGAAGAGTTTTCCTTTTAGTCTTTTTCTTTAGATTTTGCTCAGGGAGTGCAAAAAGATAAGTGTGGGGAATTTGATAATTGAATATTTAATACACTTATTTTTATCTCTTGATCAATATTTAGGACTCTTTAGTTAATAAATAATGGCTTTTATGTGCATTTAGGCTTTGGGCCTTAGATTGTAATTTTAGCCATTTTTATCGATAAAATTCAGTTTTGTATTGCTTCACTATTTTTACCATAACTCTTGAACCAGACATCGGATTTGCCTCATTTTTGTCTCATATTTCGGATGATTCAGAGCTACTGGTGTTATGAAGACATAAAGAGCCAATTCGGACAAGAGGGCGGTCACAATTGGTGGAGCCAAAGTCAGATGAACAATAACGGATTTTAATTGGGCTCGAATAATTGTAATTAAAGCCCATCTTTATTTTATTTTTCGTTTTGGGCTGAACCATTAGACCTAATTCGTTTTTAGGTTATCTTTAAGTGAGGCAGCCGTCACACATTCATTCTACGCATTAATTCATTCACGTTTACACAGTTTTGGATTAAAGGCAGTTTTAGTTTTCTCTCAAATGTTCTTCATGTTCTTCGTCTTTTCTTCTTCTATTCCAACCATGCTCGGCTAAACTTCTATGATTAATCCAACGTGAGGATTCCATGATTCGTCCAGAGCCTAGGCTTAATCGGATTAGGGTTTCTCGATTCTGTTTTCATCTTATGAGGATCGATTTAAAGAAAATAGTTCGAATATTAGATTTAATATTCGATTTGGTTGAATCCCAAGGACTGAGTTCGGACTAGGTTTAAAGTGTTGCTGTGCGATCGTACAATGAGGCATTCAACGTTCGAATAAATTCTAGGCGATAAATCTAGTCGAGGGAATTTACTGGATGGATGCGAGATCTCGGTTGTCTAGAACCAAACGCGAGTTCGTTAATATTTCGCTCAAGGATGGACGTTTACGGGAATCTAAATGTTGGGTTGGTCGTTTTTAATCTATTTAGGTTTATTAACGTTTTTTCATCCGTTCTCAATATTTCGTTTATCTCTCGCTAAATTTCGTTTTGAGTCATTGAATCACAAAAAAATCCCTTTTTTTCACCGATTAGTGGTTTCGTCGTTGTTGTTAATCAAGCCCGCCGCAAGTTCGTTTGGGAAACGATCCATGTTCCTTATTACCGCAAATCTTTTATTGAATCTCAAGTTATTTTGAGAGGCACGGCAAATCTCTTTCACTAGGAAAAATGCGAAGAGAAAGATGAAGAGAGAACATGAACATGATGAACAATTCGAAGAAAATAATAAGCCTCTAATTTAATTCAAAAATCTACAACGTAATTGAGAATATGTTTGTAGCCACAATCTAATTTTCCTTATATAGGAAAGATGACTAAAAATAGAAAACCCTAATAATAGGAAACCTCTAATAATAGGAAATTTCTAATAATAGGAAACCTCTAATAATAGAAACTTCTAGTAATAATTGGTCTTTTATTACAAAATTTGGGCTCAATAAAAATCCAGGAAAACGTGATACGCCATTAACTCCAATTTCGTCCATCTTCTTGTCTGAATCAGACTTTCGAGTCTTCATAACAATTGTATCTCTCTGAATCATCTAAAAACGAAAGAAGAATCAAAGCTAATCGGATATCTAGATCAAAAGTTATGGCCAAATACTAAATCATTGTAAATCTGAATTTAATCATAAAAATGAATTAAATCCAATTAAAAGCCCAAAGCCCAATGAAGTGATAAAACCCATTATTTAATAATTAAACATTCCTAAATTATTAAGCAAGAGATACAAATAAGTGAAATAATATTCAATTATCACTTACAAAGAACATCGAGGCCGGGCCGACCTACAATGCCCGAAGTTATTATTTCAAATTTTAACTATTTTCCTCCATTTTAATAAAATATAATTAGTAAATTACAACAAAAAATAATGGGTTAAGGTGCAAAAATAGACATGTACGTTTGTCAAAAGAGCGCCTAAAGAAGCAAATACTTTTAGGTGCAAAAGTAACTATGTGGTTACAAAGTGGAGCAAAAATAGACATCCACCGTTATCTAAAACTAACGCCGGTTATCTAAGTGACGTTGCATTGGGATCCGATTTATCTATTAATTTCTTTGCATACGTGTCCATCTTCCTCCTCTTCTTGTTTTTTTTTATCAAAAAATCTTCCTCCTCTTCCACATTCACGATCTGCGCCCTCCCCTCCATCGTCTGCCGGCCCCATCTCGATCCGCCCCCTCCACGATCTCGCCACCCCCAATCTCGATCCGCCACCCCCCCCCACCTCCACGATTCGCCACCCTCCCTCTTCTTCTTCCTTCCTTCTTCTTCTTCAACTAGAAAGAGAGAAGGGTCGACAGACTAATCCATGGTGCTCAAAGCCCGATAGTTTGTATCTTCTTTATCTTCTTGTTGATTTTGTTGGATTCGAATTGATTAATTGCTAACGCGTTCCTCGATTTTGTTTGGATCCGATTTTCATCTCCTGCGATTTGGATATCATGCGTTTCGGTCTCTTTTTTTTTTGATTGATCTTGTGCGATCTTCTTCCTCTTCTTGTTGATTTTGTACGGATCTGATTTTTCTTGGCCTTTATTCGATCTCGGTGGAAAGAAGATGAGTTAGTTATTCTTGTGTTTGATTCGGACTCGGTGGAAAGAAAAAAGCTTTGACTAGGGAAAGAAAGCTTCGATTTGGTGGAAAAAAAAAAAAAAAGCTTCGATTCGATTTGGGAAGATGAAGAGGAAGAAGATGAGTTAGTTATTGCTGTGTTTGATTCAGATCTGGTGGAAAGAAAAAAAAAGCTTTGACCAGGACTAAAATGAAAATATTAAAAGTTTATAGAGGAATTAAACTAAAATTTTTTTGAAATGTATCAGGGCTGATCTATAATTCATAAAACATTAACATCCATTAATCGCCATACGCCATCATTTTCAAATCCAGAAAAAGTCAACTAACGGTCAATGTTAATTTTGCTTCACTTTTGTAACCACATAGTTACTTTTGCACCTAAAAAGTATTTCTATCTTAGGACTTTTTGACAAAAGTATATATATATTTTGTACCTTAACCCAAAAATAATTTATCAAATAAATGTTGTCAACATTAATATCCAAACAACACAAATCATCCAACAAATAAACGCATTCACTTATTCGTAATCAAAAGAAAATTACTGTCCACAGATAACTCACATAAAGCATAAGAATCATACTTAGGTTTTAAGTTTAAACTATTATACAATATTTTTATGGCAAGATTGACCCTATGACTTGTGATAAGAAGGTTGCTAATATAAGGAGCAAGTTGACTTTCATTTTGAATGAATATTCAAATGTGGGAACATCTCTTCCAACTCCTTATTATTATTTTTTAAAAATTAGCGGGGCCTAACGTGTCGACCCAGGCCCCACTGAGTCCACCTTACAAGACCAATTTCATTTAACTCTAATTTTTAAGCCCGCTCCTTGAAGGGCCCGAACTTAAACGGGGTAACCCTATTTCCTAGCTATAGTTGGAATACCCAAATTAATCATGTAGCTTAAAATGGGTTTTGGTCTATTATCAATTAGCCACTTCCTTCTCCCGCTTCTCTTGGAGACTCTTGCTTTAATCACAATCGTCGCCAACGACACACGTTCTTCACCCAACACCAGAAAAATGGATAGAGGCGACAGTGACGAGCTTTAGCGCTGTAAAAGGTTTCTAGAGTTTGGGAGATCATAATCGGATGGGGCTATCGACTTAGAGGAGGAGGAGGAGGAGGTCAAGTTCACTAGAAATCATTTGGACCTCCATAGTCACCGAAAAATCTTCTCTATTTTCCTTCATCCCTTCTCATTTTTTTCCTCCCTGTCGTCTTTGACCACACAACCCTTCACTTCCACCATCTACTCTTCATCATGCCACTGCCAGCCACCTTTTTTGTTTGCGAGCTTCTTCGACTGTGTGCTTGCGAGCTTTGGATGAGTGGTTGCAGAGTAATAATGGATATAAATTTATCAAAGTGTACGAACCTGGCTGATAAGCTCTAAAAATCAAATAAATTCCTTTTGAAGAAAAAGTTCAACCTGTCAAAACGGTATTTCAAACATTAAAAAAAGAATCAATCTATTATGGACCTATATTAGGCCCATTTACGAAACGCCCAACAAGGGGCAATGCATCGGATCTCGCCTATAATGAAGGAAGATCCTAACCAACCTATAATCAAGGCTATAATCAGGGAAGATCTCAATCAAGGGATTTGACCTAGATCTGGCAGCCAACGTACTTGGGCTACAAGGCGCATAGGGCCCATAAACCCCAACCCTGAGGTACACTCTAAAAATGTAAACCCTAAAGTATGGATACTTACTCTCTACTATTTACTATACTATCGTCACTGTGTGCACACACCACCCTTTGGCGAAAGCCTTTCCCGTGCATAGTGATCCAACATTCTCCCGGGTATCTTCCTTATAAATATCTAGGTGAATTATCTGATCCAATATTAACATACTAGTCCATCGGGCTAGATATCCGTTGTTCTCACACAGAACATTGGCCGTAGTGGGGACTATAAACTTTGATCCCTGTGACCAACGATGGTTGAAACAAGAAGTAGTAGTCAAATCCCTTTGCCTTGAAATCCAAATCGAGTGGAGCGAATCAACTACAGACAAAATCAAGAACAACGCCACTGAAGATGTCATATTACAACGTTGTGAATGATGGTGACGACGTATTCGATATGGCCTCCTCCCCAACACTCTCGGCGAATCATCGGGAGGCGGTGATTCAACAAGTCCAAGCAACATGACCTTCTTCAGGAAATTCCAATCGAGCTCGGACATTCTCCTTTTACAAACCACCTTAGGCTCGATGTTAAGGTGGATGGAGGAGATAGAAGCGCTACAACCTCCTAATGGAGGAGATGGAGAGGTGCAACAACCTCCAAAGGCAATAGGATCTCGAGTAATGTAAATGTTAGAGCAACGTCTGAGACAGATTGAAACCCCGGCTCGTACAGAGACTCGAGATGAGGAGACCGGGATAAGGCAAAAAGCGAAGCAGAATGCCATTAATTTTCCTTGGGGTGAAACATTGCAACCTGGCCAAGATAGTGCTCTTTGATCCGGAAGTTCAGTCCTGGGCCTTCTCATGAAGAGCCGACATCTGAGAAGATCCGGTTGGCGGAGACCCAGAATGATTATGAGGTACCCAAACGTTAAACGTGTTGGGAAAATATAAGATGGAATATAGTAGAGGCATCACAATAGCGAGTCCTTTTCTCAGCGAAATCGCGAATGTGCCTTACAGGAATATTTTGATCTGACAGACCTACCAAAGTAAGATGGAAGTCAAGATCCACGATCCCACCTTGATACTTTCGAATTGGTCACGTTTGTGAGAGAACTTGAGGGCTATCATTCCTGGATATTTGTCGCGACATTGTCGTGAGCTGCACAAAAATGGCTCCATACGCTGCCGGTAAATTCTATTTAGAGCTTTGAAGATCTAGGAGAAAAGTTTGAGGTGAACTTTGCAACTAGCAAGAAACAACCGAAGTCTCGAGTACGCTCTCATAAGATTAAGCAATAGCAGGAAACACTCCAAAAGTACTTGGATCGGTTTAAAGATGTTGCTTTGCAAGTACGTGGACTGCAAGAGAGTGTGCATGTGCACTTACTCATAGCCAGCCTGGATGGGTCATCTTGGCTCACTAAGTCACTCTACAAGAGCCCTCAAGACCTTGATCAATTTTAGAACTTGGTCAAAGAAATATCGGAGGTGGAACAAATGAAAATAGCCAATGCCACGGGCAAGGAAAAGAGGAAGAGTTCACCTCAGAGAGGCAAGGAACAACCTAAGAGTCATAAGCAAGACTTTTGTGGAAGAAACCCGGATAGTAGTTCCCGGGTGGAAGGTATGAAGCAAAAGCGAAATATGATAAGTACATTCCTTGAATGTTTCGTGGTCCCAGTCCGGAGGAGGTAGCGTTGGCCGAGATGAAGAAAGTGGAACGACCTCGGCCCTTCTACAATAGAGCTGGCACAGACTAGTCTGAAGATGGAATATCACCTAGAGGGTGAATAGGTGATTATAAAAAATCTTTCGGCCGAAGCTCATAACATAAAACAAGAGACGAGAGAGAATAGCAATGAACACAAGAGATTATCTTGGTTCGGTCCAACTCTTTGACCTGCGTCCAGTCCCCGAAACACTCGGGATTTCACTATCTTGAAACTTGATTACACACTCTGTAACTCTCGAGTAATCCTCTCACTAGAACTTACTCCTCTTTACAAGTTGTAATCAAATAAACACATACACAATTACACACTCAGGTACTCGAGATGATCCTTTCACTGGACTCACTCCCCTTACAAGTTGTAATTGTACACCCACATTTAAGGTTCTACAACCTTAAGATTTTAAACAATAATCAAGAAAACAATTAAGTGTTTATACTCCTCACCGAGTAGATAAATGATAAACAACGAAGTACAAGAATATCAGAAGATATTAAAATGAGCGAAAATAGAAATGAGCTCTAATTAATTGTGCAGAGTTTCTGTATATTTTGTTCAGTCGTTGGCTGTGGGAGACATTGAATGCTTCAGCCTTTTATAGTGTCTTCCATTAATGCCGTTGAGAGACTTTGAATATAGCCGTTGAGTCTCATCGAATTTTCCGTTAGGCACATTTGATTTTCGTTGAGCATAATCGACCGTTGCTTCATTAATTGCGTTCGCCGTCGACTGTATTTGTGAAGAGGTTGACTCGAGAGAGATAGCTTGAATAAGTATGCCTCGAAGGAATGTCTTTGAGCTGCAACGAAAATCTTATTCCGATTGTGGCTCTGCTCTTACGAACGAGCATTTAATACGTGCGCCACATTGGATTGCCTTTTGTTCAAAACTTAGATTAACACGATTAATCAACTGAAACTCAATCAAGGAAATGGTTAGATATGGTAAAAAAAAGTTTGAAGGTGATTAACAAGTATTGGGAAATAACCCATGAATTTCCAGAATGATTTAAACATGCGTGAGTCAAATGGGTATCTTCCAGTAATATCATTCTCAAGAATTGTTCTTCCATTCTCGAGAATCATGTTAAAATAGAATGAGTTATGAGGAGGAGGTCTCGATCATTCTCGAGAATCATGTTCATGTAAATGAGTTACGGTGAAGGAGACTCGACCATTCTCGAGAATTGCCCAAAGCATTCTCGAGAATCCATTAGCTGAAATACATTTTAACAGAAGACCATTCTCGAGAATTACTTCATCCATTCTCGAGAATCACATTTCCACTTAAACACAGAATGGAAATGTCTCTTCCATTCTCGAGAATCATATCACCATACTCGAGAATGATATCAATATATCAATACTTACGAATAGCTTTACCGCGGTTCTCGAGAATTGCTTAATCATTCTTGAGAATCATATCAGTGAAAGCTTGCGATGATGATGACTGTTACGCCATTCTCGAGAATCCTTGATCCATTCTCAAAATTGATACCCGAACACTTAAGGCCGAGATTAGAATATGTGATTCTCAAGTATCTCTTCATAAGAAGCGCTTATGCATTCTCAAGAATCCTTTTCATATACTCGGGAATCATTTAGCATATAGATACAACCAAATTAATCGATTCAAAACCTTAAAGTATTTCAAGTCTTGTTATCATCAAAACACGAGAACGAACACGGTCCGGTATTGTGCATTTCGTGATGGTGGGACATACTACGAATCAATGCTACGAACTCCGGGATGTTATTAAGAGGTTCGTTCAAGAGGGTAAATTATGACAATACGTAATCAAAACTCAGGGACAGAAGAACAACAAGCACAAACAAGGAGGACACGGTAGGAGACCAGTGCAGATCGAAAAGAGAAATGAGAAGCGAAAAAATCGGTTAGCGATGACGACGAATTTCTAGAAGCCAAGTTCGGCGTAATGTGATTAATGGAGCTATAAGAGGAAGTGGAGATACGGTAAGCCAGAGGAGGAAATATTTAAGAGAGGTCCTTTCAGTAAGAGATCGGCCAGAAATTTAAAGAAGATCCTAGCGGTAGGAACCTCCTTGATTGTGTTTTACTAAGGAAGATTTGAAGGGCGTAGTTCCGAGGCCATCGAGATGGTTTAGTAGTTACTGGGAACCCTAGTAAATTGCGGGTTAAGAGGATTTTCACGAGATGTGGAAGCTTCACGGATATTATCATCTGGGATGCTTTCAAAAGGATGAACCTCGAAAGAGAAGATTTGAAGCGTGCAAAACAACCCTCATAGGGTTTAATGGAGGACACGCCTCCAAAGGGTACATCGATCTCAGATTAACTCTAGGAAAAAGGAGTGTTCAAGTCAAAGCAAGTAAGGTTCATCGTTCTGACTTCCCTTCTCCGTATAACATAATATTGGGGAGGCCTACTTTTCACATTGGGATATGTTGGTTTCCATGAACCATCGAGAAAGTTGAAGATAGTGAGTAGCAAGAACAAAGTTGTTATTATCAATGGAGATCAGAAAGAATCTTGGCAGTGCTATTTTGAAATAGTCAAGGAAAGTGATGGCAGACTTTCCTCCCGCCCCGATTCACAAAAGAGATAAGAGTGCGAGTAAGGGAAGCGAAGTCGGTAAAGTGGCCGATAAATATGATGGAATTAGATATGTGAAAGGAAGTCAAGATTCTACGACCGAGACCGGTGAGCTAGAGGACCTAGTATTGGGAAGTGAGCCTTCACAAATCACAAAAATCGGTAAGAAGATGAATCCAGAGCTAAGAGCGGATTTGAGGAATTTTGAAGAAGAACCGGCATGTTTTTGCACGGAGGTTGTCGAAATACCGGGATTGATCCAAAATTTTGTTGTCACAAGTTGGCAATTCGTCAGGATCAACACCGGTGGCACAGAAGAAGAGAAAACTCAGACCTGAAAGGTAGAAGGCTTTGGAAGAACATGTCAAAGAGTTGTTAGATGTCGGATTCATCCGAGAGGTACAATATACCACTTGGTTGTCTAATGTGGTTATGGTGAAGAAACCAAGTAGAAAATGGAGAGTATGTACGGATTACATCGACTGAATAAAGTGTGTCCCAAAGACTCATATCCGGTGATTTAGAACCATAATCTAGAACTCGATAAATGGAAATCAAATACTGAGCCGAAATCAAATCCCGATAGAAAAAGAAAAAAGGCGGGTGCTTCCCCTCCGTGCGGGAGCAAACAGGCTCATCCCCAAGGGGTAGACGAAGGGTGTAGTTTTCTATATCGCTGACAGGGAACCGAGTAACTTTTTCTACGGTTTTCTCGGACATAGTACTTAGCACCTCACGGTGAACCCACTGATACTTGTCCATCAAACCCTTCGGGGAAGAGGAGGAACCTGACTTTTCCGAATAAGATCCCTCGGAGTGGCGTGAGGAAGGCGAGCCCATTTATACCTATAACAAAGATATATTTGGAGCTTAAAGCGACACAGTCGAAACAAGGACCGGCATATCCCTCCGGGAGGGATCCGAGTTAGTGGGAGGAATATCCTCGTGGTGGGCAATGTGCGTCTTGGGATGAATTCGACTATACCCCGGCCCTCGGTTGTGGTAATGGGTGGTTGTACCACACCCCGAGCTTTGGTTTCACCCCGGTTCCTAGTCACAGGAGGCCGAAATCTCCCTGTATTCCCCCACTATGCCTACCGCGAAGCAAGATTGCTTACCTCTCTTCTTGAGGGAATACCCCAAACCGATCCGGGCTCCAAGAGGGACTATTCGGCACAACTCTTCTTCTTGTGGAGTTCTAACATCTCACCTTGAAGATGGTAAAGGATTAACCCTATCCATTGCTACCATAAATCAAAACCTAAAGAGGCACAAAATGCTCGGTAAAAAGGGGGAGAATGAGATATAACTAGGTGCGCTATGTTTGACTACGAAAATAGAACGCAAAAACATATTTATGATGAGACGTTGGAAGTAGTAGCAATCAAGAACAAGGGCTTACATTCATACTAATGAATCCAGAAATCGAAGACTACCTAGAAACTTCTATCAAAATCCACCTAGAAAACCCAGAAACCAATTCTTTTGCAGACACAGAGTAAGAACTAAGAACAAAATAATGCAGAATCAATAAACCCCAAAACGAAAACAGAAGAAGCTGTGGTCATGATGATATGGCGAGAGGAAATGAAAGCCCACTCGACATATATATGACTCCTCAAATTCAATCCCGGCACATTGAGCATACATCATCAATAACCGGATCACCATAGACAAGGTCGGACAATTCATGAACGAAGCTCGGTTCCTGCTCATGATAATCCAGATTGGGGGACATCGATGTTAGAACATGTGAACCCAAAATCCCGGATGTTGATGAACAATAAGTTCAAAATCCAAACAATCATGAACAGGAACGGAGTTCAAAGCAAATTAACCCGGATTATGTCTGGGGGCAACTTGCAACTACAACATGAATAAATCCAAAGTTGTTTTCAAACTTGAATAAAAGTTGAGCAACTCAGCAATGCACCCGGCGGCGAGACCGGCACGAACTATCGAGTGGGGGGGCAACAGTTACGGACCTATATTAGGCCCATTTAGAGAACGGCCCAACAAGGGGCAATCTGCATCAGGATCTGCCTATAATGAAGGAAGATTCTAACCAACCTATAATCAAGGCTATAATCAGGGAAAATCTCAATTAAGGGATTTGACCTAGATCTGGCAGCCAACATACTTGGGCTACAAGGCGCATAGGGCCATAAACCCTAATCTTAATGTACACTTTATAAATAAGAGGTAAACCCTAAGGTATGGATACTTACTCTCTACTATTTACTATATTGTCGTCACTGTGTACACACACCACCCCTTTTGGCGAAAGCCTTTCTAGTGCACAGTGATCCAATATTCTCTTGGGTATCTACCTTATAGATATCTAGGGTGAATTATTTGATCAAATATCAACATACTAGTTCATCGGGCTAAACATTTGTATTCTTATACAGAACACAATCGTTAAAAGTCCCCCAAACTCTCGGAATGGAGCCCCAAATGGTGTATAATCCCATTTATCCACAACTGATCGAGCGGTAGTGTGGAATGTATTTCCTTTATGCCTATGGTTATGGTGAAACTCAGAAAACATTGAAGGCTAACAAAAGAAAGAAAAATGAAACTCTATGCTATATACACCAGTAAAAGAAAAGGCTAAAGTACATATTGGTATTTAAAATTTACATTAAGATTCAATTTAGTTCCTTGCATTTAAAAAGTATATTTTTAATACTTTAATATTAACACCATTAGTTTTATTTAATAAAAAAATGGTAAGTCAGCAAATTTAAACATCAACTATGCAACATAAATGCGACAAATATTTCATAAGCTCAAATTTTACTTCTTTAATATAATTATTTTTATATTTAAAAATTTAAACATGCTTTCCCAGCACTTAATTACATATTCATTATTCAAATTCACTGAGTCACGTTTGGTTGCATGGGAAAGGATTAAGCTATATGACTGATAAATGGAGAAGTAGACCTATTATAATCAAGTAAAAAAATACATTATTACCATTATAATTTTTTAAATTGACCAAAATGTCCATTCACTAAACCCTATTATTAGCTTGCCCTCCTGTCTTCATTTTACTACTATATCCTTCCCCTTTATATTTTTCAAAATTCAATCGGAAGTGTAAGAAGCTAAATCGATTATGTAAGCGATTTCTATCCTTAGTAATGGAAGGGAGGGGGTGCAAAACGGAGGGGCTGGTTGAGAGAGATAGCTGGAATGTTACATCAGGATTGGGATGTGAGCTTATGCTGGTGACGTCGAGAAGTTAATGCGATCCCTGATAGCTTGGGCTATAGAGGCTCTGAATAAAAAATGGAAGATATCATCTTCCTCGTCTTTCATAACGGAGAAAGTGAGGAAGGTTGGTTTTTCATGTAATGCCCATAGTTAATGCACCTATGCTCGCTAAAAGAAAGAAAGAAAGCAGTTTGATTAACAAACATACATTATTATACTTTAATTTATATATGTATATATGTAGATAGATAGAGTCTAACTTATACAAGTTGTTATAATATATATAGGCAGTTTTAATTACTAAAAATTTTGTTATTGGATAATTTTGTGTATTAATTTAATATTATATATTTGGTGAAAAGATAAATAATTTTAATTCATTATACATACAAGGGTCCGCTTGTTTAGGCCCTAAATTTACATGGGCAGGGCTTAAGATTCTTGCATCAAAAGTGGCGAGCCTAAAAGGGCTAGTTACGTAAGGCGAGGGTCTAAAAGGTCGGCTTTGTAAGGCTAAGGGTCAACCCTTTTATGCCCGTATATTTTTTTTCTTAAAAAAATATATTTATATGATAATAATATTATTGATGTTTTATACTTTATTAATGATGTTGCAAATATTTAATTATTAACATCTTTTTACAATTAAATTTCATGAGAACATCTTGTATTAAAAATCCTAAAAATTTAAAACTTATAAAAGATATTTTTATTCCATAAGTATTCTTACTAATTTTGTATTTTGACTTATTTTAAGGTGATTGTTTTGTTCATATCTTGTGTTGTTTATTTTAATTTGTTTTTTTGACTACTTACATTTTTAAGACATATTTATATATAAGAAG
>JAMWYP010000504.1:0-171279 GCA_025563575.1 Acacia pycnantha | reverse complement strand
AGAGGCGATTTGGAACTTGAAGATCCACGGCGAGGGTGACCAAATCCGATGAGAACAATAGCTCTTGCCACGGTGGGAAAACCAAGGGAGGCAATGGTGGAGAGTTTCGACAAAGAGGAAGGATGAGAAAATAGAGAGTTTCAACTGAACCCGAAGATCGACGGTGACGACGATGGAAGCGACCGGATTTGCCACTCACATGTCCGATGAGGAGGAGTGACGGTGAAGACTAAATGACCGCAAAGATCTCTCTCAAAGACCCAACGACGAGCGACGGCAAAGACCGAACAACGAACGATGGCGATTGAAGGCGAGAGAGGACCGAACGACGAGCGAAGTTGAGAGAGAGATGATGAAGACGAGCGAAGTCGAGAGAGATTATGAAATGAGAGAATGAGATTGAGGTTAAGTCACAGGATATTTTGACCCAAAACAAAAGCAAAAACAAAAAAGCCACTGGATGAGAGTTTGAAATGACCTTGGCGACCAAAAATTTATTGGGTTAAGGTGTAGATTTGCCAACGAACTATTACCCGAGGAGCGTCTGACACAAAAAACAATTAAGGGGACCAAATTGGCCAACGAACTATTAAAAAGTGAAAAAAGTACCAAATAACTATTTTAAAAACAACTATCACAATTATATTAAAATATGAGGCACTGGCGTAGGACTGTGGCGGAGACGCTGGAGAAAAGAGCGGTTAAGCTTTATTGTTGGATAAGGCAAACATGAACAGAGATGAGACCCATGCGAGCAAGTGTTGTGGCAGCGGCGGTTGCTTCTTGTGGCATCGGAGGGATGCAACTAGGATGCAAGGCACGTGCCGGTCGAAAGCTATGGACTCTGGATGAGTTCAAGAGGGTGAGTGGAACACCCAAAGAACAATGGAAGCTTTGAGACGCCGACGTCGCCGACACCGTGATACCAATGAATGACGGAGACACCAAGACAAAGGACGGGGTAATAGTTCGTTGGCAAATCTGCACCAAATTGTGTTTTTCTTCACTTTTTAATAGTTCATTGGCCAATTTGGTCCCCTCAATTGTTTTTTTGTGCCGATGCTCCTGGATAATAATTCGTTGGTAAATCCGCACCTTAACCCAAATTTATTTAAGACGCCAAAATATTACTTTTGGCACCAAACGTAGCACTAGGTTAACTTTTGACGTCCTAAATTTAAATTAGAATGTCAAAAGTCCCTTGTTTAAGCATCCCAATTTTAAATTAGGACACAAAAAGTCTTTTTCAAAATTAGGACATCAAAATCCTCCACATAATTACAAAAATGTCACCGTTTTTATTTTTACTTCCTTTTTCGTAAAAGGACACCTCTTGGAAGTAAAAGCCATTTTTATAGTAGTGTGAGGTCTTATATTCATAACCAAATCTAACCTTCATAACTAACTCTTATATCAGGGACGAGAGGTAATAAATAATCCAACGTCATGCTTTAATTCATTATTTACCTCCTTTTTCTTGGCCAAATTAACCTTTTTTGTTTAATTTTTTGCTGAACGATGCTATTATCAATAAGATATAACCATTAGAATTTGATTAAACAATTACCAAAGTGTTTATTTCCTATTCTTGAACCAATGTCAGCATGAATAATTAAAAAATTTGTAATGAAGTTTAGTATCTAAATAAATTGAAACATACACTGACTAACCTGTTTCTGTCTAGCTATATTAGTCTAAAATTTTCTGTGTTTCTTGCATACTGATATGATAATATATATATCCAAAATTTAAATAGAAAAATACTTTTTAAAGAAAAGCAAGCATGAACTGTTGTTAAAGATTGGTATCTCTTTTGGGTATCGAAAAAGATTGGTATCTCTTAATAATTAAGCCACCTTTCCGTTATACATTTAATCATTTCAATCCGACATGTTTGTAGAATCCATGAATGAAAGATGAATGGTTAATATATGAATTAATTAGAGAATCTCTCACTGCCGACAAATGATGCGGTCCAATTATATATCTTAGTGTTTTAGTGACAAATAGCTGTGGAAGAGTGCTCACAAAGATAACATGTCTGAGATTTTGATACGTAAGTGTTCAAGAATTTTTTGTTGGTGTTAGTATCCGATTCTGGTTTGGGGTTCGGCTACCTCTCCCAAGACAAGTGTCTCCTCTGTGACTTGAACTCAAACCCAGAGGGATCTAGCGATGTCTCAATTACACTGCTGGCCAACTCTATGTTGGTGTAAGCGTTCAAGAATATTTCACCAGGCACCTCTCCTTATATATATATATATATATATCTGTGTGTGTATCAACTTTTTCACCTTTTAATTTATTTATACCCGTTTCAAAGTCTCAACCTACCAACCATGCATATCCAATAATATTATTTTCCAGCAGAATTGGATTTCTGTATTTGTTATAGTTTCTTCAAATTACTTTATGAGGAAGAGCGCAAAAGGTTAGTACACTCATCACTAAAAAGAAACAAAAGCCAAGGAATATGAAAAGTGTTAGTCCTCGTTCGCTGTTCATGTAAAGAACATTTCGAGGATTCTTCTTTATCGCACGAAGTTAATTGATTTATGAGCGATGTCCTATCATCTTCTGAAGCTTAAAATATATATTTGGAGAAGCACTGTGTTTGTCGGGCCCTATAATTATATTTGATCAATCATCTCTCTTGTTTTGCTTTGCATATCTGATTTGTACCCAAAATAATAATAATTATAAACAGATCTCAATGTCATACCTGATTTTATAACCCGCCCAGAGAACTCAACAAGAAGAAAGCACGTAGCAGAAATAGATTATAACTATAGCAGCATGAACCAACCGCCTATACAGCTAATATATAATGTACAGTATAATTGCTATAATTATTCTCTTCTAATATATATAATACTCCCTTGTCCCTCATATGCTTAATATAAGAGCTAGTTAACCTTTTTTTTAGAGAGATTAAATAAGCTAATTAAACTATTTAATCATAGTATATGTTGTGTGTCGTTAGATTATATATCGTTTATAAATCAAGCAATTAATTTAAAGAAAAATGAAAAATATAAATACTTTAATTTAACTTAATTTGTTTCCTTAATCTCTCCAAAAAAGTCAACCGGACTTTATATTAAATGAGTTATACACTTCCTTAACTTAATTAGCTTCTTTCATCTTTCCCAAACAAGTCAACCGAACCTTATTATTTAAGTGGTTTTACATTTTTTTTTTTTTTGCTACCGCAAGCTAAGGTATCCTCACAATTAGCCTATGAGACTAATCCCCGCCTTCTCATCAACGCACCGAGCGGTAGAGGGTGCCACGAGATGCTTTCCATTCACAAGAGTTGTGATCAAACTACCAACCACTGGCTTAAGTGACGAGATCTTTGACCATCACGCCCATCCGTCTTGGTTAAGTGGTTTTACATTTGAACAAACTACATCTTTTCCTTGCCTGAAAATTAGTACTACACCCATTTCATTGACATTATTTTTATGGTTACGGGCCGGGGCGAAATTTTGATTCATAATATTTTGCGTGCTTTTTTAAAGTGGTGTGTAAAAGACAGGAAATAGCATTGTAAAACTGTTCACAGTGCTCAAGAAGCATAGTTGTTAAAAAAATTCTGGAATTCCTCTTCAACATGCCAAGCTTATTGAGTCGGTAAAAATACATCTCAAGTTTATTATTGGCCTGTGTCGGTGGTTCTTATCTGAAACAAATTAGACCTCTCTTCATTCCCACTTCATTTAACATCTCCACCAATAGATCAAATTTCAATGATTGAGATTTATTCTATTTACCATGATAGATTATTATTGATATACAATGTTATAATAATATTTTTTCAATATATTATTAAAACCCAACTCTAGGCAAAAAATCTCAACCATTGATACTTGATCTAATGGTGGGGACATTAAATGAAGAAAAAGATCAACTGAGACAATAATCACTGAGTTATCTATGTTGTTCAAGATTTTTGAAACCATTAAATCTCTTGCTTAATAACTTATGATGCTCACTCGTAACGCCAAGCACCAAGAAGACAATAGAACTTCCACTTCCTGTGGGATCATCCATCCATGCCAAAAGCATATGTCATAGCGTAGTGCACCACATATTATTTATGCCCCGTAAACTTCCCTCATCCCGCCCGATGTGGGGACCCACCACGGCCCTCATCCTACCCAACGTGGGACCCATCACTTGTCACTACTTGAGACCGTGACAAGCTCCCCACCCATCCCGGTGATGCCCCCATCACCCAAGGAGGTCCCCCATTCCATCCACTGGAGGCGGCCTACCCCCTACCACACAGGGGCCCACCACCACCGCCCATCACCGAGCGAGGGTCTACCCCCATCTCCTCGCTCAGGGGCGGCCCACCACAAATGGATCGCAGGCGAGGCGTTGCTCGATACCACTTGTAACACCTTAAGCACCCCAACACAGAACTTCCTGTGGAATCACCCATCCCGAGATTTTCCTGTTGAGACGCTTAACTTTGAGATACATAACCATCATGCCAAAAGCATATGCTGTTAGCAGAGGCGCACCACATATTATTTATGCCCCAGAAACTCCCCTCATCCTGCCCGATGTGGGGACCCACCACGGTCCCTCATCCTACCCAACGTGGGACCCATCACTGTCACGGTGAGACCGTGACAATTATTCCAACCAATCAAATAAATTTTTAAGATCATCAAGCATAAGATTCAAATCAGAATTATCCTTCCAAGCATCTTTAATAAACTCTTTGAAATTATCATGGCCAATCCACATAGCTTCAAAAACGAAACGGAATTTGCTATATTTTTTCCTAATACAGAAACAATTATCCAATTGGAACATGCACCATGCTACCATGCATGATTCCTCCAAACCGTCCTCACTCGGAACTCGGAACCACTAGTCCACTTCTACTGTAGCATCAAAACCCAATGATTGAAGGCATTTAAATCTGGATGCATTTTTAGACAGAGTTTCAGCTAAAACCAACATCATAGTCTTGAACCCATTAAAAATCGCTCTAATATTTTGTAAGAGGCTTTTGTCGTGTGTACTCTAGCATTCCAATAGATTAGATAATTCATAAAACCTATAAAGACTAGAATTTACTTTTAATCCTTTAACTTTTACATTATAATTTTGGTCCCTTAACCTACTAGTGTATACTTTTAGTCTTATATTTCTAATACCGTTAATGTTGCTAACGGAAAATATTAACGCAAAGAAACTCAAATGATGATTATGTAATCGACAAAACATATTTAATTTTTAATTTTTGTAACATAATATATTTTGATTAACTAAAATAAACTGACAAATCCTTACAAATGAAATTGAGGTTTTGATATTTAGATTATTAAATTAATTTTTTTTAATACAATCAAGGTTTTAATATTGACTCCTTCATTAGGTTTTTAGATATTTTTCAATTTATACATATTTTAAATTTAATATTAATAACATTTAATTACACAGTTATCACTTAGGTTTGTTGTATCAGTGCTTTTGTTAACAACATAGATGATGTTAGAATTATAGGACTAAAAGCATCCTTTATCAAGTTACGATATCAAAAATATATCTCACGTAAGTTTTTTTTTTTTTTTGTTGCCCACCCAAATTCATCGGGCGAAGACTAGTCCAGATCCGATCCGCGTCGCAAGACCTGGCTATGGTGGGAGAGTCTCCCAAATGGTTTTTTGCATCTACAAGGCTCAAACCCGAGACCGCTTAAGCGACACAAGCCACTTACCATTTGGGAACCCAACCCCATTGGTTATCTCACGTAAATTTAAAGCGACTAAAAATATACTTTAACCGAACTCACACAGTACAAATCCAACTAAAATAAATGGGCTCGGTCCATATTTGTGTTTCTTGCACAAAAGTATCACAAGAATCAGTCTCTAATACTTGTAACATTGGGTTGTCTATATTTGACCCACTATCCAAATGCTCCGGTCCCACCAATTTCGGCCTATTTTCCCTGGGTCACGCGTGAGATTCCTCATCTTCTTCAGCAGCTCGTCATCTTCCTATTTAAATATTATATAACAAATCGCGTGTTACAGGAGGGTAGCGAGGAGTTTCTTTCTTGTTGGTATTACTGAAAGTGAAACCACCAGTTTTAATTTTGAGCACAAAAAGAAACAACCATTTTTAATGTGGTACTACTTAACCAGAGCTGGCGAGAAAGTGTACGTTTGTTTTTAAAAGGGTGAATGGTCAATTTTACTTTGAAGTTTTTATGTAATTTTGTCCTAGAAATTTTCTAGGAGATGATTTACTTTGGAAATTTTAAAACGGGAGAAATTTTGTCTTAAGCGTTATCTTAATTAATTAATTTCACCATTAGTTGACTAAAGATACTGAGTTAGCTATATTCATATCATCGACGTCATTTTTGTTAAACTATAAATTTATTTCGAAAGTCCATGTATCATTTAATTCATTTTTTTAAGTTAAATTTATAACTTTCTTGACAAATTTTTACTTTAACAAAAATAACATGGATGATATATGGACTACCAATTCAACATATTTGGTCAACTAACAATCAAAATTAACCGAGATAATAATCGAAACAAAATTGCTCCCATTTAAAATTTCCAGACAAAATTGACTTTTAACCTTTTTTTTTAAAAAAAAAAAAAAAAAACACATAGGACAAAAGTATGTGACGATGGTGCAAGATAAAGGAATGGGGGAAAAAGATGATTTTTATAATGACATGACTAATGAAGGGGAAAAACCTATGCTGATGCACCAATAAAGATGCGAAAATTAATTGATAATTTAAAATAATTTATTTATGAAAAGGATTAAAATTAAAATATTAAAAATGTGGAAAGACCAAAGACTAGCTAGCTAAGAGATATGGAGATAATTTGATTGGATTATTAAATTTATATATGTTTCATATGACCTAATTAATGATTTGTTAAGTTTAATTAATAACTTAAATTAGAATTTGCGTATTCCAATTGTCTTTCAATGGAATTTTCCCATTATTTTATATATAATTATAGCCTCAATGTCATGTATTGTAGTACGTATGTTTTCCCTAAAATATTACCATGCAACTGAAAAAATAGATGAATAATATCCGAACAAATTAAAAGAGTTACAATGTCAAGTTTTTCTTAACCAACAAGCAAGCTAGCAATAATATTGGAGGAGTGACAAAACATTGTTCCTACAATTCTAAACTCATATTTGAGTTCTAGATTGACTCAATCATTGGTTTCACATCTGATCTTAATTGAAAATTACTTAATTAATCAGTTGAATTCAGTTTTGGATAAAGTCTGGTCAATTTTTCTTTTTTAAAAAAATCTCAAGTTTATTTGCGTGGGTGGGCGGTTGTTATCATAGGCTTAAAAAAATATACCAATTTTTAAAAATAAAAGAAAAGAGTGATTTTTAGATAGTTTAATAAAGGTTTTACAAAAAGTAAAAAAATTATGAATAAATATCTTTTTTGGTCCTGACAAAAAACACAGACCCCATTTTGGTCCCTAACAAAAAAAAGGTTATTTTGTAGTCTATAAAAAGGAAAAATAAGGGTCGATTGGTGGACATTTTGATCCCTCACAAATTTTCAAAAGGTCTTTTTTACTCCCATAAAAATTCCGTGTTTTTGTCGCGACAAAATGGTATTTACTCAAAAATTATTTTGTATATGGTTCCAAAAAAAAAAAAAAGTTATAAAATTGATCAATTATATAAAATGAAACAATCATATAACAAGAGCTGGCATTGGCATTGTAGAATATAGCCGGGAACGAGAAATTAATAGTACATCAGTGATACGAAATCGGGTTAATAATCAATTATACGATTATTGATTCTTTCTTCGGTGGAAATATGATTACAATTTTTTTTTTTTTTTTTTGGAAAATCACTGTCAAAGATGAAGGTACGGAATTAAATAATAAAAAAGTCTCACACTAAATTTCCCTTACAAAAAAGTGTCTAAGGACTTTTTATGTTGTCAAAATAGCTTTATTAGTTACTAAAATATCCATATGAAAATATCGTTATGAAAATGGTTTATTATGTTATCAAAATAGCTTGCATGTTATCAAAAATTCTCTGAGTTTTTCCTCCGACATGTAAAATTTTAGAAACCTGAATAATTTTTAATGAATACGAAAAATCATTTCGACAACATAAAAAGTCATTTTCACAACAAAATTTTCATAGAAACATTTTAACAACTAATAAAACTATTTTGATAACATAGAGAGGAATTTCTTCACAATTAATCACAAAAAAATCCCTGGATTAATTTATTCACCTTCTTTCACGATTTCTGCTTCAACATGGCTCACGACCTTGGCGCCGTAGTCGTCTCCATCAATTACCACCTTGCTCCAAAGCATTGCTCGTCGGCGGCCTACGACGATGCCGTGGAGGCTTTGCACTGGATCAAAATACTAGAAACTGGTTAGTTGGGCCCTACTAACTTGACTCCTTGAGGAATGAGGATCCACTTTTTTTAAGTACAAATAAATAAAAAAAGGTTAAGTCCAATTTTATCTCTAATGCCAATTTTCTTTTTAACAAGACAATTTCTTGTATCAAACGAAACATGTTGCTCCTGTTAGAAAATCGTCAACTTTAGTTTTCTAATTGAGGGCAACATTGCTGTTTTTATACTTCAGAGCAACATTGTTCCATCAAATGTAGCAATGTTGCTCGAAGATAAAAACGAGCAATGTTGCCCCTCGTTAAAACCCTAACGATCAACTAACTACGCAATGTTAGTTGATTGCTAGAGTTTCTAATGGAACGGCAACATTGCTCCGTTTTGATACTTCTTGGCAACATTGCTCCGCCAAAATTTAAGGCAAAATTGCTCCGCGGCGTCTTGCAAAATTGGTTCTTAACCCAAAAAAATTTATATTTACGAAACTTTCATTGATCATACTTTTTAGACTTGTCATCTATAACCGATCTAAATATGGCACTAAAAGTCATTTTTGTACAATTACGAGGTTTTGATACTTAGATTATTAAACTAAATTTTTTAATAGAATCATGATTTTGCTATTGACAGCTTGATTAGGTTTTAGATATTTTTGATTTACACATGTTAATTTTAACATTAATAACATTTAATTACACAATCATCACTTGAGTTTGTTATGTCAGTATTTTTCATTAACAACATTGATTTTTCTTTTGATAATAAAATTTTAGGAAAGGAGTTTAGTTCACCCACGATGTAGGGCGAAATCTCCTTTCTTCCTGAGTGATACTGATGTTAGGTAGGCAGTTCGCCTATTACCTTCAAGTTTATCTAAGTATCTAAGAGTTAGGATCTCCTCGCCGCATTAATCAAATCTAGGATCGAACCCCCTATTTTTGATTAACAACATTAATAGTGTTAGAATTCAAAGAAAAAAGTATATTTTAACCGAAATCACAGCACAAACCCAACTAAAAAGTATCACAAGAATCAGTATCTAATACTTGTAATATGGGGCTGTACATATTCGACCTACTATCCAAATGCTCCGGTCCCACCAATTTTGGCCTATTTTCCACTGGGTCAAGCGTGAGGTTCCTCGTAGCCGCCCCCTCGTCCTCTTCAACCGCTCGTCCTCTTCCTTCTTAAATATATTATATATCAAGTGGCGAGTTACACGAGTGCGAGGAGTTTCTTTCTTGTCGGTGTTTTTTTTTTTTTTTTTTTGCTAAAAAGAAAGTTTTGGAGGGTTGGCGATCGGTCCCCCACTCGGCGCGCACGGCCCGAGGCCATGAACACTTACTCTGGACTTACGAGATCGCTTCCTTCTTGTCGGTGTTACTGAAAGTGAAACGATCATTTTTCATGTGGTAGTAGTTAACCAGAGCTGATGAGAAAGGTACGTACATTCGTTATTTTTCAAGGGTTAAGGCTGAATTATATGAAACAATCATAAGACAATTTTATTCTGAAAGTTTCAAAACAGAGGCAATTTTATTCTAACTGTTATTTTAATTAATTTTTATCTTTAGTTGACTAAATATATTGAGTTGGTTGTCTATTTATCATCTATGTCATTTTGTTAAATTTTAAATTTATCCTTAAAGTCCATGCTTCATCTAATAAGTTTCAGCTAAAACCAACATCATAGGCTTTAACCCATTAAAAATCGCTCTAATATTTTGTAAAAGGTTTTTTGTCGTGTGTACCTCTAGCATTTCAATAGATTAGATAATCCATAAAATCTAGAAAGACTAAAGTCCTTCAACTTTTACCTCAGGTATATACCTTTGATTCCTTAACATGATAAAATATACTTTTGGTCTTATATTTCTAATATCGTTAATATTACTAATAGAAAATATTAACACAACAAACTTAAGTGTGAGTATGCAACTGACAAAACATATTTAAGTTTTAATTTTTTTAATATAATATATTTATATTATTAGACTAAAATAAAATGACAAATAGCTACCAATGAAATCGAGGTTTTGATATTCTAATTAATAAATTTAGATTATTAAACTAATTTTTTTAAATCCAATCATGTTTTGATATTGACAGCTTCTTAGGCTTTTAGATATTTTTTAAATTACACATATATTAATTTTAACATTAATAACATTTAAATACAAAGTCATCACTTGAGTTTGTTGCGTTAGTGTTTTTTGTTAGAAACATTGACGGTGTTAGAATTATAGGACAACAAATATATTTTATCAAGTTAAGAAACTAAAAATATACCTCGTATAAATTTAAAAGATTAAAAATATACTTTAACCGAAATCACACCACAAACCCAATTAAAATAAGGGGTTCTTCTCATGTTGCATGAGAAGAAGAAGATTCATACACACATGAAATGGTGGGACACACATATATATATATAATGTTAATTATATATATCTGTCTCACCATTTCATGTGTGTGTGACATGAGAAAACACTTCTCCTATAATATAAGAAGTGTTATTCCCTTGGCTTTGTTTGAGAGTTCCATTTTGAAGGGAAAGGAAAGGAAAGGGAGCATTTTGATAGTCCCTTCCCTTATTTGCAAGTTTTAAAAATAGGAGGGGAGGGAATCAGGGATTTTTACAAATCCCCCAAAACCCTCATTCTTCTAAAAAATAAAGTTCCCCCAATATGGGGGGTTTTAAGAGGGGAAATAGAATAATTACTTTGTTACCCTTATTCACCACCACCACCACCACCCGCCCCACCACCGCCACCACCACCCCACCACCGCCACTGCTGCCGCCACCACCGCCGCCGCGCCGCCACCCCACCACCGCCACCGCCGCCCCACCGCCCCACCACCACCACCACACCCACCACCGCCGCACCACCACCCCACCACCACCGCCGCCACCACATAAATAATTTTTTAAATATAAAAATTACATAAATAAATTTTTTAGAAAATTTAAATTTAAATTTATTTGAAAAATATAATAATTATATTAATTATTAAAGTAAAGGACAAAATGGTAAAAATAACTCATTAATCCTCCATCTTCCTCCCTTACTATTTTTTAACTCCCAAACAAGGAAGAAATATCCTCCATTTCCTTTCATCCCCTCCTCCATTCTCCTTACATTCATTTCCTTCCCCTTCCTTCCAAACTCCCAAATAAAGCCTAATAAAGTCCATATTTGTGTTTCTTGCACAAAAGTATGACAAGGATCAGTCTCTAAAACTTGTTACATTGGGCTGTCTATATTCGACCACCATCCAAATGCTCCGGTCCCACCAATTTTGGCATATTTTTCCCCTGGGTCCCGCGTGAGATTCCTTCGTGTTGGCATTACTGAAAGTGAAACAACCATTTTTAACTGGTAGTAGTTAACCAGAGCTGGCGAGAAAGGTGTACATTTACTTTTTTTTGGGTTAAGGGTCAATTTTACCTGAAAGTTTTTCATGTGACAATTTTACTTTGGAAGTTTTAAAACGGGAGTAATTTTTTTGACCGTTATCTCGTTAATTTTGATCGTTAGTTGACCAAATATACTGAGTTGGTTGTTCACATGTCATCTACGTTATTTTTGTTTAGTTGCAAATTTGTTCCGGAAATCTATGTGTCATTAATTTCATTTTTTTAAAAAATAGATTTAAAACTTTCGAGACAAATTTACACCTTAACAAAAATAATTTAGATGACATATAGACTACTAGCTCAACATATTTAATAAACTAACAATTAAAATTAACTAAGATAAATGTCAAAATAAAATTGCCCACTTTTTTTTTAATTTCAGCGGTAAAATTGACCCTTAATCCTTTTTTAAAGAAGAAGGAGAAAAAGAAGGAGGAGGAGCACATAGGACAAAATTATGTGATGATGGTGCAAGATAAAGGAATGGGGGAAAAGAGATAATTTTTTTTTCTTGATAAAAAAAGTTTAAGTGAGGTAGACACCTAATCCATCGTGGTCGGGACATGCCTCCAAGCTCAAAAACACTTACAGAGTTATGATCTACAAGGAGGAGGAGGAGAACACATAGGACAAAAGTATGTGACGATGGTGCAAGATAAAGGAATGGGGGAAAAAGAGATGATTTTTTTTTCTTTATAAAAAAAGTTTAAGTGAGGGTAGACATCGGTAATCCACCAGGCTGCAGGTATGTCTCCGTGCTCAAAGAGCGTTCTGAGAGTACTTACAGATCGTTCACCAACAAGGCCCTCACATCGACCAATGGTATTGAATCTCCTCCCTTTTGGGGTGAAGGTCGATCCTTATGTTAACTGTGCCACTCCTTGTTGGCAAGGAGATGATTTTTATAATGACATGATTAATGAGGGGGGAAAACCTGTGCTGATGCACCAATACACATGTGAAAATTAATTGATCCTTGTATTCTGTCTGCGTGACCTGATGCTGCTGCTCCCAGCCCAGTCAGAGTGATATGTCTTGGGGAGGGAGATCCTCTCATCATCCATTTTCTCATAAGTCTATTTGGGCCGATGATTGGAAAGATGAAAGAAAAATCTAAGGAGTATAACTTAATGATGTGACATTTCAAATTAATCGGACGGACATAATTTAGAGATTATGAAGAATAATGAAAAAATGGATGACGATAAGAGAAACCCGACCCATGCGCTGGGAGTAAAATGAGCTAAATTTTAAGAAATTAATATTTTCGTCCTTTAATCTTTAACTAACTTATAACTCAATTCTTTAACTATGACTCACTACAATTCAGTTCTTGAATTTTTAACCCGCTTGTGACTCGCTCGCTAAACATTTAACACGCTCATAGCTCAGCTCCCTAATTTTTGCATATTTTAAATGTAATCCTTATCATATATAAATTATTTTGAGTCGTCAATTTGTTATTATCTGATGTGGCAAAAAAATAAAATTACTTGAACACCATTAAATTTTTTTATCCTAATCTTTCTTTCTTTCTTTAATGACCACGTTGGAAGCCCCAGTTGCAATTTTTTGACTGGTGTTCGAATATTTACGATGGCCCATATTGATATAGGGAAGATGATTCTCTCATGAGCATTTTCTCATTATCTCTCAAGCCTCATCTCGACCGTCGAAATCTTGATTCGAGCCAGAACTTTTTAAAAAACCGCATAGGTACAATTACCGCATGCGGTTTTAAAAAAGTTCTGACTCTTGAATCAAGATTTCGTCGACGACGATTTGCATTTGATGATGAGGATGGACGAAATGAGAAAAAAAGATAAACCGGACTCATTGATATAGTGGCTTAACTTGTTGTGCATCCTTTACTCCTCCTTTCAAGCACGTGATATTTCAAAAATTGTTGTTGGAAGAATACAGACCACATACCTTTGGATGAGCAGGAAACTGGTTGCCATACGTGTTCTATAAGAATGGATGTTTAGAGCCGAAAGATTCATGTTCTTCGCTCCGAAAAAGGTTTGTATCCTCCATGCATCGTCATGAATCTCTTTCCTTGTCCACACTTCAATGTTCTCTTGTGGTCGACTACACTCCTATTCTCTTTAGTATTATGCTACCCAACAGCCCAAAAACCATGTCCTCCTGAAAGTGGGGCCTACCTCAACGTCGTCCTCCACCAAGACGGCTCTCTGACTCCTCCCTCACCGGATCCCAACCTCCCTATCTCCGTTCTTTCCAAAGACGTCCCCATAAATCCTTCCACACATACCTGGGTTCGCATTTTCCTACCCCACTATGTCCTATCCTCTAAGAACAAGCTACCCTCGTTGTCTTCTTCCACGGCGGCGGTTTCGTCGCCAACAGTGCAGCCTCCATCCTCTTTCACGATTTCTGCTTCAACATGGCTCACGACCTTGGCGCCGTAATCGTCTCCCTCAATTACCGCCTTGCTCCAAAGCATCGTTTGCCGGCGGCCTACGACGATGCCGTGGAGGCTTTGCACTGGATCAAAACCCGTGCTGATGGTTGGTTGAGCCAATATGCTGATTATTCCGAATGTTATCTTATGGGAAGCAGCGCTGGGGGGAACATGGCGTATTACGTGGGACTACGTGTCGCCGATCAGGTGAAGCAACTTGAGCCGTTGAAGATCAGAGGGCTCATACCGGTTCAGCCGTTCTTCGGTGGGGTCCAGAGAACCGGATCGGAATTGAGGCTGATAAATGATACGGAGTTGCCGCTGTGCGTGACGGACATGTTATGGAAGTGGTCGTTGCCGGAGGGAGCTGACCGTGATCACGAGTATTGCAATCCGATGGCGGGGGAGGGACCGGAGAGAGTCGAGAAGATCCGACGTCGAGGATGGAGAGTGTTGGTGACGGGGACAGAGGGGGACCCACTGGTGGATCGGGGGAAGCAGTTGGTGAAGATGATGGAGGAGAAGAAAGTCAACGTGCTGGGGTATTTCACACAAGGAGGGTCCCACGGTATGCAAGATCACGATCTCCAGAAAGCTAAGGAGCTCTATGCGGTTGTGAAGAATTTCATATCCTCCTCCACTGCATATGAATGAGTATGAAACGTCATCGTTTCCTCGTACGTGTGGTCTAGTACTTATTCACTCCCATTATTGTTGTGTTGTTATTAAATATGACTGAAGATTAGAATCTCCAGTTTCGGATATGATGTTGACGACCACATGAAGAAATAAACGCTTTTATATATTAATGCAGTTTCTTCGCATCACATGACTTAGTGTGAAACAGTACCTGAATTTCTGCTACGAATATGAGGTAGTTTTTTTTAATCAAGAAATATGAGGTAGTTTGATATCAAAAATATTAGAAACTGGTTAGTTGGGCCCTACTAACTTGACTCTTTGAGGATCCACTTTTATTTAAGGACAAATTAAAGTCGGTTCCTTCCAACTTAATTGGAATCTTAAGGACCTGTTTGGTATAAGGAAAATTTGAGGAGAGAAATGAACTTAAAGGAAGGGAAAGAAAGATTGGAAAGATGAGGGAAGATGGCTTGAGTTGTTTGGTAGGAAGAAAATGAAGGGGCGGTAGTTGGTAAAGAATTAAGAAATGTCTATTTTACCCTCAAAAGAAATTAATTCAAAATAAAAAAGAAAAATATTTTTTTTTTGCTAAAATATATTTTAAAAAATATATTCTTGTTAAGTTCGAACTCGTGTAAAAAAAAATTTCACCAAGTTCAAACTTCCCGCCATGTTTGAATTTCAGGGGTAAATCTGTCCAAAAAAGTGAATAGTGATGTGGGAACTTGAGATCCCACCAATTTTAGTGGGATTCCAAGTTCCCACATATGAGGGGAGAGTGGTGGGCTCGGTGTGGACCCAGGAACTTGGGTTCTCGGGAAGATTGGTGCAAAATGTGTACCAAACGGAGGAATTTGCCAAAGTTTCTTTCCTTCCCCACCAATTCTTTGTACCAAACGGGCCCTAACACTTTTATTAAAGAAAGGGGTTCAATCCTAGAGTTGTCAAGGTGTGGAGGGAGACATCCTAACTTGTAGGTACCTAGGTTTATGCCTAAAGGTAATAGACGGTTCGTCCTACCCAACATTGGTATCACCTAGGAGGAAAGAGATTTCACTTTGCCCTTAGATCGTGGGTGAGTCTAACCCATTACCTAAAATTTAAGTAGAAAAATAAAAATCGGAATCCCCGACGCGCGGAGATATGCACATATTTAATATCCGATAATACTTTTAATAGAAGCATTAAGCATACCCGTATATAGCAAAAAATACAAATTAAAGCCTTCATTCTTATTCCTCATCAGGTAGTTTCAAACTTTACCACTGCACCCTTTCTCTATTATTTTTTCTTCCCTAGTTTGAGATTACGAGATTTGTAGTCAAGTGCATACATAGTTGCATATTTACAATTAATCAAAATATTGTATTAGTGTTTATATTAAGTACGACATGTTTTCACTCTACTGTTGTTTGTTGATGAAGCGTTCGGTTTCTTTGTCCATCTCTCATCATCTTTAAATCTTGACCGCTGAATTTTGATTCAAACATCCGAAGAGACACATCATCTTTTCAAACCGCCGCATGCGGTAGTTTGAAAAGATGATGCGTCTCCTTCTGAATGCTGGATCAAAATTCGACTGCCGAATCTAAAGATGATGAGGGTGACAGAGAAGTGCTGGGGAGAGTATCTTCTTCCATTTTCATCCTTGAGTAAAATAGTCTTTTACTATTTCTAAAACATGTCCTAATGAAAATCCAAAATAAGTTTGCAAAGTGATGAGGCTGGAGGGGAAAGAAGGTAATGGGTGTGTTTTAGAGCTGTTAGATTGGGCCCTACAATGGGCTTACATGTATAATCCCATGAAAAGTTGGGTCTTTTGGGCCTCATATGGGTTTCCATGTATAAGTCCAAAGAAATATCAAATGGAATCAGTTTGAGAGTTCATTTGTTGGGGTACCATATATTAAAATAATAATAATAATAATAACATGTTATTAAGAATTAAGGAAAAATACCAGTTATTAGAAATGGAAAATGATTTATAGGTAACAAAAATTGACAATGGTTTACTTCTTTTTAATCGGACAATCAAACCAACAATGTTGATAATGATTTTATATGAATCAACCTATAGTTAAATAATGTAATCCATTACATTCACTGGAATTATTTTTATTTCATATGTAAAATATTACATTAATTCATCAAAATTAACAATATTTGTGGAAAAAGTAACTGGGTAGGTGGAACTTAGTTTTGCAACCCAACAAAAATACTACTACCTCCGGTCCTAATTATAAGATCAAGATGACTTTTTTTGGAGAGATTAAGGAAGCTAATTAAATTAATTTAGAGTGTTTTTATTTTTTCTCCAAACTAATTAGTTTGACTAATAAACTAATATATAATCTAATGATATATAACATATGATATGATTAAGTAACTTAATTGAATTCCTTAATCTCTCCAAAAAAAGTCAATCCGGTCTTATAATTAAAACTGGAGGGAGTAATATTGAAGAAAACAATTTCAAGGAATAACACTGAAGAAAACAATTTCAATCCCTTGTATTGTAGTAATTAAGTACTTATTTTTTTTCTAAAATATTACCATGCAGCTGAAAAAATAGATGGATAATATCTGAACAAAAAAGTTACAATGTCAAATTTTTCTTAAGGCAACATATTGATACTTTTTTGTTACTGCATTAACCAACAAGCTAGTAATAATATTGGAGAAGTGACAAGATAGGGTTCCTACAATTCTAAATTGTAAATTCAGGTGTGAGTTAATGAAGGAATTACTTAATTAATCATCAGTTGAGTTCAGTTTTGGGTTTTGGCCAAAGACTGGTCAATTTTAAAATACATCGATCAATGAACACTCAAACCACACATTCACATGAGGGGGCAAGTTCAATGGATTGATATTAATTTGAACAAACTAACCCCATTTCAATAACATTAGTTTTTAAATTTTTCCCGATAAAAGAATGATTTGATTCATATATAATCTTCTTGCAGGCTTTTTATTGAAGTGGCGTATGTAAAAGACAGAAATTAAAATTGCACTATAAAATGTTCACAAAGTTCGAAAAAAACACAGAAAGGGATTAATTTCATGAATCTAGCTGTTGTGTGGTGGTCACCATGAAATTTAGAACCAAGTCTCAACACTTGTCTCATTTAGCCTTAAAAAACCAAGAACTAGCACATGGATAAACCTAATCCTTGGGACCATAATATTTCTTTTCCGCTAATGTTTTTAATTGCTTTGCTTTTCTATTATTTGTCCTTTTTCTATACTCTAGTAATTAAATCCAACAGCGCATGCAAAAATATATACCGTGTGCTTCTGTGGTTTATGTAATATCTTTATCATGTGTGTGTGTGTTTGTGTTTATTTATCTATATTCATCTATCATTGTTAAACCAGCTTGTCTTGTTCATGATGATATCACTGTTATTAACTATTCCACTCGATTTGGATTGACTCTCTTTTAACTAATCTGCAATCAAGCCAACAATTCTAAATCCGTTACATCAATATTTTATAATAAGTTTATGTTCTGTGTGCTACAATCAATTGAAAGTTTGTACCTTGACGATTTTCACATAAAGGGTTACTTTTATTTTTGGTGATTCATTCTCGGGATGTAATTAATTTGATCCCGCTTGATAATTTAAACGATCCTAATGCTACCTTCGGTTCTAATTATAAGATAAAGTTTTAGTGCAAAACTTTATTCTATAATTAGTATCGGAGGAAAAGTAGTATTAGGCCAAATATCTATAAAATGACTAACATGGAAAAAAAAGTGTCCAACAAAACCCATATATGGCCCAATATATAATGGGGAGTTAAGTATGGGGTTTTAATTATTTAAATGCGACTACCTTCCCTTAATTATAGTTATGAGACATCCACAACTTGTTCCATTAAAAGCTACGACCTTCGGTTCTAATTATAAAAACACCTTTATAGTGCAATTTGCACTATATAAATGTTCCTATAATTAAGATCGAAAGGAATATGTTGTAGTGATTGCATGTTTGGAACCACATGCATGCTTATTCTAAATAATATAAATGTGTTATTAGTAGTTTTATCTCGTAAAATGTAAAAATATATTATTTTAATTAAAGGAAAATACGATGACCATTTGTAATGATAAAACAAAATCCGTGCCCAAAAGTATAATTATAAAACTTGCTAACCCTTTCCCTTAAACTTCTAATTGATATATATGAGATAAATTAGGATAAATACTAATCTAACAGCATGTTATTTCTGAAATTAATTACATGTCAAACTTAATGGGGTGTGTGTGTTTATATCACTAACTAATTAAAAAAATATATATATATTGATTAAGAGAGACATTACGTGACAAAATCATCTATTCCATCACACATCGTTCTCAAAATTCCATTTCCTAAAAAAAATTAAAATCTAAACAACAGAAGAAACAAAAACTTAATTAATGGAGGACATTTTAGCAAGCTCACCCACATGATTCATATCTTTTTCGGACAATACTAGTCTGAAGTTACGTGGAAAACCCTAGATTTTACCAAATTTACGAATAAAATCATATTAAACAACAAACTCACAACTGTTTACCCCCTTTATTAATCAAGTCTCTAGAAAACGACGGGGATGTGCATGTATATCAACGCTTTGTCGTTTCCTAATTAGAAAATTAATAAAAGATTAGTAGGAAACGACACTCTCAATACATTTCTACCCCTACTAATTACAACGAAAGAAACGACAAGACCATGGAAGAAAAAAGATTTTGTCCGTTTGATTAAGCAGTTATGTGTGTGTTGGACATCCTGGCACGTAATTATATGGAATCAGAATTCAAGTGAGAATATCAAAAAGGAACACTGCTTTTAATTATTTTATTCACTTATCATCACCAACTCAATCTCATCATCCATTTGTCGTTTCTCTGCTGCTCCTATCAATGGTTCTCATATGGCCAACTTAGCCAATGAAATTAAAGTGTGATCTAATCTTTCAAGTATTTTTTGCTTATTCAACTCTTGAATAAATCTGTAGTAATTTTTTTAATCGGGTACTTGATACCCCCTTTATTTCAAAACATATCATATTATTCCTTTGGCATTTAATATATGTATTAGAAACTTCCCCCTGATAGTTTTTTTAATTCTTACTTAACAAAATTACATTTTTAATGTGATATAATAATAATTTTAAGAACCGAAACAAATGCGATAATAATTTTATATTTAATAGAATGAATAAAATCAAACAATTTCATCCATAAACTTTTCATTGATTAAGAAAATAAATTTTAGAGAATCTTCTATCATATATTTTAAACTTATTGGTGAGGTTCGTCGTACATCAATTGCGTGAAAATTAACTTGCATAGAAGGCCAAGCATGCAGCTAAATTTGTATACAATATACTAATATTTTTTACATAAGCAAAATATCAAGTGAAGGTAAGGTAGATCTTTGAAAGTTAAATAACAACACATAAACGTATAAATTTCAGGGGTGTTTGGTGTAGCGGCGAAGAGATTTGCTCCGAATGCTCCTTCAAGATTTATGTCTTTTAATCATTGATAAGCTGTTTGTGGTTTGCATGCAATGAAAATTATATATACAATAAATAAACATAAACATATATATATAAAGAATATATGCAACACTGCCCTAGAGCTAAGGCTAGCAGATAGACTTTCAATTCATAGAGATAATATTGAGATTTAAGTGTAATAATTAATGTGTTTGTGTGGGGTGTGTATGAAAATTTAAGACTGCAAATTTTGTGTCTATTATACAGTTGTTATAATTATTGATTGTTAGTTTTGTTTTTCTCACCATATCGTCTTCCTATAGCTACATATATAAATAAATATTAACTCAATCATCAATAACAACAACCACATGTTTTGTCCTCTCTCTACTGTTGAATTCCCAGATTAAGATGCTCGATCTCTTCTATTGCTTTACTTTTTTTTTTCTCCTTTAACAATAAAAATAAAAAGAGGGTCTCGAATGAATCATTATTTTTCTCTTAACGATAATTGTTACTGAGATTAAACTTAATCGATAGTTGAGTGCTTCTGATATGATAAGATTATTGTGCAGTTGACTCGAATTTATGTATATATATGCTCAGAGAGATCTTAGAAATCTGATTTAACTTCTGGGACATAAAACCCTGCCCCAGTAAACTAATTATATTCTTCCATAAGCCATTACGGGTTAAGGATCATTTTCCCCCTAAAAGTATTTGCCAATAAGTTATGAGAATCTGGAAGATTTTTCTAGCTCAATGTTGCCTCAAAATTGGTAATAAAAAAAAAACAAAAAAAACCAGAAGCAATATCATCATAATTGTAAAAAAAACCTAATATTAACAGTTAAGTAACTTACATTGACAGTTAACATGCTTATGTTAAAGAATATGGTGACATTATGCTCTTTTTAACACTTCTGGCATGAAATTAAGTCTAAAATTTTTTTGGATACCCTCCACGCATTTGCGAATACTTGTAACTACCATAAAAACGACACTTAAATCAGCCAATCAGTGGTGGAACATCTGATCTTATAAAATTTGTTAGTATATATATGTATTTATTATATGATATTTTATTTTGCCAATAATTTGGCCCCAACTAATTTTTTATCTTATTTATAAGGATAATGCTTGGTTCATTACTCATTGAGCTGTGATAAACAAGTAAAATTCTTGTTTTAGATACCTACCAAATATGTTAGTATCATCTTATATATTGTTTTGATTTATAATTGTCAATTATTATTTATTTGTATTTTCAAGATTATGTGATACTATTTAGTAAATACTTCAATTCATCTCATTCTTATTATAAGACACCAACTAATAATTCTTACAAGTCAATAAAAATAGTTAAAATCATTAAATTTGTTCTAAAATTTAGGTAATTTTGAATATTATCCCTATTAATTACAATAAACTCTAATATCATTTTAATTTTTTCTCGAAAAAAGAGAGTAATAAGTAATTTTTATTAATTATTACTCCTACTCACTACCATTTTAATTATGGGTATACGTGGTGAAAAAAAATATGCAATGTTCTTTGGAAACAAGCAAGTGCCTTATAAAAAGAACCAAATATACTTGTTAGTTGGTGACTTATTATAAGGACCAAAGGAAGTAGTTCAATTTTTATTTTATTTTTGGCCCGGGCTAAAACAAATTTCTGGTTTCGCCACTGCAGCCAATAATTTGAGTTTTTCAAGGATATATATATATAGATCATTTGCATGGACATTTAAGGTATATAAATGTTGAAGTAGGTCCAATAAATTGATTTACGTCATTTTAACAGAAAGAAAACCATAGCCTACACTTATATTTAAAATTCAACATAGCACAATTCCTTCGCAAATACTTTTAGGACAGAAATGACACTCAATCCAGCCAATATAATTTGAGTTTTTCAAAGATATATTTAAGATCACATGCGTAGATAGATCTGGTGATCAAAAAGTGCTAGCTCAACCTCTAATTATTGAGAAAACAGAAGGATATACGAAAGAAGATGGAGGTGAAGCAAATTAAAGGATATAAAGATGATGGTACAGGTCATATTGAATGAGAAGGAGGTATCCAATACAGAAATCCTAAGAAGTGTCGTTTTTCGAGTGGTTTTATAGTTGTCCCTGAACACTGCAAATATTATATATATATATAAATGTTTATCCTGTAACAGAATATAATATAATAATGTAAATAATAATGAAAATCGAAAGAGTTGGATTGCAAGAAGAAACAATAAATGGAGGGCACGTGATGCGGGCCTTTTGGAAGGAAGTGTAGGAATGGGACTGTCATTGTCCTTACTTGTGGCGGCTATATATGCTTTTTTTTTTTTTCCTTTGTCATGAGGGGAAAAAAAAAATTATACCCATTTTTCTATAAATAATAACCCTTATCACTTATTATCTTTATATTAAATATTAACTAATACATATCATATAGTGCAACTCTAGGTTATCTATGTAAATCAGTATTTTGAAATTTCGTCCTTCAGCCATGTTTAATTTATATAGGGAAAATTCTGCATCTGTATAAAGTTTGAGTGATGACATAGACAGGACACTATATATATATATGATTTTCATTTTGGTTTTGATTTATTTATTTTTTTTCTTCGGTGAAGGATAAGGATTAAAAAACTATCACCAAGGGAATGTTGCAGCATTTAAAGACAGTATTTCTTTTGCATCCAATTTGCATAAGACTCCAAATTTCCAGGTATGATACATCTAAATAATAATAAAACCAAAACAATTCCTCTATGGATTGTTGTTTCCTGTACCTCCGAATCATTCAAACTGTGGGCCACCTGTTATATTGGACTTATTTGCTGGTTTTTTGACCTTATTCCTTAATAGCTCCAAGAGCTTCATAAAAAAGAAATAACCCATATTGTTGCACTAAGAGCAGTAACAACATTGGATTCATTAGCAAATTGTCAGCTTTTGGTAATCTGCATTATATTCATCAAGGGTCACACTACTAATCTTTGTCTTTTTTTGCCCAAACACTACTAATCTTTGTTTGGTTCCTTAAAATAGCCTATATAGGAAAATATTTTCTAATCGTATTTATAATTAGGGTTGAAAAATATTTTATGGTACTGAAAAACACTTCATGATCTAGCTTAAAAAATTATTTTACGATCTTAAAAAAATATTTTAGGATATCGACTAGATCTTGAAAAATACAAGATAATACTGAAAATTATTTTCAAATCTTGAAAAATATTTTAAGTCGACTAATACTAAAAATAAATTTTCAGCATTATCCAAGTATTTTTAGTACCATTCAAGATCCTAAAATAATTTTTCAAGATCCTAAAATAATTTTTCAGTATATCCAGTATTTTTCAAGATCATTCAAGACTCCTAAAATATTTTTTTCAAGATGTTAAAATAATTTTTCAATATCTTTTCGGGCCCATTCAAGACTCTAAAATATTTTTTCAATATCCTAAAATAATTTTTCAGTATTATCTAGTATATTTTTAGTACTAGTCAATCAGTACTCTAAAATATTTTTTTAAGATCCTAAAATGATTTTTCAAGATCATGAAGTATTTTTTAGTATTAGTCAAGACTTAAAATATTTTTTGGAGAATTCCAAATAAATACCATTTGAATTTGTAAAACCCCCAGAAGTCTGTTGAATTTGTAAAAAGACTGAGAGGTACCAAGGACCTATGAGGGATATGCAAATTCGTGTGAAATTACCCTTTTGCCCTTAGTTTTAAATAAATCAAATAAAAATAAAAAATAAAAACCCAACCCCCACCACCACCACCGGCGGCCGGCCACCACCGCCTCCGGCGGTTGTGGGGGTGGCCAGCTAGCCACCGGCGGTGGTGGTGGGGGTTGGAGGGGTTTTTTTTTAAAAAATTTATTTAAAACTAAGGGTAAAAGGGTAATTTCACACGAATTTGCATATCCCTCATAGGTCATTGGTACCTCTCAGTCTTTTTACAAATTCAACAGACTTCTGGAGATTTTACAAATTCAAATGGTATTTATTTGGAATTCTCCCAATATTTTTTTCAACCCTAAGTATACTTGTAATTTGTTAATTTATAAGAAAAAGAACACTAGTAGCTAATGACATGGTACTCACTCATCATATAAATACCTATAATCGTGGCAACTTATATGCATCATAGTTGGGGCTGACATTATATATACTTAATTATAATTGAGGAAAACTAATAATTAAGGATTGGAAAAAAAAAATCAAATTAATTATGTAAAAAGAATAGCCCCTTTTCAACTATTTTTGCTTGCTTCTTTACTCTTCAAGTATAGGTGGAAGGCTTTGATTGGAGTAGGAAAACAGTAAATGACAGCAGAGAGAATTGGAAAATGAGAGAAGCCGCTCCCAATTTTTACATGTAGTTTGATCTCTGTGATTTAGTTATTAGTTGTAACTCTTGAATAGGACATAAGGGAGTAGATCATAAGGGTTTGAACTTTTACTTCTGTACTCACTAGCTCCCTTCTCCATTCTTTTATCATTTGAAAAGAGATAAAATTTTATTGTTATTCTAGTAGATTACTATGGTTTTATTTATAAGTCTTAATTAACTAACTCTCATATATAAAAAAAAGTTGGTTAACTTATTAACTATGACCTAAATTTCTAATTTTACTTTCATTTATAAATGATTCCAAGAGTCAACATGAATAAATTATTTTTATTTGTTACAATTAATATGGGTAAAATTGTTAAAATCACATTTATTACTTTGAAGGTGGATTTATATTAAGAATCAATTTTTTTTTTTTTAAAAAAAGACTTATAAATAAGAGCAGAGCGGTAACTATTTTCTTCTAGAATTGATATTTCATTTTTATAAAATAACTATTTTTATTACGCTTACTTTCTCATTTCATTCCACTCAGCAGACAATCAAACCAAGAAAATAAGCATTATGTGCTGGTTGAAGCATTGGAAGCATAAACTCTTTCAACCATGAATTAGGAGAAATTAAGCCTATAGAATTGTCTTCTTAAGGAGCCAAAGGGAACTTGTAAAATGTGTAGTTAGGGGCTTTGTCAAAAATTCAAATTAGAAGCAAATTTTCCCTTTCAAAGAAGAAGAAAAAACAAAAGAATGAGGGGGGAAAGGTAGACAAGTTCCTCTCTTAAAGCACGTATCAAAACCAATGCCCTATTTGGTTGGTATTTTCTAATAATTAAAATAAAGTTTAGGACAGTGATCCAAGGGTAAAGAATCCTACATAATCTCATAACTTATGGGTGGGTTTTAACTTCTTGTACCAGGTAGGTCCTCCTTGCTATAAAGCAAATAGAAAGAAGGGCTACTTTTGTATTTGGGAAAAACAAAAAAGTGGCTTAGATTTACCATATCACTTTCTTATCATACACATTACATGAAGACACAAAATTATTGCAGTCAGCAATCATTCTATATCTTCCAATAAAGGCTACAAAATAATCTTTATTCATTTCTTATCATTCTTTTACATTCCCTGTTTCCTTCATTTCTCAAAAACATTCACTTCTCTCTGCCTCTGCCTCCCCTGCTTCACCAAAACTCCTCTATTTTCTGTTGACAGTGTTAAAATCCAACAGATTGGTGTTACCCTCAGAGATTTTCAGGACTTGTTTCGTTGAACCCAGTTGGTAAATTGCTCGAGGGTGTTCATGTCTGCTCTGTAATGTTTCTGAGTGAACTCAAGAAGCATAGGCCATGTGAAATCTGGGTAAATCCTTGGGCTCACATGGTCCACTAATTCACTTGGTGGAGTCACTACCTTATCATCTCTTGGACACAAGAAGAAAGCAAGAGATTTTCTTGGTGTTTGACTGTTCACCACTGCCCTATGCAAACAACTCTTGTATCTCCCATTTGAAAGAGCCTATCAGAAAGACAAGAAAGGGTTTTGACAAGTTAGTCACATCGTGTATGAAACTCTAGAAGAACAGACAAGACCTGAGAAAAGGAAGAGAAAAATAACATACCATGAAGGTATCACCAATATTGACCACAAAAGCATTGAAATTTGGGGTAATGGAATGCCACTCATTGTCGACATAAACTTGGAGGCCACCTACTTTGTCTTGGTGAAGAATAGTTAAGGAGGTTGGATCACAGTGAGGACCAGTGCCTAAAGTGAGGTCTGGTTTTTGACAAGGTGGGTAATAATTGAGCCTCATTATTGAATTGTTCTTATCGAAGAATTCCCTAAAGCACGTTCTCCCAACTCCGAGGCTCATTCCTAAAAGCTCCATTATGACCAAAGAAAGATTGCTCATGGCTTCACAATACTCCTGATAAACCATCCTGTTTAATGACAACCATTCACTCTGTTAACTTATGAACATGAAGACCATAACATACAATAATATTGATGAAACAATATGACTTACCCTAATTGCTCGAACTCGTGGCCCACTTTTTCGCATAAGTAATCTTTGACGAGGTTTTGTGAGTGTTTGTCTGCAGAGAATTGGAAGGAAAGCGTCTCCTTCCAAGGGAGTTTAGAGGAGAATCTGCCAGTGAAGCTACTAGCATAGCCACAGTGCTCCCCTGTTTTCCTCTGAGCTCTCTGTTTCTGAGACAGGGGAAGCTCAAAGAAGTCATCCATGAAACGGTGAGCATGAGAGATCAATCTAGAATCAATCCCATGGTTAACAACAAGGAAGAATCCATGCTTTCTGCATGCCTCACTCACAAGTCTAGAAGCTTCCATGGAAGCGACAGGGTCTCCAGAGAGAAACCCTCTGAGGTCTACAAGTGGAACAACAAGCTCAGGAGGATTCAAACAGGGCTTCTCTTCATCAGGCCATATAAACTGCTTTGGAAGATTATGTTCATGCCGAAGAAGAGAGGCATCAAAAACCAAAGGCTCTTCTTCTTTACCTTCTTTGGTTCCATGTTTTGGTGGGTGAGGCATGGAGGGAAGATTATTTGTTATGCACTCAACAGCCATTGCTTTAATGTCTTTGTGGAGCTTCCAGCTATGGCGAGAGAGAGAGAGGGAGAGAGAAATAAGTTTGAAGGAAGGGATGAAGGAAAAGCCAAGGCCGCTTATGGGTGAGCTAAAGTTGGAATCTTATATATAGAGAGGGAGGTTAAATTGTTAATTTTCTCCCACTATGGGGCTTTCATTTTAAAAAAAAATATATATTTCAGTTTTTGCACGGGAGGGGCCTAAGAAAGGGGCATTTTGCAGAGTAGGGGTAGGGGATTTATTAAATAATTGGTCCCCATTTTTATGGTATTTGTCTCTGCTATTGTAGGGTTTGTAGCTTCCATAACGTTTCCCTGTGGCATTTTGGGCAGTTCACAGCTCTGTCATTCTCAATTATTAAATTGGGATAGGTACGGAACTAGTTAGTTATGAGTAAAGCAAACTGCAAAAACATGCTCATCATATAAACATACTCTTTTTTTTAATATAAGAATCAGTTAAGAATTAGATCCTATTATTTTTAATTTATCTTTTCTTTATAAGTAAAAGTTAGGCTAAACAGGTTTTTAAAAAAGCTCTTATAATAAAAAGAGCTTATTTTACAATAAAAAAAAAAACTCTTATAAAAAAGCTCCTCTCCTCTCCTCTCTGGGAGCTTTTTTATAAGCTCTTTTTTTTTTTAAAGTGAACCTACCGTCCTCATCGATCTATACGGCTGCCTCTTTTTGTCTCACCCAGAATTGCCACCGTCTACCTCCTTCTTTCCAGTTGTTCACCGTCTGAAGAAGAAAGCGATCGATGAATTAGCCCTCCGTTCCTCCGGCGAAGGTGGCGCGGAGTTACCTCTCGATTATCGCTCTCTCTTACTTTCGTTCCTCTATCCGAAGGCCCTCTCGATGATAAACAATATTCTCTAGCTGCTCCTTTTCGTAGCTCTCATTTTTTTGATTTTAGGTCTCCTCTCCAAAATGCCAAAACATTGTCGCTCCTCTACTCCTTACTTTTGATTTTTAAGAAAACAATTTCTACTACATGAGAAACAAGGAAAGGAAAATGAAACAAATAACAAAGAAGTCTCATAAAGATCAAAATTTGAATGGCTTTCCTCATCAATATCAATTACCCTTTTCCTTAGAGAGCTACAAACCACATTTTATTTGTCTGATCGGTAATATAAAACACTTGTTTCACTTGATCTCGCCATAATAAAAGGTTCATCTCCACAACTTCTATTATTGATATCTACTAATGTAGATCCTAACCATCGATATGAACATCATTATTGACATTAAGCCACTTGCATTTGAAAATGAGAAATTTAATTTTAATATAGTCTACCACCCAAATCTCTTCAACAACCCCATAATAAGGCGTGATTACCAATTTAGGCTTCTTATCTTTCTGGAAAAGTGCATAGATTTAGCTACTAACATAACACCACTGTTCTGGACGATGCTCTTATCATCTAGGGACTTTGTGTAAAAGGTATAATCATTGATCACATATGAATTTTAACTTATGACATCAACCTTAGAACCACGCGCTAACCATTTTATTGTATCAAAAACACATTCATCTTCCTCAACCTTTTGTTTGAACCAATTTGCAAAAGTTCTATTATACTTCCTAATTAACATTTGTTCACTCATTTGACTATTTTCTTTCCTTCTAGCTTCTTTATGTGCATTTATGTTATTTTGAACTTCATCAACATTATTCAAGATGTATAAGTGTACTTGTAACAATTCATCAGGATCCATACTCTTTACTGAAGCCACGCGTCTACCCCCTTCTTTATGATGACGTTTAGGAAGCCCATTATGTCTTACTTTAATTTGGACAAATAATGTCGACAAGATTTCATGATTTCTTGAAACATATTTATGAACAATAGATGCTTCGAGCCGGTTTGCGTTTTCACATATCCTTTTAGAAATTTCATACTTCTTTCAATTGGGTACATCTATCGTAAATGGATAGGGCCACACAACTTTATCTCTCTTACTAGATGAACAATTAGATGTACCATGATGTCAAAAAATGTAGGAAGAAAAAGCTTCTCAAGCCGACACAATATAAGATATCCTTCATTTTATAATTCATCCAACTTTTTCAATATCGGTGACTTTACTACATATAGCATTGAAGAAGAAGCGAAGTCTAGTTAAAATGTGTTAAATATCATATTCGACAATGCCTCAAATAGCTATTGGGAGTAGTTTGTTGTATTAAGACATGACAATCATTAGACTTTTTGCCTACTAATTTCATGTCTTTCATCTACACAAGCTTCTTAAAATTTGAAGAACACCTTGAGGGAACTTTGATGCCATATAAACACTAACAAAAACTTCTTTTCTCATCCTTAGACAAAATATGAGAAGCTATGAGACAATAATTTCTCTTACCGTAAGGACTTAGATGTAAGTTTTCTCGTATTCTCATTACTTGCAAATCTAATCTTTCCTTCACACTATCCGTAGAACTACCATGTATATTGAGAAGTGTTCTAATAATACTATCACATATATTTTTCTCCACATGCATGACATCAATACAATGTCTCACATCAAGATTGCTCCAATATAGAAGATCGAAAAAGACATGTCTCTTTTTCCATATATATTTTTTTATTTCTACTCTTTGCAGTCTTATCAAAGATGACATTGATATTTTTCATCTTTTCATAAACTTGCTCTCCAGTCAATGCCTCCGGAGCATCTTGATATTCTTGGCCACCAAAAAGAGATTTCTTTAATCTATGATATGGGAGGCCCTGTCTAAGAAATCTCCTATGGCCAAGATAAATCGTTTTTATTTCATGTTGAAGTTGATGGTAGCATGTGTCTTTTTCACAAACCGAACATGCTTTATGGCCTTTTACACTATATCCTGACAAGTTTCCATATGTTGGGAAGTCATTTATAGTACAAAAGATCATGGCTCGCATTTTAAAAACCTCATTCTTGTTCGAGTCAAAAACATCGAAAACTTTCTTTACACAACTCTTTCAAGTCTTCGATCAAGGGCTCTAGGTAAACATCAATGTCATTTTCGGGTTATTTTGGTTTCGAAATCAACATAGATAACATGATGTACTTTCATTTCATGCATAACATAAGAGATAAGTTGTAAATAATCATAAGAACAGGTCATGAACTATGTATACTGTTAAGGCTACCATAAGGATTCATGTCATTATATTTGTGCTAAGGCCAAGCCTAAGGTTTCTAGGTTATTTGCCGAAGTTACGAAATAATTGATTGATTTTCTTCCATTGAGAAGAATCAATCGGATGTTGAAGTTTTCCATCAGAAATCCTTTCATCTGCATGCCACTTTTGCAAGAGCTTTATTTAATTTGTACCTTTGGGTTTCACATATTGGACACTTATACTTCTCTTCAAACTATTTTCTATACAATATGAAATTGTTAGAGCATGCATGAATCTTTTTGTACTTTATCCCTAGTGGACACAATATTTTCTTAGCATCATAGTATCAACTCGACAACACATTATCATCTGGAAGCATGTCCTTAAAAGCATTAAGCGTTTTTGAAAAACTCTTGTAACTCCATCCATGTTGTGCTTTCAAGCTTACCAATTCATTACTGATTTCAACAATTGGTATTTTTTACACCCTGGGTACAACAGCTTCTTTGCATCACTACAATATTACCATAAGCATGTGATTGCTCAAAAGCCTCTTCATCATGAATAATGTCATCTATTCGATCATCCATATTTGTGTCATTATCATCAAAGGCCACTTCTCCCTGTTGAGATGCATTCGGCATTTCTATTCTTTCACCATGTCATGCCCATAGTGTATAACTCTTACAAAATTATTCACAAATTAAATGTGTATATATATCTGCAAAGACTTAGTCGCTTCTCATTCAAACATTCTACACAAGGGTAATAAAGCATCCCACTATCATCATCAGCATTTCTTTTAGAAAATTCTAAAAATTTCCTCACCCCATTGTCATATTCAACACTCGTTCGTTTAGCTTTTATCCAACTGTGATCCATATTCGATTCCTATAGACGAAAATATTTAACATACATTATCCCAATATATAAGATACATTATCACATTGAAGCCACTAAATGTAAAGAAAAAGCATATATCAAACATATAAATACCAACAAAACACATTAAAAGTTAGCCAATCAAGCAAGAATTTTTACACATGACACGAACCGATTCCTCAGTTTCTTCATCATTTCTTTATTAGTCTCGCCTAGGTAGTTGTATCAACAACAATGATGTCTCCAGGAGCCCCACTATAGCATCGAGTACAAAAATAATATTCTTGACAACTAAATATTCCTTTAACAAGCATATGCAATATATAATGGTTGGATTGTCTTGACTGACATTCAGAACCATGAAGTTATAACAACATATATATGTGCATGTATACATATTTTGCAGAAAAAGAAAAGTAACCCTAAAAATCACTCGTTGGTCAATTGGGTAGGTCTTAAGTGCAAATATATTCTTGAAAACTAAATATTCATTACTAACAGTGGAACCCACAAGCACATTTCATCGATCACTAATTCAACCCTTTCGAAAAACCAGAAACAAAAGAAGAAAAATAAGAAAGTGATATCAAATTAAAACACCTCTTACTACAACTTGGTGTATCACCTTTGAGCTAAGCAAACAGAAAGTGAGCTTACTGGAACTAGCTTGTCGAGAGAGAAACGCGAAGAAGCGACGAGGTCACACAACAAACACTCGGCGTAGATGTTAATGACGAGAGAAACGAGCTATGAAAGAGAAGTCGAGAGCGACGGATGAGTTTAGAAAAGCAACAGAGCTCAGAGTTATCACGACAAAAAGAGAGGTTAAGAGAGGGAAATTCAATTTTGGCTCGACGAAGAGAGGATTCGAGAGCGAGTTTTAATTTAGGGCTAATTTTTTAAACTGGTTATTTGTAAAAATCAGTCTTAAAAGTAAGATTTTTTTTTATTCCGCATCTTTTAGACTGGTTATAACAAAACATAAGGTCTAAAAAGTTTCATCTTTTAGACCGGTTATGAGAAACAACTTTTCTAAAAGTACTCGACATTTTTTTAAAATTTTTTTTAGACCAATTGTTCGGAAAACTGGTTTAAATAATATCTTTTAGACATTATATATTAAAGAAACCAGTCTATTTTTTTTTTATATTTATGATATTGCTATCGGTCATACTTTTTAGACCTGATCCTCTATAACCGGTCTAAATGTGGCGGTCTAAAAGCCCTATTTTATACCGGTGAGTATTTGACGCGTATTAGTGTCACATTGATTGATATATTCACATTCGTACGTAATGTGAATTAGATTACTTTATAGTGATTTAATTTATTGAATTTTATATTATTTTCTCTTTTTTTTCCTTAAAAAATATTGAGTTTCATTGGTTGAAGAAGAATTATTAAAAACTATAACACCCCAAATTTCATACTACAAATTGTGTCGGATGACACTTGGTTTTAGAAAAATTCAACAGAACTTGAGGTGCTACATCAGAGTACTGCGGAAACGGAGAGCAATGTACTAAAAATTGGATAATATATGAGTAAATGATATAAAAATACCCCGACATATGACGATGCCGAGCGTATACTGGTATTTTAAAAATTTCCCGAAGGAATAATCATGTGATACAATATACAGAGCTTTGTACAATTACATTTCAAGAAAAGTAACTATACAACCTAGACCAAGCATTAACTAGACTTGGGGCAATGAACCTAACTCCGTTAACCGAACAGAATGACCGGGTAAAGTGTCTATCATGGGGGCATCACCGAGTTCACGGAGACCGATTGGCCGACCCACATAGACTAGCCTTGCCTTCGGCACCAAACTATTCGAAATAACTTCATTAGACCCATGCACGACAATAGGCTCGATGATCTTCTTCCGCTCCTTCCTCGACCAGGTGCATTACTACGACTCGCTTCTTGGTTCATATCTATGGCTCCATCTACCGGTGCCTTCACTGCTAGGTCCTTACTGTACTATCATTTAAGGCGAGGTCTAATGCACATTGGACCTCGTGTAACGATTAACCTCATGCTTATATTATCATCATATGCATAATGATATTTCTAGTATTACAACATAGATCCATACAGTACATCGTATGATCAATTGATAACAACTACACTATCATGCAAAGTTATCCTGGTTTGCACTTTCAACTCCGTGCCACGATGTACGGTCGTGTCCTCAGCGCTAGGAAAACATAACGGTGTTATCATGACTATAACCCGTAAGAGTAAATACCCTTTTTGGTCCCTGAAATAACACGCGCTACCCATTTTGGTCCCTGAGTAAAAAAAATGTCATTTTTCGTCCTTAAACAGTAAAAAAAAAGGTCCCTTTTAGTCCTTTTAGTCATTTTTTGTGGGCATTTTAATCCCTCACAAATTCCCAAAAAATTGTTTTTAGTCACTAAAAAGGACCAAAAATGACATTTTTTTACTCAGGGACCAAAATGGGTAGCGCGTGTTATTCCAGGGACCCAAAAGGGTATTTACTCAACCCGTAAAAGCTGTAAATAGTGATCTAAGTCTACCTTAGTCACAGTGCATGTCCAGGACAGAGTCCCGTTCATGGCTCTATGAAACCATCCATAACATATATAAGCATATAAACATTAGATTCATTGTTACAGTACGCGTTCGTTTCGTACCTTCGTTGACGGTATTCTGGTACGTTTGAAGGAAAATTGTACTTTTGACGGAAAACGGAAAACAAGACGTCGACACGGTTTGACAATGGTAGGTGATCACATATATCCTATAAGGATAATATCACGTTTATCAATATCTAACATCATAACGAGCATTTTAGGTACAAATTACCATTTTGCCCCTAGTTGACTAATCGACGCAATTTCGCCAGAGCTTCGCTACTTTGACTCTAATCTTCCAAAATTTTGCCATATCTCTAACTCCAACATGATTTTCGAAATTAATACCTTAAATACCCCTAACAAATGATATCTAATCATATTTGGAAGATTAAAGACTAAACTAGCATTTCTATTTTAACTACCGAAAGAACTACGAAAGCTTAAGACTAAGGACCGAAGAAATTACCCAGAGCTTCGCTGCAAATTTCCCCGAACTCTTCCTCCTCCCTTTGCTCCAAGAATTTCGAACTAGACAAGAGTGGATTGGTGTGAGAATTATGAATGGAGGCCTTGGGTATTTATAGGGAAAATCAGGTTACTATTCATGCTTTACCAAACAGATTCTGGACCGTAGGATCGCACTTTTTCAAAATGGCACAATCTTGGCCTTTAAATCCACCTTGGCCATCCCCCATGGTGTCATCCTCCCCAAGGATGATGTCACTTGGATGATGTCATTGCTTGCTTTATGGCCTTACCGATAAAATTTCCCGTTCGGTGTCCTAATCGCGTAATCTTGTAAAATCTCAAAATTCCGGGAACATAGCCCTGAAGATCTCTTCTTCCTCTTTCAAGATACTTGGGTCAACTAAATTTTTGATCCCATTCAGGGCCTCTCCTATTTCGCTGAAGATTTTCGGATATCCGCCTTCAGTTGTGGAAATTGCTTCGGGTAACAACATCTTCGGGACAAAAATCCACTGATTCATAATATGCCCAGATGTTTACCAACTCATTCTTGGATTTCAAGTTATGGCTTGGTTTCTATAGATTTTCATTTATCTGATTTGCTTTTTGAACACATCAGATAGATTCATAGTCAGTCTAGTATAACCCTTTTCGGTTTCGGAAATAACTTCGGAGATAACCTACTCCGAGCTAAAAATTCACTTGTTTCTAATATACTCTGGTTTTAGAAACCTTGTTCATGGTTTTCTAGATAGGATTTAGTTTCTATCGGTGGCCATTTATCCTATTCGCTTTTTACAACTTTACTACTATTTAACCAAAGTTACATGTTCTTTAATTGCAATTCTTATCCCCTTATCCCTTCAAGATTTTCGGCCAACTCTTGTCCCTTTTTTTATATTATATATAATTAATTAATATTATATAAAATAATTATTTTATATAATTTTTACAAAATTTTCCTATTGGTCCATACATGTTTTTAGGCTTAAAATTACTTAATCTCACATATTTTTCTTCATATTTTCCAATTAATTAGAAAATATATTTTATGCTAATTTTAGCCATAAACCACTAATTATAGGGTTTTACATAATTATCCTTGGATTTTCCTTTGTTTAAGCCCGGATAATTAGCCAATAATTATTTAACTAATTACCCATTAATTGTTGATAATTTTCTTAATTAGAATAACTCATTACCTCACAACTATTGCACTGACATTAGTATTTTATGTCACATGCATTATATTAAAATTCACGGGGCATTTTGGTCATTATAATACTTTTTGAGTTTTCCCTCTTTATTTTTTTTCCATGGTTATAATTTATTAAATTACCAAAATTAGAGATAATATACTCTCTAAATTTTAATAATTATTTTACTGCCTCTTGAGATTTATCATAATTTTCTCAGGGTATTTTATGACCCATAAATGCATTTTAGGAATTTTCGGCCCTTTATGCCTTTTAATTTCAATAGAAATTTCCATTCAATAAGATAATTATATCTTAAGGGTTGATACCACATATTCACCTATTTTCTATATGTATTATTTACTAATTTATGATTGTTATCATAATCGGGATTTTTAGGGTGTTATAAGAACTACATAATTTTTTCCCTTCAATTTCCAATGTTTTTTAAGAAAAATAAAACCCCCTCAACCGGTATATGATTTGTATATATATTATCTTCTTGAATTGGGACATTAATTAAAATTAGATATACACCACGTGAAACTATTATGTGTGTTAAATTATCTTGTTAGAGAAATGCATCATCTAAATAAAGATATGGCATTCATTCCCATCCTAAATATAAGACTTAATTGATTTTTTTTTGAGAGATTATGAAAGCTAAATAAATTACTTAATCATAGTATATGTTGTGTATTATTAAAGTATAAATTAGTTTATAAGTCAAGTTAATTAGTTTGGAGAAAAATGATAAAAACAATTACTTTAAACTGATTTATTTAGCTTTCTCATTTTTTTTTTTAAAAAAAAGTTAACATGGTCTTGTATTTGTATTTAGTACCAGAGGTAGTATTTTGAGTAAATACCCTTTTAGGTCCCTGGAAAAACACGCTCTACCCATTTTGGTCTCTGAGTAAAAAAAATGTCATTTCGGTCCTTTTTAGGGACTAAAAATGATTTTTGAGAATTTGTGAGGGATTAAAATGTCCACAAAAAATAACTAAAAGGGACCTTTTTTACTGTTTAAGGACTAAAAATGACATTTTTTTACTCGGGGACCAAAATGGGTAGCGCGTGTTATTTCGGGGACCAAAAAGGATATTTACTCTAGTATTTTGCAAACTAATATCTGAAATACAATTCGTAAACTCGACCAACAACTCGCGATTTCATGCAAATGGGGTTTTTAATACGAGAATGTTGGGAGCAAGATGGACTTGACATTGACTTTTAAGTCTAACCAGAAAATTTGAAGCTAAGATCAATTTTGACTCTAATCATGGCATATGTCTGATAGAAACATTGGAAAGAGAGAGAAGAAGCTACTATATTAGGTTGAGTGCAAATTCATTTGTCCACTGATTTAAACGAAAACCATATCTTGTTTTAGACGATCCATTTCATCACATTTTGGGAGGAACGTAATTAGTTTTATATAGATTTAATTTGTACCGTTTAATAAGAAAATCAATATTATAAAAAATGAATATAATTAAGAGTGTTTTTACATAGAAAATGATAGATGTAATACCCTGAATTTGGGGCCTAGTTTGAGGACAACTCTGTATTAGGTAGACGACTAAGCCTAGTTCAGGAAGTGTAACAAATATTATAAAAGGAATTTTCCTTGATGTTTTAGTGAAATGAATTAGTAAAATTTGACTAAGTTCTCGATTACCCAAAATACCCGATTTTTCCAAACCTGAAATTTTTGAGACATATGTTGGCCCAAAAGGGAACCTATGGGATTAACATTTCTTTGTTTCACTCTAGCTCAATATTTCTACCTAAAGGGATGATAAATGAGACCACATTAATTTTATTTGATGATCACGAGAATAGTCAAAGAATAATTAAATATATTGCTGCTTTATAAATTTGTGCCACATGTCCCATATTTTTTTAATAGTTAATACATACAAGTGCATGAATTACAAGTCAACATGATTGATCAAGAAGCCTCCCAAGGGTTCATAAATTTTGGCTAAATAGTGAGGAAGATAAAGAAGAAGCAAATTGTCAACAATTGATTAATAAGATGTAATCAATTAGATTCCTCAATCAAGTGGCTAGGTGGCAAGATGAAAAAGAAGGAATATTGAGTGAATAAAAGAACATGTGATATAAGTCAATGAAATAATCTCCAAGAAATTCAAGAAACCTTGGATTTAATTTGTGCCATGCGTACAAAGATGGAAGACTGTGGAGTCAAGCCATTTTGACACATGATAAGGAGTTTTTATGAAGCTCCAAATGGTGCTCTCTATTCATCCAACAAGATGAGAAAGGGAAGCTTCAAGAATTAAACATTTATGACATGCCAAAGTTAAGGTAAAGTCATAAACTTCATCTTGCATCCTATATTGCCATTTGTCATGCTAGGGAGTTATGGTGACTTGATGACAAGGGACATGTGGGCATATAATTAAGAAGAGAAGGATGACTCAAAGGCTTCTTGAATAAGCCTTAATTTCGTCAAACACAAGGAGCAAGGGAAAAAGCATGACATCATATGAAATAAGTACAAGTTAAATAGTCAAAGAAGTGTAATTGGGAAGTCACTTTCTTAGGGCTGATTTTCGGCCAAATAAGCATGTGGAAGTGTAATACCCTAAAATTTGACTTAGGGAAAATATCATAAATTAAGAAATAATACTTATTAAATAGGTGAATATGTGATATCAAATTTGAAGGGGAAAAATCTCTTGAAAATTAGAGTGCCAAAATGACGGAAATACCCTTGTAGGACATAAATAAATGTTATCAAAAAAAAAAAAAAAACTTAGGAAAATTATGAAAAAATCCTGAGAGGTAGTAAAATAATTATTAAAATTGAGAGAATATATTGTCTCTAATTTTGGTAATTTAATAAATTATAAGCTTGGAAGAATTGTAAAATAACAATTATAAAGTATTTGGAGATTATAACTAACTCCATAATTATTGATATTTTACATGGGAGATAAAATAGCAACGTTAGTTCAGATTCTGAGAGGAACTAATTAGTTCTAGATAAGAAAATTATCAACAAATAATAAGTGATTGATTAAATAATTGTTGGTTAATTATTTAAGCTTGAACAATGGAATAATTGTGATAAATTATGTAGAACTCTATAATTAGTGATTTATGGCTACAAAATTAGCATAAATATGTTTGCTAATTAATTGGAAAAGATGAAGAAAAATAAATGAGATTAGGTAATTTTAAGCCTAAATGCATGAATGGACCAATAGGAAATTTTGTGAAAAATTATGTAAAAATAATTAAAATAATAATTAATTAATTAATTAAAAAATAAAATAAAAATATATATAAAATGTATATGTGTGTGCCGACATCCCTTGGGGGAAAAAGAAGAAGAAAACAAAAATGAATAATGTGGAGTATAATTTTGGAACTCTTGAATTAAATAATAATTAAAGTAAAAAGGTGAAAAGTAAATAAATACCTATAGAAATCGGATCCTATCTAGAGAACCAGGAACAGGATTTCTAAAGTCAGGGTATAATATTGATCAGTGGATTTTTATCTTGAAGTGGTCTTTTCCAGAAGTTAATTCCGAGATCGGTAGAAGAAGTTAGTAATAAGACGAAATAGGGGAAATCTGAGAAATAGGCAGATAGTCACAGATTTAGAATTCGAAGAAAATAAATCATAACTCAACCTCTGGGAATGAGTTGAGAATTTCCTGGACATATTTGGAATCAGTGGATTTTTGTCCAGAGGTTGACGTTTCCGGAAATTGATTCCGTAATGTAGACGCTTTTTCGAGAAACTTCTACTGAACCGTTGGAACCCCGAATGGAATCAAAAATTAAGTTAACCTAGATACTTTTGAAGAGAAAGAGAAGGTCTTCAAAGTTGTGAATCCAGAATTTTGAGATTTCGCGATTCGGTACCGATCGGGGTTTTATCGGTATAAAACCTTCTTGAACAAGTTGATGACATCATCATTGATGATGCAATTTTGTGCCACCTAGGGCTGCATGTCGACCAAGAGAGAAAGAAGAGAGAGAAAAACTTGTTTGAGAAGTTTTCAAATAAAGGGAAAAATTACAAGTTTGGAAAGGGAAAATTACCAAGTTGGACCCAAAATTTCTTCTATAAATAAGACACCCCTTTGCTCTTCATTCTTCACAATTCAAGAGAGCATTTCGGTTTTAGTGAGAAGTTAGAGAGAGAAGCTCTGGGGAAGGAATCCGGGGAAATTTGCAGCGAAGCTCTGAGTAAATTCTTCGGTACTTAGTCTTAAGCTTTCGTAGTTCTTTCGGTAGTTAGAGTAGAAATGCTATATTAGTCTTTAATCTTCCGAGTATGATTAGATATCATATGATAGGGGTATTTTAGTCATTAATTTCGAAAATCATGGTGGGGTTGAAGTTCTGACAAAATTTTGGAAGATTAGTGTCAAAGTAACGAAGTGCTGGCGAAATTCCGCCGATTAGGGGGTCAGGGGTAAAATGGTCATTATGACTAAAAATGTCTGTCGTAATGATAGATTCTTAACAAGCACGTTGTTATCTTGATAGGATATCCCTAATTTCATTCCGACCAACTGTTGTACTGTTTTCCGTCAAAGTACCGAATTTCTGTCAACGAAGGTACGTTCGCGTACTGTAACACTAACTCTGATGTTTATGGTGTGCATATATGTGGTATGTGTGTTGTATAGATGTTATACTGTTTGAATGCATATAGTGGTTAGAGGATATGTCTGTATGCTGGGGGCAATATGTCTGTATGCTGGGGGCAATCTGTCGGTATGCTGGGGGCAATATGTCTGCGTCTGGGGGCAATACATATGCATGGGTTGTGATAGAGTGATTGTTTGTGCTGTTGATATTGGGGATGTCTGTTGTTTGTATGTGTATACATAAACATGAGGTTAACCGTTACCTGGGGTCCGTATGCATTGGACCTCAGCTCTTAACATAGCATCCAGACGGGGAGGACCGAGGACCGAGGAGAGAGGCAAGCAACCCGAGTAGAAGACCCGGCTGAAGACTCTATTTTGTTGTTCCGGCGGAAGCCTTCCTTTTGCTGTTGTACTCCGCCAGACTTATGGCACTTTATATATACATATCAGTTACTTAATCGTTCCGATGCTTTACTCTGATGAAAAAAAAATTTATACTGCTTTTGAAAAGTTGGGATGTTACAGGAAGAATGAGGATGAATTTACTAAGGTTGACTCATGTAAGGAGTGTTTCATAAGCTCCCAAATTCGTCCAAAACACAAGGCTAAAGAAAGAAATGGTGTGAACACAAACTAATGGTCAAAAAGTGTAAAATATAAGCTCCTTTCTCTATGATATTTTCGGCCAAAGGAAAAGCAAGGAGAAAGAGTGGATTTTCTTCATATTTTGATGTGGAGATCATTTATGAAGGCCAAGATGCATACAAACTTTCGGCCAAGTCTGGGAGGGTGTGGAAGATTCAAGAAGCACGTACATGACATGTGATCTCATGTGAAACAAAATGAAATAAAATAAAAGAGAGAAAATGTAAGGGCATTTTGGTCAAGACAACAAGGGGACCCTCATGTTAATTCTTCACCAATTATAAATCACTTCACACCCCTCTCCCATGCAAGTATTCATCCAACACTCAAGGTAGCATAAGGAGGAGATATTGGCCGAAACATAAACAAGGAAGGAGGAAGGAAAGATCAAGGAACCAAGGTGAGTTATCATATTCCAACCTTTATCTCTTCTTTTCCTTTTCTTATGTATACTTCAAATCTTGAAAATGAAATCTTACATGGTATTTTAAGGAAGGCCGAAAGCCCTAGGAAGTTCAAGGAGAAAGAAGATTGCAAGAAGTACAAGTCAAGTAAGTGACATCCTTAGTCTTCTTGCACTTGTTTGTGATATTGGTTGATATTGGATTAATTCTCTCATGTTTCTTGTAGATTTGGAGGTTATAAATCCTAAAGGGAGATTCTGCCCAAGATTATAAAAATGGACTATTAGGTGTATTAAGCCTAAATAATGAGCTAGAAGGCAAACTAGAGCATAAAATCATAAGATTTGTGAAGAAGAATTTGGAAACTATTTGTATCTTGTTTTCGGTCAGACCAAGACATAAGGAAGAAGTGGGATTTTTTCCATTTTGATATTTATTAAGTGTTTAAAACGGAAAATTGTGTAGGATATAGGTTGGACAATAATTTTAGAAGTATAATGATTAAATTGTGAAAATCTCAAAACTGTCCAATAAAGAATTCTGGCGAGACAGGTAGTTTGTAACATGTTTTTGGACAAACAAATAGGGTCCAATGGCTATGAAATTTTTCAGAATTGAATTAAATATAATAAGCTTTATTTTGATAGGTGATTTGTAATTTTTGGAGTTGTATACAAAGAGATATGAATTTTTGAAGTTGACACATGATTCTGGAGCTTTGATCTGGATAGTAGAGACATTTAAATTATTCTGGAATAGTACAAATTTTTATGGATGATGGTGATATATTTATTTGAAAATAGACATATCAAGGGTTACATAACCATTGGAATCACCTAAATTGGACATTTGTATAATTACTTATGAATTTTCAAAGTTTGATGAAAATTCTGGAATTTTGAGAAAAATTCCAAAATGGAAGCCATAAAGGTCAAGGTTAATTAATTTGTGTTCTTGCAATTAATAAAGGACTTTTAGCCATAAGTTGGGCCAAATGATCATTAATTCAAGTATTATTTGAATTATGTAGAATTTACATAAGTGACGAATATTACTTATAATTATAGGAGTGTCATTGCTTGGTGCTTTAAGTAATTTGGAAGTTGGTTGTCAGTCTAAAAATCTACTAGATAGTAACTCTAATCTCATGTACTCTGTATATTTGTGTATGCATGTTTGTACCATGATTTTGATCCGTGTCTAGGACACGTGTGTATTGCATTTAGTTGTGTTGGATTCAAGGCCCAATTGTTTTCCTAGCGCTATGGATCCAAAACTTGTTGCGTGCTTTGTAGTCAACGCTGTGTGCATTATGTGAGTGCGTGTTAGAGATTTGTTGTGTGCATTATGTGGTGAATGTAATATGCACCGAATCTGTATTGTTTATTTTCATGATTGTGGTTGACTATCATATATTGTGCATGAGATTAATTTGTTACTCAGGATCCTTCGATTTTAGCCTCTGTTATTACATGTGAATTGTACAGTATATTGGACGAGGCTCCCAGGACAAAGCAGCGGATGTAAGCAAAATGGAGGTGTCAGACCGGTTCTAAATTGTTCGAGAGATATTTATAGGAAAATTTATACAATTATGTTTAGAATTTATAACCAAGATTTTTAATATATTATCAGTATACTATGTCCAAACCGTTTTGCCACTGCGATGCGCTATAATGCTCTGATGTGTGACGTATTATTGGAAGGGTGTGACAATAGAAATGAATATTTACTATCAAATTTAATATAAGCATCATAAATATTACATATTTTGATTGAGATGGAGATTCCACTTCATTTTGTGCTATTGAACTGGACTACAAGTATTAACGGGGCGGGGGGGGCAAGGGTGGGCCACCGCCCCCCCCCCCCAAAAAAAATTAAAAGGAATTTTTTTATATATAAAATATTATATATATCAGATTTGGTTCTATCTTATTGGATTGCTCTTCGCACCGTGAAATTGGATCATAACAAATTGGATCCAAACAATTTACCGTGACAGTTACGATCCAAACAAATTTTTTTATATATAAATATATTATAGCAAATTGGATCATAACAATTTACATTATTTCCAAATTCCAACCAATTTGGGACCTATAGGTTTCTATTCGCGCCGCCGTATCTTTTCTCCCTCACGCCACCGACTCCAGGCTTCAGCGAGGCCAAACTTAGGTCGTATTCAACTGCAGGTATCATTGTGTTGAAACTTTATTTTAGATAGAGAGGGTTTTATAGGTGATTATTATGGGGAAAAATATTACCATTGATACTTATTTTAAGAGAAAGAATAGTGAATCTTTGCCCTCATCTACTTCTAATGTTGAATTGCCAAATAGAGATCCTGGACTACGTCCTCAAATATGGAAATATCCTATAAATCAACAAGATGAAATTCGTCGTGCTTATCTTAAACTTGGTCCATTTCAGTGCAAGCTTCAAAATTATCCTTGACGATTCCTTGATTACATACATTGAAAAAGAAATTGTTTTGAGTTTTAGCACGGATTCAATTATAGATGAGTTTGACAATATGAAAACACGTAGAGTAAGAGTCAAGTGAAGTGATCTTAACTTTTGTAATAGATTTCTTTCAATTTTTAGTATATTATGTCTGTTTTGAATTTCAAGTACTTTTATTTATGATATAGAATATTTTTATTTTCGCCCGTCAGTAAAAATCCTGGGTCCGCCATTGAGTATTAAGGCTTAATATTATACGTAATTGATATTATACACACACACACGTCTTTTGATATCCTTGGAGAACCCAGTTATTAGTTGTTATAATTTCATATCATTAGTGTATGTCCCACTTTATCGGGGGAAAAAAAAATGACTCGTGGAATTGTAAAAGTTATAACCTTGATCAAGCAGCTAGCGATGATATATATTGACCATGCAACATTTATCATTATCCACGATCTACTTTTACTGCTATAGTTTGGATATATCTCTCATTATTTTTTTATCACCACACACACACACACCCACACACAAGTTTCTCTTGAAATTTAAATAATTACACATAATCAATATATAGATCGGCATGTGATTGGTGGGCACATGCGGGATCCATGCTAATTTATATATTATATAAATCAAGTGATACAAAGCCTTAGCTGTGTAGCAAATAGGATGGTAGTGAAATGAGAAACCGACACGTTCCTTTGCAATTATTGAGGAGCTCTAGCTATATGCCTATATATAGCTGCATATCTATATACAATTAAGCAACTTAATATCCCGGCTTGATTAATTAAGAACTCGATGATTGTTATGTGTACATCAGGGAGTTTTATAAGTAAAAGATATAATTTTTTTAAGGGGGCTCTCCTTTAGCACTTGATAGATTAATTTTTTTGGTAAAAATTCTACTTATAAGACTTAATTGTGATAGTAAAATTCATATGAAGTTACAATTATTTTAAAAATTTAAACATTATAGTATCAAAGTTACAAGCTACCTTACCTCTCAAAGTTATTATAATTCAAATCATTCAATAAAACATAGATATAATTTTAAGGTAGTAGTAGTAGTAACAATAATTCTTCGAAGATAATAAGAATTTAAATATTTTTCTTAGGTTCAATTAATGTAGTAAAGTTATTATTCCATGTATAAGTAAAATATATAATAATTTCGTATATAAGTTTTCTCCAACACTGAGAAGTTATTGGATATGATAATGAAAAGATGGGTACAGGGTTTTACAAACTATTACAAGGAGAAAAGTGAGTGCCATTTTGAAGACAAAGATGGCTTATCGTGTTCTATCATTTTCCACTGAAAGATGGCTTCTTTTTGACCCACATGGATCATCATTCCTATTTGTATATATATTAGTTTAGTGGTGGGTCATTTTGAGTTTTGGAGTTTATCACTAACTTATTGATTTGCACTTAATGGATTACAATCTTGATTTGTCTCAAACCAATTAATTAAATGACAAATTAACTCTGATGCAAATGAACACTTTAAACAATTTATTTCCCAGTTGCAACAGTTAGCATCACTCAATATTTCCACTTTCGTCTTCAGTTCCATTAGTGGGAAATGTAATGCTACCTTATTCTTCTTTTTGGCATATGTAACACCCCAACTTTTCACAAGCGGTATAATTTTTTTCTTTAAACATCATTTCAAAATGATCGAGTAGTGCATGGAGCTATTGAGTAAGCGATATATATATTAAAATACCCATGGTAGTATGTCTTCTTGTTTAAGCAACGATACTGAAGTGTTTCAAAAGTAATGACGAAAGGAGTCTTGGTTGGGACTCCCTACGCGTCTTTGCTTGTCCTTCTTCTCGATTCTCGGTCCACCCGATCCACGAAGCTAAGTTAAGAGCGAGGTCCATGCATCGAACCCAGTGTAACGGTTAACCTCATGATTACATACATCATATATGTACAACGAGACATTCTTAGACTCTTGGCAACATTTACTATGGTCGGACATAGGATATACATATCGAGATATATGAGCAATAACAATTGATCGGATGACAGACAATCATCTGATCGGATGATAGACAACGATCTGATCGGATATACAGAGACAATAATACAGTCGGATATACAGAGAATAATACAGATCGGATATGCAGAACAATAGTACAATCGGATGTACAGACAATAGTACGATCGGATGTACGAGACAATAGGCATGACGAAACAACGATACAATCGAGTACAGGCATGACAGACAATTGGCATGACGAACAACAACGTACAATCGGAGTACGAGGCATGACGGACAATATACACATATGCATACAATAAACATCGAGTTAAGGTTACCGATGCGAGAACGTACCTTCGTTGATGTTATTCTATGCGTTTACGAAAAACAACGAAACGTCCAACGGTGGCACGTCGGACGAATATAACGGCCCGACAAATCGAGTTTCGGCGTCCTATAAGAGTAATATCACTTTCATTAGTGATTTGATACTATATCTGGCATTTTAGGTAAAAATTACCATTTTGCCCTTACACCCCTGTCGGCGAATTTCGCCAGCACTTCGTTACTCTTACAAATTTTCTTCCCGAAATTTCGCCAGAACTTCGACGCAACTATGATTTTCGAAAATAATGACTAAAATAGCCCTCCCATATGATATCCAATCATACTTGAAAATTTAAAGGCTATTCTAACATTACTACTCTAACTATCGAAAGAACTACGAAAGCTTAAAGCTCGGTACCGAAAAACTTACCCAGAGCTTCGCTGCGAATTTTCCCCCAGAGCTCCTCTCTCTAAAACCTCTCACTAACTTTCAAAATCCACAAGGGAATGGTGTGAAGAATGAAGAGCAATGCCCCCCCTATTTATAGAAAAAGATTGGGCCAACTTAGGTAATTTTCTCCAAAACTTCCATTCAATTACAACCATGCATTTTAGGGTTTGGGAGGTGGCTCATCCTCCTCCAAGCAGCCCTTGCACGAAATTTTGGCCCCAAAAGTCAAGGGTTTGGCCAATGGGAGGTGGCCATGTGTCACCTTCGAAGCTTTGAGGCCATTTCTCCGTCGGTGCAGATTCGCGTGATTTCGGAGAAATCTCAAAATTCTGGATTTACAACTTTGAAGACCTTCTCTTCCTCATCAATAATATCTATTTAAACTTGAATTTTGACTTTAGACAGGGTTCAAGCTGTCATTTGAAGTTTCTCGAAAACGTGTCGAACGCGTCGGTTTGAATGCATTTACGAAATCACCAACTTCTTGAAAAAATTCATGATTCCAAATATGTCAAAATAAATTCAAACTCATGCCTAGATGTTGAGTTAGAATTTATTTTCCTTATATCCAAAGTATACCTATATGCATTTTTCCTATTTTGTTTTATTAGGAAATGCACAAACGACTTCAGAATTTTCTTCCGGAAGAGTTTAACAGAAGATAAAATTCCACTGATCATTATTTTTCCCTGACTTTGGAAATCTCATTCCTAGATCTCTAGATAGGATCCGTTTCCTAATTATTGAATTACTATTCACTATTTTTACTTTAATTAATTATAATATTATAATATTACAACTTGCAACAATAATATCTAGATATTATTTTGCAAATTCTTATCAATTTTGCTCCAACATTTCGGTCCATATTCTGGTCCTTTTTAATTTATTTTTCGTTTTTTTTTAATTATTTAATTAATTAATATTATATAAAATAATTATTTAATAATTATTTTTATATAATTTTTTACAAAATTTCCCTATTGGTCCATACTTGTTTTTAGGCTCAAAAATACCTAAACTCATCCATTTTCCTCAAAAATTTCTAATTAATTAGCAAATATGTTTTTACTAATTCTTGGCCAAAAACCACTAATTTTAGGGTTTTACATAATTATCTCCGAATTTCCTTTGCTTATGCTTAAGTAATTAGCCCAATATTACTTAATTACTTAATTATCACAAGTTGATAATTTTATTACTTAGAACACCTCATTACCTTCATACTTTTGTATTGACATCTTTGTTTTCATGTCTCTGCATTATCTTAGCATTTACGGGGTATTTCGGTCATTTCCTTACTTTTGAGTATTCTTCTACAACTTCTCTAAGTTTGTAACTTAATAAATTACCTAAATTAGGGACAATATCCTTCCCTATTTTAAATAGATTTTTACTTGCCTCTTTTATAGCTTTCACGGGGTATTTATAACCCATAATGTGTTTAGGGACCTATTTGCAAATTTTCAAACGTCTTTAGGGACCTATTTGCAAATTATCTAATTTCCAGAGAATTTACCCTAACAACAAGGTAAACTCAATACAAGGTGTTTGAGACCTCATATTCACCTATTTTCAATATGTATATTTCCCAATTTTCGATATTTACCTAAGTGTGATTTTTAGGGTATTACGGCATAAGAATACTTGTTTTTTTAAGAAAAAAAGTTAGATGTGAGATCCATGTATTTTGGTGTGAGGTGAGCTATACTATTTATAACCTATGAATACAACAACTATGTTATAAATTATACATACATATATGTATGCAGTTGATATTAATATATAAATCTTGGAAATTATATAATTGAGTACTATGATGTTGATAATGCCCCGGCTCCTCTCAAATTTTTCATAAGCAAAAATTTCTGAGAGTTGAGCCTTGAAAGCTTATTAGGCCGGGTTAGAGCATGCCTTAGGCTCAAAGAACATTTACAAAAGTATTTACTGGTCGCCCATCAACAAAATTTTCACATCGAGTTGGAATTTGAACTCAACCTCATAGATTATGGCTAACTCCTTGCCAATTAAATCAACTTTTGTTGGTGGCTTCTCACAAATTTTGTTCAAAGCAGGGGTTTGATAATTTAGTTATATTTAACTGTACTGTTTCAAGAAGTACAAATTGACTTTTTATAAGAAAAGGAAATAAGATTTTCTTTTCAGTGTCTGTTGATTTAAACCAAGAATGCCAGAGCTGCATATCCAACTTAATAATGCACGCAGACAGCTGAGAATGAAAGTATGACCAGGAGCATAAACTTTTTCCAAATGAAATATTGCATTGGATGATGTTGGTGACAAATAAGCTCATGGCAAAAGATACTTCTAGCCTGAATTCATAAATTTTCAGAAGTTTTTATTTCAAATGTTGTAAGAAATTATAAATTGATGAAAGCATATATATGGAAAAAATGAAAACGTCATAGAAGTTCAGGGTTTCAGATTCTGAGTTCACATTCCGTTCTTAAATTTAAATGAGCAGTGTGCTAGGGGTTTTTTAATACTAGCTAATAATATCAAGAATATCCTTTTTTTCTATTTTTTATATTCATTAAATTCTTGTAATGGATAACGCTTATCGCCAACAATAATGTTATAATATTTTAATGAATACTTTTTAAAACATTTTTAAAGGAAAAAAAGAGAGAAAACAAGTGGGGCCAAAACGGGAGAAAAGGAAGAAATGTTGTGGGGGGATGAAGTCGAGATAAAAAATATATATACATGTGTAATTCAATGAGATAATATCAAAACATTAAGTGGAATAAACTATGTGCATATACATGTAATTAAGCCAACGTTTAAGGAAATCTATGATATTGAATATTAAAATTAGATATATTACAAATAAAATTAAAAAAAAGGAGAGAAATATGCCAACCATCCTTTATGGAAGGAAAACAAGATCCTTTCCCATGTTGAAATGGAACATTTTATGTTGATTACTTTAGTCTAAAATATTTTATTTACAAATAGAATGATAGATTTTAATTTTGTTTAGGTTATAATGTAGGAATTTTAAGAGTAGGCAGACTTAATTTCATATAAGAATTGGACATAACATTTTTACCAATTAAAAGGGAATTGGACATAATGAACATTTTAATATTTTGGATTAAGACATGCATGGTGTAATACCGGATATTTATCGGAATATTATAAATAAAGTTGGATATTTCGATAAGTGAAATTTCAATCTCCGGTCTTGTATAAATACAGTCTATTTTCTAAGTAGAATTTCTGTAAGAAATTAGGGAGTTTAAGGGCCAAAGTGCCAAAATGACCAAAATGCCCTAGAAAGGGTAATTAACTTAGAAAATTTATGGAAAAATCCTAAAAGACAGTTAAATGACCAAGTGAGTTAGGAGAGTATATAATCTCTAATTATTGTAATTTTATAAATTATGAAATTGGAGAAATTGTTGGAAAATACTCAAAAAGAAGTAAAAGACCAAAATACCCTTGTAATTATGGAATAATGCAAGAGGCATGAAAATACTAATGTTAATACAAGTGTATGAAGGTAATGAGGCATAGTAATTAAGAAAATTATCAACAAGTGATAATGAAGTAATTAAGTAATATTGGACTAATTACTTAAGCATAAGCAAAGGAAATTCAGTAATAATTATGTGAAGCTCAAAAATTAGTGAAAATTAGTTGAATATTAGTAAAAATGTATTTACTAATTAATTGGAAATTTCTATGAAAAATCATTGAGTTTAGGTATTTTTAAGCCTAAATACAAGAATGGACCAATTAGGTAATTTTGTGGAATTTTTGGAAAAAGTAAATAAATAAGTAAATAATTAAATAAATAATTAATTAATAAATAAATATTTATTAAAAAAAAAAGGGCCAGCCGATTTTCCCAAGAGGAAAAGAAAAAAAAAAAAACAAAATGAAAAATGAAATAAAAATCAAGTTGGCAAGTTGCATCTTATAAGTTTGTGCATTTTCCTAATAAAACAAAATAGGGAAAAATGCCTATAGGCATATTTTTGAAATAAGGAAAATAAATTCTAACTCAACATTTAGGAATGGGTTTGAATTTATTTAGACATATTGGAATCGGTGAATTATTTCCAAGAGATTGGTTATTCAGAAAACAATTCCGACACGGACGCGTTCGGACACGTTTTCGAGAAAACTTCAAGCTGGACAGGTTGGAGGCCTATATGGAATCAAAATTTAGGTTAACTTGGACATTTCTACTAAGTGAGAACATGTCTTCAAAGTTGTAAATCCAGAATTTTGAGATTTTTCCGAAATTACGCGAATCGGGTACCAATCGGAGAAATTCATCCGGGTAGGCTTCTAGAAGGGCCACATGGCCACTTCCCATTGGCCAATTGGTGCCACCTCAGCATGTGGGCAGGTCGGCCAAGAGGAAGGAAGAAGAAGAAAAAACTTTTTGAAAAAGTTACTTTGGACGGTCCGGATCGTTTCTCATAAAGTTGATCAGACCAGTAGAAATCCTTCCCCCGTTTCTATAAATACCCCCTTCCTCTTCATTTCTCACAATTTCAAGAGCTCCAAACCGAAAATCTAGAGAGAGGAGAGAGAAGGAGAAGGCCGGGGAAAATCTATAGCGAAGCTCTGGGTAAGTTTTTAGGTCTCAGAGCTTTAAGCTTTCATAGTTCTTTCAATAGTTCGTAATGCTAGAGTAGTCTTTATTTTTATGATTGGATATCATATTGGAGGGCTATTTTAGTCTTTATTTTCGAAAATCATGATGGCGTCGAAGTTCTGGCAAAATTTTGGGAAGAAAATAGCCTATGTAGCGGAAGCGCTGGCGAAATTCCGCCAAGTAGGGGTATAGGGGCAAAATGGTAATTTTTACCTAAAATGCCAGTTATAATGTCAAATTACTAATAGAAGTGACATTATTCTCATAGGATATCTGAAACGCTGATTCTGCTTCCCGTTCTGTTGTCCGAATGAACGTTGTTTGAAGTTCACGTTTTTAAAGTAAAAGTACGTTTTCGCGGTGGTACCTAACGTCACAAACGAAGGTACGGACGCGTACTGTAACACTAATCTTGTGCTTCTTAAATGCATATATGTCAAGGATATGTCGTAGACCGTTATACGAGCAGTTTTAAACGGGTTATGTTTGGAATGCGTTATGTTTTCCTAGCGGCGAGGACACGAGTGTTTATCGTGGCCTTTGGTGAATAGTGCGAGTGTTGTTGTTATTTACCCTATGGGGCTTTACATATTGCTCGTGCTTATGTTTTGTCGGCATAATGATCATGCATCTCTAGTATGCTTATGATATCTTGTTGTATTAGCTCTAGAATATCGGTTGGTTGTATCTTTGTGTTGTTTGGGTATGAGGTTAACCAGTTACACGAGATTCAATGCGTTGAATTGAATCTCATTTGTAGCTTCGAGTCGGGAGGACCACGGTTCGTGGATCGAGGCAAATACCCGAGTAGGCGTGCGGTGAAGATTTATCTATCTTATCGCTTTACTGTTTCTTTCTGTTATTTCCTTTCTAAACCTTAGGATTACGTAATCATTACAATGTTACACAATGGTTGATGTTTTGGCTAAGAATCCAATTACTCTTTCGCTCTATTGCTCTACTCGATTGTTTGTTTGAAAAAAAATATTTCCGCATTTCAAACATGGGATGTTACACATGGTGTTGAATTTGCTGGTGTGTGTGTATATATATATTCTCTTATACTCCAAACCAGTCTAGATGGAATAATTTTTAAATTAAATATGGGTAAGTTTTCCCCATAAAATTTGATGATTTTCGCAATCAAATTCGATACTTTGCTTGCAATAATATAAAAAATTCTAATGCATGATAAGATAGATCAATATTTATGTTATTAATTGGCTCATCTGGTTCAATCATGTAAGAGATAAGCATTTTTTTCCCTTCAAAAAGGGCATTGTTCTTAAAGGGGAAGCTCTGACAACTCAAGAAATCTTATCGAATCCATCTAAGTATCTGAGCCAGAGAATTATATGTATGGTGTTATCTTGTGAGTTGACTTGCATAGTTAAACTTGTCTTTGCCTTTTGTTTTTGATAACACACCAAAATTACCCCTACATTTATAGGAACCATCAATTAACATCAAAAGACTCGGGTATTGATTCCTCATACACTTAATTTTCCCATCAACTAACTACGACACTAAGTCCCACATGCTCCTCCACTCACAATGTTTTTTTCCCCAAACTTTACTAAATACAAAATATAAGTTCTGTTCTGATAATATAAAGTAAAATATTTTATTTTTCTTCTATTTTACCTTTTATATAAATAATTGAATATTATAAGTAATTAAGTTAGTATTGATGACTTTTGATAATTGATATATTTCTCTTTTTAGTGTAGTAATTAAATTAAACTAAACCTTTATTGTGAATCGAACAAGTACAAGAGATGGAGGGGTTGGAATAGACTATGCTCATATTAAGAGAATTTGTGGTTTTTTAGCTTTCAGTCGTACACATAACTCAGAAAGTCATGGTTCTGAGTTTTAAAACGTTGTTCTCTTCCTTTTAGCTGTTATTTGTATTTATTCCTCGAATTTAAGCGTTGTTAGGAATATTTAGGGTCTAACTTTTTTAACTAATGTCATTTTTATACACAAAATTTGAATTATTGTGTCTACTTAAGGGAAGTCGATTTTTTTTACTTAATCCAACAAATTTTTGTTATAATTATTATTTTTAATTATACCCTTATCTTGATTATTACTAGTAAGAGTGGATATATATATATATATAGACACACACTCCGTATAATGAAGAGAATAGATAAAAATTAAGATATCTTACGAAATTTAAAAGGAATCCTAGCTATAGTTATTGCAGTTTTTAATTTATGAGACACATTTGTAAACGAAAATTGGACGAAGATGTATTATTATTTCTTGAGAAATATATTTTCTTTTATTAATCTGTGTCATATGAATAAGATTAATCTATGAGGCATTTCACATATATAGCCTAAATAATAGATTCAGGGTTAAGGTGCAAAAATATTCATCAACTTATGCTAAAAGTACGCCTAAGACTATAAACTTTTATTATGTGCAAAGGTACCTATAAACATTCAAAATCAGAGCAAAAATGACATATTTGTCCAAATGGGCTAACGTTTGTTACTTTTTATAGTATGGCCCACACTATTTTTATGAAAGATTGAAAGTATCAAAATATACACCCCCAACTCGAAATTATAAAGGTGCAAAATATTCATAAACTTTTATCCAAAGTATGACAAATACCATATGCTTTTCGAAGATGCAAAAATACTCATGAATATTCAAAATAGACATGAGAGTGCCAAAATATCTCTAACTTATAAAAAAACTTATATGTTTAACTATTCAAATTCTATGCTATTGTTATCAACATAATTTAGAATTTTATGCATCAACTTTAAATTAACAAGAACATTACTAGCTATTATCTACTCATGTACTCCTATTTAAAAGTCACTTCTAACATGTTTTATCAGAACTAAGAAAAATCTTAAACTTAAGTAATTATGTCTTTAAACTTAATAACTTTCTAATTTTATCCTAATTAATATACAATCAACCCTAAGTAATTAGACATGATCATAAAGTATATTGAACGTGATAATGTGTATTATGCCAGTTAGAGTACATGCTCTCAAATTTTCTATTAATTTTCTATTTTGATTTTTGTAGATTTTATTAAGAAATTAACTTACAATTAACATTTAAAAACTCTATTTCATTTTTCTAAAATTTTTAAAAATTAAATTTTAGGTGTAAATTATAAAACCATAAAAAATAATTATAGAGGAACATATTATTGTTTGTCAAAAAACCATTAAAGTGGCCCGGATATAAAATTTATTTAATTTAAAAATGAATCAAATACTCAAATTAAGCTAGATTCAGAATCCAAAGAGAAACAAAGAACTAGATGTAAGATCTAAATTTGATTAGAGTACCCATCAAATACATAAAAATAATTTTCATAAAATATATTCACCATGTGTGTGTGTTTTTTTACTTGGAGGTATATTAGTATTTTCATCTCCATTTTGAATGTTCATATGTATTTTTTTTTATAAAGCATATGGTGTTTAGCGCACTTTGGTTAAAAGTTTATGGTTATTTTTGCACTTACTATTTTTAGTTGGCGTATTTTGGTACCTTTAGAAAATTAGCATGGGCTCTACTAGAAAAAGTAATGGACGTTAGCTTATTTTAATTGAACTGTCATTTTGGTCTAATTTTGAATGTTTAAATATACTTTTGCACCCCCAAAAAATTATAATGTTAGACACACTTTTGATATAAGTTTGTGGGTATTTTTACACATTAAACCTAGATTCTATAATACTGTTCTCAAATTATTACATGAGTTACAGACACTAATCATTATATTATTTCCCATTTCACAGAGGGCAAAAAATTAATTCTAATAAGTCTAAAGTATTAATTCCTATGAAATAAATTTGGGGTTGATATCATTGTTGATCCTTACTATTTGATCTAGTTTTAGTTTTAGCCTATGTAGTTTCAAATAGTTGGTTTTAATCACTATAACTAGTATATAAGGATTTGATCTGAATTTAGGTATGATGATCGAATTAAAATTAAAACTCGTTAAAATTATAGACACTAGTTATTAAACTTAGGTCAAATTTTTATTAAACTATACAAACTAAAACCAAAATTTGATCAAATTATAAGAACTAACAATTATATATTAATCCAACAAATTTATTTAAAAGTGACATTCTACCTTTTGCTCTCAGTATATATAAAGAGATTAATTAAATCTACAAAAGAATACTACTAGTACTAGTCCTAATTATAGGAGCTAGCTATAAAGTTGGTTTTGATCATAAATATAACACATCATTTTTTTTTTTTTTGTATAAAAACATCAATCTATTTCATCTCTAATATTAATAATTTTTCCCAAGCTAATTTTTTTTAACTTATAAATTGATATATAATCTAAATTTATACTTGAGCATTTTAGAAAAATCATATCATAGTTGTTACAATTAAGTATTTTATCTAATTTTTTAATTTATCCAAATTAATTAAATAACTCTTATATTTAGCATCAGAGGATTGAAGTACATTTTTGTTAGATTTTAACTTTAAAAAAATAGTAAAGGGCATCTTCTTTAGTGTTTGTTTTTAAAAAAAAATGACCGGCGATATGATCGGTGGCTCCAAAAAAAGGCATTCTTCAAAAGAGTAAAAAGACAACTTTGAGAAAGGAATAAATATATGTATATAAGCAAAAGCACAGAAAAAAATAACACACACACACATATATATATATAGTGCAAACTTTTTCACCTTTTAGCGTGTGGCAAATAATAGGTATATATGAATAATTTTTTTACTCAATTCAATGTATATGTTTATTCCCTCCTTTCCTTTAACACCCGGTTTTTGCACACTGATCTCGTGGAAGAAGATTGTTACATGTTGGTAAAAACCTCTTTTGTACAATGACATATCTGCCTTTTTTTTTTTTTTATTTTTATTTTTTACTTTCTTTTTTTTTACTAATTATTACACGTCTTCACCTGATTAATTATCATTGCCGTCTTACCTTGTAGCCCCTAATTTTCATTAAATTTTGGTCTGGAATCACTTGGTTTTAAATAATTAATAAGTATAAATGAAATACCCGCTCCATTCTCTAGAACCATTGTGTTTTTTTAAGATTATGGCACACAGGTTTTGCAATATTCAGTCAACATGAAAAATTACTATAAATTGAATAAAGTAATCTCATATTCAATCTTCTTATTATCCAAGAAAAATCGAATAACACAGATAAGAACGGAAACATCACTAGCTTATAGTGAGAATCGAGTCAAGCTTTTTGTTCCCCTACTTTTGCAATTTGTACCTTCTATTTATTTCGTATCCCACTGGCATATCTTCTTAACTTTATGAACAAAAATCCATCTCTATTACTTTCTGAACAAAAAATTTATGAATGAAATATGGCATTTATGGCATCACAATTCAATTATACATAGTTCCAACAGTAGACTGCACATCCATTACATGAAACGACAACCTTTTTCTTATTTGTTTTCTGCCTCCAAAAGATCGATATATTGATCAAAATCTTCAGCATTTTGTCAACCACATTTAAATCATGCTTCCACTTGCTATATTATGTTTTATTCCCTTATTAAATGATCGACAATGATAATTCGAATCCCAAAAGATAATGTGTGTGTGTGTGTGTGTGTTTTTGTAAAATCAGATATACCCAATACTTCTGCTTTGACATGCTTAGATCTTTGTTATGGTTAATTATGAGTTTAAAGGCCTTGTGTGGACTGACTAGCTAGTGATGGGTAGGTATTACATATTAATGAGATGTTCGCATTTCTGACACTATCCATTTATAATTATGTATGCAGCGTTATAATTGGACTCATGGCCTCTAATGTATGTTCCTCTTATTCTCTCTAATACCTTTTGTAATGTTCTGACCTCCCAAAAGTTTTTTCTTGCTCCTTTTAGTCATTAGTTTCTATATAAAATAAGTTACATTTTAATATCTCACGGTGATGAAACTGTGCGGTTTTTATTTATTTATTTATTTTACGATTTTTCAAAAAAAAAAAGTCTATAGTTGTGCGTTTTGATTCATTTTCTTTCAAAAATCATAAAAAAAAATTAAAAGATAGGCACAAAGGAAACAATCATTTAATGTAAAATCTAACGATGAAAAGAAATAAGAAAAAACATTTAGGAAGATAGGGTATTACATAGAGGCACTTTAGAGCTTCAAACTTGTTATAATTCCATTGATGTAACACACTTAACACACAGAATAAATATCAAGGTAGTTTATACTTTAATTTCCTTTTGATTCTTCAGGTAATTCTGTATTTCCTACTTATATCATACTAGCATATACATGTACCCTGAAATTCTGAAACTAACTTCCCCCAAATTTTTCCCCATAAGAACTTTCCCTAATTGTGTAGTGCCAGAAATTATCACATTATTGCTCTTCACTTTAGACAAACAATATAGGGCAGCGAAGAAAAGGATATAGATGTGTGTGTGTGTGGAGGGAAACATGACGAAGTCCACTGGTAAAGGCAATTACTTTAGATGTGTGTGTGTGTGTGTGGAGGGAAACATGACGAAGTCCACTGGTAAAGGCAATTACTTTAGATGTGTGTGTGTGTGTGTGTGGAGGGAAACATGACGAAGTCCACTGGTAAAGGCAATTACTATACAACATCATGGTGCGTAGTTGTAACAGTATCATGCAAAGTATAATACTGCTGGTAGGGCTAATGAGCAATAATTATATCAGCAAAGAAAATCCCGTTAAACAGAAATACCTACTTGAGGTTGAAACTAAGCATCGATGACTTTATTTTAGTTCCTCTCATCATCAATATGGCATTATGATTTTACTAACTTTGTATTCCTGCATTACTTTTTTTGTTTGTGCGATTCTCTATTGTTGGTGGGTTCTGGTGGTCTGGTGGTTCGACACGTTGCTATCAGAATTCAGAAATTATTGTTGGGAGGCAAACCAAATATCCCAACTTGATTTTGGTCTTCATGTTTTTGACGAAAAAGCTTGTTATAATCCAATACTCGTTATATTATAAATGTTATGTTAACAACATGAATATGACCAAGTTCGCATGTAACACTAAAGAACAACAAAACAAAACCCTAGTCCCTAGCTATATACCTACCTATATAGGTGTTGTGTTCAAAATCATAGCTACATGGTGCTGTTTATTGCGTATACAAGTAAACTAATAATATAATGAACTCTTTTCAAAAAATGGAAAATGATCTTTGCATTTCTTTTAACCACAATAATTATAAATATAATGTTGACTTTCATTATTTCCCATCTGATCAATGAAGTCAATATGTGCTTCACTTAATATGCAAAAAGAAGAATATACTATACATTTTTCATTTCAACTACTAATGACATATAGATAATATATATAGGATCGGATAATCATATTATCAAAGAAAAAAATGAAATCTGATTTAGTTGTGAAAGATATATTTACAAGACACTACTCTTGACTCGCCTTTTTAGCATTGAAGGCAAATTCAAAGAACTTCTTTGTGTGTGAGAGAGATAGAGAGAGAGGAATAAGCGTATTGAATTCCGTAGGGGGATTCGGTTTTGAAGACAAATTCAAAGTGGTTTCATTTTCAAATATATTCAAAGATAAGTATATAGCCTCTGTCATAATCGAGTACTGTGTAGACGAATATGGAGAAATATAATCCCCCTCTTTCTCATGTTTTCTGGAAGAGGAATTAATTAACAACATGCTGCCAGAGATATATATATATATATATATATATATATATATATATATATATATAATTAAAACATATATATGTATGTATATAAGCTGATCAATAATGACATAACTAGTGATCGTTCCCACACAAGATGGTCGGAAACTTGTCTCATGATGGAATTCTGACCAGATATCGTGAGATCCCTAACCATATCTCCAATGCACCTTGCTTCCTTCCTATTTGTGATCTGTGACTATGAATAATTGTACTTCTTTCTCTTTTTGCTCCTTCTTCATCGAACCCCACCATTTTATGTCTTTCAAAAAGACATGTCATATCAGTTTTCCCTCTCTGACTCTCTGTAAAATATTAACAAAAATTCTTCATTTCATAACTTGAAAATTTTTTCCCTTCTTCCTTTAAGGGTCATTATCAGAACTCCAAATATTAATTATTTATAACTTATAAGGCGTTTAACTAACAAAACTGTTGTTAATTACTTATTTGAAGTTTGAACTTCCAGCAGATAGTCAATGTGCGCTTTGATTATATTAATTATTGCAGGAAAAATTTCTATGAAGGAGTGCTGTACAAAAAATTATTAAAAGAAAGAGCAATTTATTGCACAATGCTCCCACCAGCTGATGGAGTCTAGAGAGATAGGATTTGAACCCATAAGATCAAAGTCACATGTAGCAACTGGGAGAGACTGTATAAAAGATTATATATGGGGAAAAATCTTGAGCAGAAACCTAAGCTGAAAGATTGAATTGTACAATTTCACTCCAGAAGTAATCACTCAGGAGTGCTAATATCCAAAAAAAAATTTGAGGAGCATTTTGCCCTAGAAGTAATCAAAACGTTGCAATTTTCCCTTTGTCGTTGAAAATGTTAATGGTTCAGATCAATTTTTTAATCATTAATGTTAGTTTTTTCATAGTTAGGGAAAAATTGTTCCTTTTTCACATTTTCTATGCAAAATTGCTTCTAAAAAAAACTTTTAGATATCTAGCACTTATGATGAGTGATTACTTGCAGAGCAAAATTGCACATTAACCCCTTGGCTGAATGATACTCCTCTAATCCTTAATTAAAACATATTTATCTAATTTAAGGAGATTAATTAAACAAAAAAATAACTATACCATATGTGACATATCTCATTAATATATTCATGTAAGTAATATAAGATTATATATTAGTTTATAAGTTAGACAAACTAGTTTAAAGATAAATTATGAATATATATATAACAGATAAAATTCACCCCCAAACTATACTTAGAGTATCAAACTACAACTTGCAAACTCAGAGCGGTAGCTTTTTTCTTTTTCTTTTTTTGGGGTGAAGCAGAACTTGCCTTAATTTTAAGATAAAGATACATTGAACTGCAAAGAATTGATGTGAAGCCACCCATCAATTCCTAGACTGTTCGAAGAACTCTTTTTTATTGTTCTTTGGTCACAAATGGATTCAGATTAGCTTTGAGAATAAGAATCAGACAAACATTCGTGACGCTAATTAAGACAAACTTATTTTGCAAATGGTGCCACTTGCTGCTCTTGTACGTGGCCTTTGTTGAACCAAGTTGCATGAAACTGCCATCATTTCATAAACATTTTTAGAGATCGATGCTTACTTTAAAGCTTAAAGGGTTTCATAAAATAAATTACATTCGAAGCTCATGAAGTTAAAGAGATAAAGTGATGATATAAAGAAATGATAAATCTGAATGTGACATACTACTTCTCTTTATAATTATTTTTTTATTTTTTTTTCTATTAAACTATACACAGTCAATTTGTGATTTTTTTTATGGTAGATATACTTTTTGGCGTTGACACCGATACCTTCGATAAATAAGTGCTGAAAAGGGACTTTACTTTGTTTAGAAATTTGACTTCAACATCTAGTAAAACTCAAATATCACAAATTATTCTGCATGCCCAAATAAAAATAGAAAATAAATAATTAAATAATGCTGGCCCAATTGATAATGGGCCTTCTACAGTGGCCCATACTGTATTTAGAGGTCTTAAATTTGTAACCACGCTTTAAAGACAGCCCAAAAGAAATTGTCAGTGGGCCTGAAATATATTTCCATAACTCCTACCTCACAACGTTCTGATTCTATCCAGGATTGTTTGGGAATCATTCCCTCTACTTTGAAATTTCTGTGTTTTTTCTGTCTTTTGGCTTTTAGTCATCCTTTATATCAACCAAAAAAAAAAAAAAATCTGCCATCAATTTATTCTTCATTCATCAGTTATGATCCATAAAAATAATACTCCATCATTCTTTTTTTTTGATAACTATACTCCATCATTCTTAAATATAAGACAATATTAACTTTTTTATGTAAAGATTAAGAAAGCTAAATAAGTTACTTAATCATATTATGTTGTGTATCCTTAAATTATATATCAGTTTATTAGTTAAACTAATTAGTTTGAAGAAAAAAATATGAATACTATAAGGTAATTTGTTTAGCTTCATTGATTTTTCTAAAAAAGTTAACTCTATCTTATATTTAGGACCTGAGGAGTATATTTTAAGATATTCAAATTAATTTAATGAACTTCATATTCTTCATTTTTTGAGGTGTAGTTTATCGTCGGTAATGTTGTATAATGGTCATGGTTTTCTCATCAGTACTTAAACATTCCCTTTGTCATTGACGGAAATCAGAGTGGCAGTGAATTTTATAATTGTGTGTTCTAAGTGCATAGGCGAGAGTTGTTACTAGGAGAGCTTACAACAGTGTTCTATTGTGCCAACTAACTATAACTGTCCAAAGACTAACTGACTTATCTACCCTTACAGTGATGGTAACAACTAACTGTCCATTATCATGACCTAGTTAATTAGTAGAAAGATGAACATGGTGTGGCCAAGATAAAAGAAGAACATGCACGATTGGTATGTCGCATATCTCATGTACTGCAAATTTTCAGATAACAATGTCTGGGGTGGGTATTGGTACTAATATCTTTTGATCACCATGGGCTCAAAAATAATGATGATAAAGTAGATAAAGAGGGGAGATAAAGTACATAGATCAAATTTATACGCATAGATTAGTTCATAATAACCTTTTACTTAGCTCCTGATGTAACCAAAAAATGCATTTGAATGTTAAATGGAACAAATAATGGGTGTATTTGGAGAGAGCATTAGTGAGTTGCGCATCCACAAAAGTCAAAAAAAAAAAAAAAAGTAGCAATAGCTTATAAGTCGTATGTGAAATGTTTGGATAGAGCATTAAGTCCACTGGACTTATAAAAGCCTCATCTCTACTAGGCTTCCTAGACGCTCAAAATCGTAGCTTCTGGCTCACTGGACGCATCTCAAAATCTCGGAAGCCTCACCAGGGGAAGCTGAAACCCATTGTCCTTTTTTCTCTTTATTGTTTATTAATTTGTTTAATAATCATTTAACTTTTTTCTCAAATTAAAATTTGTATATTACATTATCTCTCTCTATATATATATATAGTATTCAATATGATTCATGCTCTTTTCAGTCATTTTTCATCTCAACTAACATTTGAAATAATAATCCAAACACTCATCAATTTAAAAAAAGAAAAGTCACTTCTGCAAAAGTCAAACGGGAAATCCAAACACATATGTACATTTACAACCTGATTTTTTTCTATTAGGCTTCTGCAAAAGTCAAATAGAAGATAAGTCAAGAAAAAGAAAAGTCACTTCTGCAAAAGTCAAACGGGCAATCCAAACACATATTACAACCTGACTTTTTCTATTAGGCTTCTGCAAAAGTCAAATAGAAGATAAGTCACTACTTCCACTACTAACCCAAACATGCAATATATCAACAACACCTTCAAAAGGTCAACATGATTGATTAACATAATTCTTTGCAACCAAAAGTTCACTTGTGCACTTTTTGACTTAAGAGCTTGTTTGGTAGGGTTCTACAACAACCAGACAGGACCGGGAAGGTTATTAGCCCGTGGTCTAGTCCAGAAGGTTGTTCGGTTTGGACATTCCAGCCCAAAGCCCGATCCTACCCGGAGAAAAACCCGATGGCTCTCGGGTTAGACAGATTGGGTCAGACTGGACCGGGTTAGTGGTCTAGCTGGCCCAGTCCACTTTGCCTGAATAACCTTTTTTTTTTTTTTTTTGCAAGAACCTAAAAAACAAAAACCAAGATCCTGTTTCCAGTTGATCAAAATGAAAATAATAATAATAATCCAAAAATGAAATGGTCTGCAGTTATACAATACATGATGTTTGAAAGGAAAATCCAAAAAACAGAAACCAAGATCCAATTGAAGATTTCAATCATTGAAGAAGAGAATATTTCAGACATAAGGAAGGCGAAGACGAAATAAGAATTTGACTATTTTGGCTCCACAAGCACACACAAGAATATCACGAAACGATAGCGACAAGGAGAGGCGGCAAACACGGTGGTGACGATGACCGAGAGTAGTACCAAAAACTCCTACAAAAGCTCGGGACGGAGAGGATCTCGGAGACGAGGAATCGGACGGAAAGGATCTCAGAGACAACGAGTCAGATGGAGAGGATCTTAGAGATGGAGAGTCAGACACAGAGGATCGAGAGACTTCTTAGTTGTTCAAAAGGGCGAATCGGGGACAGGGAGGCTGGACTGGGAAAATTAGGGCAAATAGTAAGACTATATACTCCCTCTCAACGACGTCATTTTAAGCTTAGGCTAGTTTTTTTTTTCCTGAAGGCTATAACACTACTATAAAAAGGTGTTTTTGCGTCTCTAAAAGGCGTCCTTCTTTTTAAAAAGGAAGTAAAAAATAAATGCGGTGGCATTTTTGTAATTATGTATGAGAAAATTTGACTTTTGGCGTCTAAGTTTTGAAATTAGACGCTAAAAGTGATGCTTTTGGCGTCTAAGTTTATATTTAGGCGTCAAAAGCATCACTTTTGGCGTCTAAATTCAAAACTTAGACGCCAAAAGCAGTCGATTTTACCGCCCAACTTTTCATTTACCGCTCAAAAGTGGACTTTGACGTCCTATATTGTGTCTTAGACGCGTTATTTCAAATTTTTTTTGTTTTTTTGTCTTTCTAAAGCATACCCGTGACCACCTGATGTCTTTTTTTAAATTTTTAATTTCATTCTCCTTTCATATCAAATCATATCAGCATATCAGACCCGTGACTTTTGGTTTCAAATCTCCCATGCCTCAAATCTCCTATGGTGACTTCTGGTTTCAAATTTCCTACTCAAATCTCATCGCAGAGTGTGCTTCAACTTCGTCACGGGAAAGGAGACGACGAAAGGTGAGTCAATCCAGATTTTTCAGCTGCCGAGGAAGAGAGCTTCGACGGAGGGAGACGATCCGCATTTTTCACCGCGGGAAGAGGCCTTCGACGGAGGGAGTCGATCCAGATTTTTGCAGCCTCCAGTTTTAGTGCCGTCGGATGACAACGCGGAGCTTCGACGGTGCAAAAGGGGGAAAACATGCTTTAAGGTTTTTCAAGCCAAAGCTTCGATAGAGAAAGTCGATTGAAGCTTCTGGTTTTCTTTTCAAGCTTTTTCAAGCCGTCGAGCATTTTTTATTTTGTGTATGATATTATTGATAGTTTTATGTTTGATTTGCCTTTTTTCTGTTTGATTTTGTGTAGATATGATATTATGGTTGAAGTTTTTGATTTTGTGTAGATCTGATTAGGGATTATGTTGATCGTCGATTATTGCTTTTGGGAATCTGTCTTCTTCTTATCTTATCTGGTCTTTTTTTTTTATTAAAAAAAAGTAATATGACGTCCTAAAAAATTTAGGACGCCAAAACTCTCCCTTTACCGCACCCCCCATTTACGCGTCCTGTGAATAGAGACATAAAACATGCCAAAAATAGGACGTTATATGACTTTTTGTAGTAGTGTAATTATATATATTAATAAAATTATATCATGTATCCGGTAGGACCGGCCTTACTAGTCCAGGATCCTCCTAGCTTGATACCCGATCTTGCCCAATTGTGTTGGGATTTTTCCTTCTTTTGGCGGGTTGGACAGGCTTTGGGTCAGATTAGATCGGGTTCACCGGGTTTTGTGTACACCCCTACTGTTTGGCATAGCTGCTGGACCAAAACAAACCATGAGTATTAAGTAACTAATTTAGCTTCATTAATCTCTACAAAAAAAAAAGTCAACTATATCTTATATTTAGGATCAGAGAGAGTATTATTTATATGGATCATATGAATGAAGAATAAATTGATGGCAGATAGTACCAAAACGTTGGGAGCCTATTTGGCATAGTTGCAGGATAAAAAAAGAGTAAATACCCTTTTTGATCCCTGACATAAAACATGGACCCCATTTTGGTTCTCGATAAAAAAAAGTTTTTAGTCCAAAAAATGTCCTTTTAGTCCATAAAAAGGACGAATAAGGTCGATTGGTGAACATTTTGATCCTCACAAATTTCAAAAGGTCCTTTTAGTCTCATAAAAAGACGAATAAGGGTCTTTTTTTTTTAAGGACCAAAATGGGGTCCGTATTTTTTGTCACGGATCAGAAAGGGTATTTACTCAAAAAAAACCAATGACAATAAAAAAAAAGCCTAATGGGAAAGAAAATATGAAAAAGTATATTTGGTACGACTTCAAATTATGATAAACTATTGAAGAAAAAAATAGTGATTTCTCAAGTGAAGCTACTTTTTGTAGTTTCTTAGTGCCTATCACAATGACTTTTTAAGTTTTGTGAAAAAAGGACTGTCTCCCTCCTCGCTCCCTCCCTGCGCCACAAGTACAACTTTTTGCGTTTATCATGTAGTTTCAGCTGCTATTAATATTTTCTTATACTTGGGTTATGATAGCTTTTAAACAGAATAAACAAGTGAAAAGACACGCCAAATTATTAAATCAGAAACAACAGAAATTATTAGCTAGAAGATTCATTCAAAGTCCAAAATCATCTAGGAAGCAACTTGCTTCTCATTATTGACTTGTTACAGAGTTTCTTAATATTTGTTTTATTGTATTTCCAGATGCTAGAAGACTTGTTGTATTGACTGATTTATTTAAACACTTTATTGCGTTGTAATCTTTTTAATAGTAAATTTTACTATTCTCTCTCTGGCTTTTATGTTCTCCACTGAACCTTTGACTTATTCTTTTTATTTTATTTTTTATTGTTAGTTATATTTTCCGTATAGACAAACGTGTTCGATATATGGTTCCCCTTCCCTAACGCATGCTATTTTTTGTATATGAATATCCCATATCATGTCAGTAAATGTAATATCAATTGCAGTCGAATTAGGATAAGAGATAAGCAAGTTCTTCTTCTCAGGAAAGTACAACACAGTGTGCTTCCTCTGTTCTCACCAGAGACCTTATTATTCTCTCTTAAGATGCAAATCAGCACTACACAACATGTCTGAGGAAACGACGACGTTCAACTCATTCAGGTGCAGTACAAGAAGATATGAATTTCTTGATAACAGCATATAATTCCTTAGCTTTCTGGAAATCGCGATCTTGGATCCCGTGGTACCCTCCTTCTGTGAAGTGTCCCTCCACCTTCACTTTCCTCTCCTCCATCATCTTCATCACCTCCTTCTGTCGATCCACCAGTGGGTCCCCCCCAGTCCCCGTCACCAACACTCTCCATCCTCGCCGTCCGATCCTCTCCACTCTCTGTGGTCCCTCTCCCGCCATCGGATTGCAATACTCATGATCACGGTCACCTCCCTCCGGCAACGACAACTTCCACAATAGGTCCGCTATGCACAGAGGCAACCGCTTATTGTTCATCAGCCTCAATTCGGATCTAGTCCTCTTGATCCCACCGAAGAACGGTTGGACTAGTATCAACCCTCTGATCCACAACGGCTCATGATTCTCCACCTGATCCGCCGCACGTAGTCCCGCGTAGTACGCGATATTTCCCCCTGCGCTGCTTCCCATGACATAACATTCAGAATAATCCGCGTAATGGCTCAACCAACCACCATCAGCTGGACGGGTTTTGATCCAGCGCAGAGCTTCCATGGCATCGTCGTACGCCGCCGGCAAGCGATGCTCCGGAGCGAGGCGGTATTCGACGGAGACGACGACGGCACCAAGATCATCAGCCATGTTGAAGCAGAAATCGTGAAACATGGTGGAGGCTGCACTGAGGAAGATGAAGCCGCCGCCGTGGAAGAAGATGACGAGAGGTAACTTCTTGTTAGAGGGAGGGCATTTCGGGGAACGAAAATGCGAAGCCAGGTATGTTTGGAAGGATTAATGGGGAAGTCTTTGGAAAGAACCGAGATGTGGAGGTTGGGATCCGGTGAGGGAGGACTCACAGGACTGGGAGGATTTAAGCGGGTGAGAGTGCCGTTTGGGTTGAGGACGACGTTGAGCTTGTGGTAGGCGTCGCTTTCAGAGCACGGTGTCTTTTGGGTTGTTGAGTCGTCGGAGTTTGCGATCAAACAGAGAGAGCATAGAGTGAATAAGAGTGTGGTTGACCACAAGAGAGTATTGAAGTGTGAGGAAGGAAAGAGATCCATGGTGATCGGAGCGAGGAATATGGCTTTTCCGGCTCCAAACAATCATTCTCATGTGTCAGTCTTATCTATGAATTCTCCAAAGGACGAGAAGGGAAATTCATTCCGTCTTATCTAAAAGATTAAGATACCGGGTCTTTTGTCCTTATTCGATATGGGCTTGCTTAATGGGCCCTAATAATTGGGCTTTAGAATTTAGCCCATTTTACTCTCAGCATATTCCTTGACCCGGCTGGGTGAAGCAGTGGCAGTCATACAAAATAAATACCCTGATCCACCCTCGTTTTGGGCCAACCTGGAAAAAGGTCGAACACTCTCACCAAAGGAGGAGGTTCGATCTTGGAATGGTCAAGGCGCTGGAGAAGATTCTAGGTGATGTGAACTTGTGGAAACACAGGGGTGAGATGAGAGATGCAGACTCTCGGTCCAGATGTCTTTGAGAGAAAAGTCATAGCGCCTGCTCTGGACTATGGGTGAATCCAACCCCTCTCCTAAACTTTCTGTAACAAAAAAAAAACCTGATCCTATATCCAGAAAGAATACAGACCTATATTTTGTGTACATAGCCGATTAACTAGCTTACATTGAGGCACAAAAATACTCATGGCTTTTATGTTCTCCACTGAATCTTGAGTTGTTTTAATTATAGTTATATTTTCTGTACAGACGATGTGTTAGATATATGCTGCCCCTTGCCCTAATGCATGCTATTATTTTTGTACATGAATATATATATCATGTCATTAAAAGTAATGTTGCACTTGAATTAGGATAAGAGGTGTTGAGCAAAAAAAAAAAAAGGGATAAGAGATGTGCAAGTTCTTCTAAGGATAGTACAACACAATGTGCTTCCTCTGTTCCCACTTCCCAGCACAAGGGTTCCAAGCAGGGAAGTTGCTGAGATTGAGAATGCTTCCAACCAAAAAAGAATCACAAAGTTTTGGTGGCAAATGGGCATAATCACAAATAAAAAGAGGGTCCATTAAGGTTCAATGAAAAGGAAAAGCAATGGGTGCAATCCCTAATACTGTGCCTATTTAAGTTAGAGGTAGAAACTGTTTTTACATCTTGATTTACGGTATACGAGATAAGCGTGCGAGAAGAATTTTCTCTCAACTTAGTGCATGTGTTTTTTGAACACTAACTAAAACAAAATCAGGTAACTTATGATGGCTTTGATGTGGATATGCAGCAGATCTTGAGAGTCCTATTGCATTATGTAACTGCACTATCAATTTACCATTTTGACATCCCCAACTGTATTTTTTGACTTTTTTAAAATAGAATTCACCATTTTGAACTAAAATAAAAATAACTGGATAAGGATTGTCTGTGCTAATGTGGAGAAATCAGAAAAAGTCACTGGAAGAGGAAGGTATGTAAAAATGGGATTCAAAAGTGAGACCAAAATCAGACAGTTAAGACGATTGAAGTTCCAAGGAAGACGACATTGTCAGAAGGGCCTGGCAGCAGCATTTCTGCAAAACAGAGAGACAAGTGGGACAAGGCGCCTTTGATCCATCATCAAAGTCCCTCTTACTCTCTCTCTCTCTCTCTGTATACTGCCATTAAAGTTTCGGGTCTTAACCTGCGCCTTCAACCATGGAAAAGTTTGGATCTTAAATATGAAAATTTTGCTTCAATTTCTGTTTCCCTCCTTCCATCCTCTGTATTGACCTCTCATAACTGCACATTGAAAATTTCTTGTATTCTTGTACTGCTCCCTCTTATCCTACTTATAAGACCTAGTTGATTTTTTTAGAGAGATTAAGGAAACTAATTAAATTAGCTTAGAGTATTTTTATTTTTTTCTTCAAACTAAATAGTTTGACTAATAAACTAATATATAATCTAAGAAAACACAACATATAAAATGATTAAGTGGCTTATTTAGTTTCTTTAATCTCTTCAAAAAAAAGTCAACTAGATCTTATAATTAGGACCGGAGGTAATAATATTTATTTATTTATTTAGAGAGTAGTTACTAGCCATCGACATGAAGTTTAATTATAGGAAATACATTTCAACCAAGTTTATGCCTATTGTTCCTAACTTTTACATTCTATTTCAAAAAATTTAAGCATCCAGCAACCTGAACTAATTTTTTTATTAGCAAATGATATCCTAAAGTAATTTTTTGTTCATTCATTGTCTTAAAATATTTTTCTAGTAAAATCTAATATTTCAAGATATTGAATGCTACTAGAAATATACTTTAGTGTGTTGAATACACAAAACATTACTATCTCCAATCCTTTATATAATATCTAATTGATTTTTTTTTGTAAAGATTAAAGAAGCTGAAGAACATGCCATGGAATAGGAAAGACGCAGGGACTATTTGAAACAATTCAACTTTTAGTGTACTACTCGCAATCATTAGTTGGGGTAAAAACAGGGAATTGAATGCACCATAGTTTGAAAATACAGGAGCCGAAGATGATGGCCACTTACTTCACACACCTTGAAAAGAAAGAGACTCCCAAACAAACAGATTTTCAATGAGCTCCCATTCATGTTTCTCCAAAACTGCTAAGTGACCAATAACACTGATAATCTCTGAAATTGGGCACTGTACCTTGCCTCTGTCATCATTCATGCCTCATTATGGCTCTCTGTTTTCACCTTTACCACCAGACAGATACTTGATCCACACATGTTCCTTTTTCTTTTCTTTTTTTTAAATTAAAGGTTTTCTTCTTAGAAGACAAAAAGTTCTTACTTCTCCCAATATGTATATTTCTCAAGATTCAAATTTTTGTTCTTTTTCTTACTGGTAAGGCCCCATACCCGTAAGAAAAAGAACATTCAAGGTTATGCTATGCAAGTGCCATTAAATAATCTAAATTATAGTAAAACTTTATGTTACTTAGTGCCTATTTGGATTGTTTTTCTAACATGATTTAAGACCTATTTGAATTAGTATTACGAAAACTCTTCTCACATACTTATATTTAATACCTAAGTAGATATACTACTAATCTAAATAGACACTTACCGTATATGAAATAAGCACATAACATAAATTTTATCTCAATTTACATTTAATATATTTTTTTAGTGTGGATTAAAACAAGTCTTTAATGCTAGTCAAGGTCAAATATAAAGTCGACTTGGGGCCAAAGGAATACTTCAACTCACTCCCTCTACTAGAATTGGAAATCGGGCCGAGCCCATCTTCCCGGCCGCGGCTTTCAGCCCTTGACATGGGCAGCTGAATGAAAAATAAGCCGTAAATTTGAAATTGGAGTTTTTTTTTTAAAAAAAATTAATTACCTAGATTTCCACTTAATGAATGTGTTTATTTGTAATTACTTAGATTTTTTTAGTTTAAACTATAACCCTTTTTTATGTTTATTATTATTTTGTATTAAAACACATAATTAGTTATTATAAATTTTAAAGAATGGATGTTTTCATATTAAATAAACACATACTTTGGTATTACAATATTATATAAGTAATAAATTATAAATATATTTTGTGTAAAATAAGTATAATTATTTTTACTTGATGTAAGAAAATCATGCATGAACCAAGGAATCTGCACACACACACAAATTACGAGAGGAAAATGCATTTTTGTCGTAAGCATACATAAAGCAATTCCTTTGTTTAATATTTTTTGAAAAAAGGAAGAAACATATTCTTTGTGTTTATTTATTTTTTATTACGAATTAATAAATGTGTTTATTTGTTGAATGATTTATACTGTTTAGATATTAATGTTGATAACATTTATTTGATAGATTAAAACTTTAATGGTTGCAATTTACTAATTATATTTCTTTGAAAAAATTGAAGAAAAATAGTTAAAATTTGCAATAGTAGTTTTCGACCCGGCTTCTCTCCAATTCTCTTCCCATCCGCTTCCATCCTCGCTTCTTTATCCGAGCCGTAATTTTTTTGACGTTATAGTTAAACTTTAATGGTTGCAATTTACTAATTATATTTTTTGTTCTTTTTCTCTTGGTAAGGACCGTTAAAATTTTTTTGAATTTAAATTTTTACCCCATGCGATAATTTATTAAAAAAATTTACACTGTCTACCGCATCTTAATCCAACGTACTCGGATGAAGAAGAGGATGGAAGCGGATGGGAAAGGGAAAAGTCTTAAAGCTGATCCGGAATTTTCAGAGCCTCTAGGCCAGCCCAGGCTCATTATCAAAGCCGGCTCTAGGAGGTAGTATTTTTTCCCCTCCACTCCCATCCTTTACCCAAAAAATATCCATATTTAATATTTTATAAAAATATTATTACAATTCAGATAAAAGTAAAAAGGAAATGGAGAAACAAATATTCACTTATTTGAAATTTTAAACTCTCTTTTTAAAAAAAAAAAATACCCCATTAAATATATGTAACTTATTCTCTTTTATATTACTTATTATCTTTATAAACTACACATGTTTTAAACTAGCATTTTGAATTATATAATTTTTATGACTTGCTTATAAAAAAGAAAGGAATGAGTAGATCTCTATTCCCTCCAACCTTCTCTACACAAAAAACTTTCAATTGCCTCACGTCCATTGAAAAACTTGTTGAAATCTGTTCATTAAAATTGTTGGTCTGTAGAATTTTTTTCAATAGTTTTTAAAATTATTCTTATTTATTTTTTAATTTTGTGCCACATAATTTTTCTCATACAACTTATTAATCCATATGATCCAAAAAAATTAATACAATATTTGAGAAAATAAATCATATTTTAAAAGTTATTTACTACCTCTGATATTAAATTAAATATAAGATACAATTAACTAAGTTACACAAACTTAGGTTTCATCCTCCTATATAAGATGGAAGAAAACACTGTTTAGCATTACAACGATATTGATTTAATTTGATTTTAAATGTATTACCACAATCTACTATATCTCTTAAAGTTATAATTTTTATAAACTATTTTTATTAATTTTTTAAGTGATTTTTTTATCAAAATATGGTTCGCTTTTTTATTTGATGAAGATTTTCCCCTTTCAAAATTTGAAGGGTAAAAAGTGTTTGTCCTGACAATTACATTTTTTAAGATTTGAACGTGTGTTATCTTCCTTACAAGATGAAATCATTTATGGTTACTGTAAATAATTAAAGAATACATTTTAGGAAAATCAGTATATATTTTTTATAAATAACTAATTTTTTTAATATTTATTTAATTTGAACAAGGGAGAGTCAGGTTAAAAAAACGGAGAGATTTTTTTCCCCAGACTAGTATTGGATTTGGAAGTCAGATACTGAACATTATTTTTTGCTACAAGGATACTTAACACTTTTGAATATAGGATACTGGACATTTTAATTTTTATTTTATATGGCTCTCCTGTGGTCGACCGGACCATGTACTGGCAGTCAAAATCCACGTGTCGAAACCCTTTCTGCTGTGGATCCCACCATCTCTTCACGTGAATGACCCTTGACCCCTCCACGTGACACCCGCTCTGAAGCTGGAGTTTCCTCCTCCCGCGCAACGACGTCGTATACTATTGCCCGCCACATGCTTCAACCGCCTCAAGCACCAGCGTCTCCAGTATGCTCCTTTCAATTTCTTCCACTAACCCTTCTTCTTCTTCTTCCTTACAATCTAATCCCTCTTTCATCATCTTCCCCAAATCCTCTTTTTCAATCAACGCATCAATGTCTTCCAGAACTTCACAATTTGCTTCCGGGAAGCTTCGTATTCTCTTACACACTGCTTCCGCGATCAATTGGGACGCTAATACATCAGATCCATGGTAATTACTCTCCTGTTTTACCCATGATTGTAGAATCTCCCCAAGAATTTCATCCACCAAATCAAACAGTAATTTCCGGTTGCAAAGGAGACCAAGTTGATTGTTTCTTTCTGCGACATTGCTGACGGAGGTGGGGCAGTAGTAGTACTGTTCGAGATGGTGAAAAATCGAAGGGTCCAAGGACGACGCTCGATTTCTGGCACTTTCGTTTCCCTCAGTGGTACGGCTCAATATGTTTGTGACGTACACAAACTCTGATGATGGTCCACAACAAGCTCCTCCGGCAGTGGATGCACCGTTAGATTTGTCGTCTTCTTCATCGTTGCCTTCTCGGGTGCCGAGTATCCATTTCGCTTCTTGTTTGTACGTTTGGCGTGGACAACTAGATAACTGTGTGATGCGGTTTGATCGTTGAACATCTGGTTCCTGTGGCTGTTTATTTTTTATTTTTTTGGAGGGAGGTGAGAGAAACGCGAAATTTGACTGGTCAGAACGTTGTGGTAGTTTACTGTTTATTACCATATAGGTAGTGAAAACTAAAAGCTATACTGCGAAATGCGAATGGCTGAAATTTACTAGTAGCAGCCAAAAAGTTCAAATTGAAATAGTATAGCTATCCATATATCAGTACCTGTTTCTGAGGAATTTTGGTCTCTGAAGGAGAAGGATCTGTCTTGACAGGACGAAGATTTGGGATACTGGTGAGGTTGAGAAGATTGCTTGTTCTCTTGCTTTTACTCTTGGTGTCATTGGCCCTGGGGGTTGAAGAACGTGGAGGACGAACGAAAGACTCTTCTTGCTTGTTTCTGATTATATCTGATGTCTGACGGGGATTTTTTAGCCTTGCACTAAACCTTTCATTGGCGTTTTTCTTGCATTTTGGGATCGATTTCTGGTTTTGCAACTCCTGCTCGTCAAATGCTTGAGGCTTTGACTTAGTCAAAACTCTTGGATTCTGTGGTTGAATGTTGATTGGTGGATGTGATGGTAGCTTTACCGGCTGTGAATTTTGATCTTTTGGGTTAAGTGGAGATGGAGGTTTGGTGGTTGGTTTCTGCTTGGCTTCCATAAATCTGAGCCTTGGGGAAGAACTAGGGGGACTTGGGTTCTTTCCTGGGCTGGAATCATCTATTACTTTGAGTGATGTCTTTGAAGATTTCTTGACTCTGATTTGGACAACAAGTTCCTCTTTTGATTGATCTCTGTTTTTGACAGTGTTGGTGATGTCAAGCCCAACTTTCCGGCTCACACTCTCTTTAACCTGTTTGACAATTTGCCTTGCATAATGGCTTGGACTTCTGCAGCTTTGCTCTTCGAATTTCCGTTTTGAAAATGAGAATCTAGGGAGCTCCAATTCCTCACCAAGACCCAGATTTTCTTTGTTGATTTGGAGAGATAGCCTACGATCAGCATCAGATCTTCTTGCAGAGGATATTCTAGGAGTCTCGGGCAAGGAACGAGAAGCTGCAATATCACTGTCTGTACTCTTTCTGGCTTTTGTTAGGATGTTTTGCCTCTGTTTGTAACGGTGAAAGCGCAAATTCCCCTGTGTGCTTGGAGTAGATATACATGATGAAGAAGAAGGAGATTGAGCATCCGGAAGAAGATCTAAGCCCATCAATCTTGCAACCAAAGTTGGTGTTTTTGTACATGGAGAGATACTGATTTCTGATGAAAGATCACTCTCATTTCCTCCCTTGGCTCTTCTGATCGTTTTAATTTGCATTCTCTTCTGGAGTTTCAATTCAAATCAACAAACTAATCGGTGAAGTGGGCAAAATTTCTTTCATCATCGTGCTTAATTATACTCACTTTAAATCATAAACTACGTACCCAAACAGAAATAGGCTGGAATAGGTAAACTTACCGGGATTTTTAAATCTTCCTCTTTTGAGATTAAGGACATTGTACCATCCTCTGATTCCAAGCTATTCCTAGGTGCTTCAGCTCCTGAAAAATAGGGGGAATACTATAAACCAGAACTCTAGAAACGAAAGTGGAGTTGAGAGCTGGGACCAACAATATCATAGAAGAGTACTTAGAAGAAGAATACCTTTTGGGATGCTCTGGTCTTCTGCGTTGTCTGAGGGAAGCTTGAAAGAAGGTTGCTGCTGTTGAATGGGAAAGTGGAGAGGATGAAAATCAAAGAACTGAAAGAAAGCACACATGCAACCAGTAGGGTTCTTTGCATCTGCTTCACCTCGTTTTGAGGACCTTCCACTCCAATACCATTCCTTCCCCATAATTGGTAAGCTTGTTTATGTCTGCCTTAAGATGACGATGTTGATGATGACCTCTAACTTTAGGAACAGGGAAAAAAGATATGGCCTGGAAAAAGTAGTATGAGAAAAATGACGATGAAAATGACAGTACTACAATATCTCTCAGATCATCTGAAGAGAAAGACAGGGATGCAGAGGAGGCTTTGGCATGAAAAGCTATGCAAGCTTTTGAGGGGTTTATATTTTGCAGAAGAAGCAGCGAAAAAAGCGGATCCTTTGAAGGCATAAAACGGTCACATTATCAGTAAGGAATTAAGTACAATATATAAAGAGTGGTGATGCAGTCTGAGCGCTTTTCAAAAATATTTAACAGAGAACCAGGTCTTCTCTCTCCATCTTTCTATCCTTAGCGCACTCACTCCCAAGGTTTTACCAGAGACCAAAGTCCTGCCCTGTTATTGGGAAGGGAGATGGGTAAATGGAATTAAGAATTCAGGAAGATGACGATATCCCCATCTCTTGTTCTGTCACTCACACACAAAAAGGATTATATATAATTATATATACAGAGAGAGAGAGAGAGAGACCCACCCTCTCTCCCACCCTTTGCTCATACTACAATGTGATTCCCACACCTTTAAGGTTATTTAATGAGAGGTAATGTTGGGGATCTGCAAAATCACTACGACCTATCTCTTTAGTTTCAAAACTACTATTCCGTAGACATAGTTTTCAATGTTGTTTTAGGAACCAAAAATCAGGTTGTTATCAACAGTACCCATCCTTAAATGAATAAATAAAGTGTATCATATTTTCCTTTTCTTTCAATCCTAATCCTAGCTATGTTTGATATGAAAGGAAAGAGTGAGAGGAAAGATAGTAGAAAGGAAGATATTGACCAAATTGCTATTAATAAAAATAATATTTTTTTATAAAAATCAGGTTGTTATCAACAGTACCCATCCTTAAATGAATAAATAAAGTGTATCATATTTTCCTTTTCTTTCAATCTTAATCCTAGCTATGTTTGGTAGGGAGGAGTAGAAAGGAAGATATTGATCAAATCATTAATGAAAATAATATTTCTTTTTATTGAGAGTATATTTTTGAAATATTAAAAAGTTTCCATGGACAATTTTTTTTTTTTTTTACACGCACCTTGTTCACTCTCCTACCTACTACTCCATCCCTCTACCCAACAAGCCTAAATATGACCTCTAAGTTTTAATGCAGTGATAGGATTTTACTACTAAAGTATTCTATATACTAAAGCCAACTAGTTTGGTTCCATGGACAATTTAATAAAGAGGAAGGTACAAAATTTCTCTCTCCCTCCCATCCCTCAAACCAAACAAGTCCTAAATATGAAACATAAATTATAATCATTGATAGGAGGCCGTAGTATTATATATTGTACTAAATATAGTTTATTTTAAAAAAATCATTTGGTTCTAAAGTTTAATTCCCTCCATCTCCCATATTAATTTTTACAATACCCTTGTTTATCTTTAGAACATCTTTATCTCTATGCATTAATACTAATTATCAAATGGCAGGGTTCCAAATTCTCAGCTTATTAATTATCACAGCTTGTGTAATGTACTTTTAAAAAGCTAATACAAACAAGCTAAATCAGCTTAACTACTTTTTTTTTTCTTTTTCAGATTTTACAAATTATTATTAATTAGGAGGATCTCATAGAATTATGTACAAGTTTTTTCTCATGGTGAAGAATGCAAGTCATGATAACTGTAGAACTATTGAATTTGATTGTTAAATTGAGGGTGCTTTATTAGAAAAGTACCAAGTGGAAAATATTGGTTATTGACTTGTTATATTAATTATTACCTCCGGTATTAATTATAGGACAACATTTAGGAGTTGATTTTGGTCCTGATAATAGGATAAAGCTCTAATTTTTGTCAACTTCTTTCTAAAATATCCTTATTGATACTTTTTCAACAATAATTAAACATAATAATAATTTAATAATGAATCTATATATTCTATAAAGTGAGTGATACTTGCAACTCATTAATGTCACATACACGTCAATTCTACTGTTTTTTTTATGTTTTTTAATAAAATAATTTTTAGCAATTTTTGTCATATTTAATAATGACATCACTATTAAATGACACTTTCAACCTCCAAGAGTAGACTAAAAGTTGTTGAGGGAAATCAAGGAAGCCGGACTGTGTGAGAGTTTGGAAAAGTCATGTGTGAGGTAGGAGAGGACCAACAGAAAATAGAGAATCAGAGTAATTTTATGTCATTTTAAATTTTAAATAAGAGTATTTTAGTAAAAAAATATATATAATTAACTAATTTAATTATTATCCTGAATCTCTCCAAAATTAAGTAGATATGTCATATAATTAGAAACAAGGAAATATATGGCAAGTGGGCACAATGTGGGCTTAGTTTGGTGCTCTCTATGAGAGACAAAATAAAAACACTACAGTCCTTCTTAGCCAATTAGTTTTGTGAAAGAGACCTTGTTCATTTAGAGGTAACATAGATTTGGGTGTCACTTTCAACTCTTTTAAAGATAGATCGAGATTCGTGAGTTAATATTTAACTTGAGCGTTATAATTGTGTGTACCTCTTCTCTCAAACATGCATGATGATAACCTCTTCCATTATTTAAACGCGCGCTTCAGCTTTGCTTTTTTACCAGCAATTGTAAACTTGGAGGACACTCATCCATCATTATTAACTGCATAATCCTAATTATTGTACGTTCATGTACTCTGACAAATTTCATCAACATGTTATCTTAATTTGAAAATGCCGTTAAACATATGAATTTGAACTGTTAACTAGGAATGCAGTAGTAATAAGCATTGTGAGACACGAAGCTACTACTAAATGGAACGGCATATGAATATGTTTGAGTGAATGGAGTAGTCTGTAATAATAGTGTTGTTACGAAACACGAGTGAAAGAGGAGCCATAAAATTGTATGTGAGGTCTCAGAAATATGACCCCATCTTCATCCTCTTCGAAGTCATCTGCAACACCTAGCAGCATAACTGCTTGTCGTTATATTTCCCTCCATTTCCAATGAATTTCAGCGCCCATCTCCATTAAACTCACTCCCCCAACCTCTCTCTACTCAAATTTGTTACTTTCTCTTGTCCACAATATAAATTGCTTCTAGAAGAGTGATTTAGTTCATAATATAAGTCATTTGAGAGTAATTAATGTTAATTTATCAATTTTTCCCATGTAGTAAATGTTTAAACATGGCTCATTGTATTTTTTCTCTCTCTTTCAAAACCTCATTTAATATGGGTAAAGTTGGATTTTTTTTTTCTTAATTCAAGACAAATTTAATTAGTTAACTATCATTTCTTAACTCCAATGAATTAGTTGAAATGACTTGTATTGTGGACCAGAGGGAGTACATATCTTTTTCCCCCATAGGCATATGTATTTTCCTATTAGAGGTAATCTTGTTTAAACACTGTTGGATACTACATATAGACACGTCTCTCAACAAAGATTCAATCATTAATTTATCACGTTAAGAGGGAACAACCCTTATACTAGACTCCTCTCTCTTTCTTCCTTACATACTTTATCTTTCTAATCCTTATTATCAGTTTATTGTTTGACCAAAACAAAAAACTATCAGTTTATTGTGATAGAATTTTTTTTTTTTTTTATTTCAAGTATAAGTCCACTAAGGCTTGGTTTAGTTTGGGGGAGGGGAGAGGAAAGGAGGGAAAAAATTTAAAAGGAAGGAAAACTCTTGTAGGCCCCATTACAAATAACTTTTCCCTCCATTTTCCCTCCTCCCCCCCAAACCAAACCAAGCCTAAAAGATCGAAAATATTGGTTTGGAACCAGAAAAAAAAAAAAAGAATAGTATTTGAACTCAAAACAGCTCATGGATCATCTAAGAATAACAGTGCACCACCTTAATTAGTACAAGAGTCTATAGCCAAATTACACGGTTATAGAAATTGGTTAAAATTAGTTAAAATCAATAAATGTATTTGAAATAATTTTTTTTCCTATGTATGCCCTTATTTATGAGAGGGCAAGTAAGAGAGAGAAATAAAGAAAATATAAGTATCACCAACCTTCATATATATATATATATAATGAGGGGCAAAGATGAAAAAAAAAAACTTATTAAATGTTCAAATAACTCTTATTGGATTTTTATAAAAAAGATCAAAACAATTTAAATTTTAGGTTCTTTTAGAAAAGACAGTAGGAGAAAAAATTAAATGAGTACTATGAATTGGAGGGGCATGACTTATGAGTGTGACCACCATGAGCTTTAATTCGCAGCTTCCTACATCACTTCCATTAATTAGGATTAAGAATTTATTTACTCCTAGTAATCATGTATGAAGGGCCCACAACCTCATCATAATCTGTCTCTGCTTTTAATTAGCTTCTCTTCTTACACACATTTATTAGTTTCTCACATGCATAGAGTATTTATTTCCGCCATGGATGGTCCTGCTGATTCAATGAGGTGAGGTTTTAATTTCAAAATGCTCGATTCTCATACTCATTATTAATAGTAATGTATCTGCCTGCAAATTTTTTTACTACAATTTGTACTACTAGCTATATTTTCAGCCTCCCATCTAGTACAAGTAATGTTTCAATTTTCTTATTTTCGCTTCACTCTTTCTCTTTATGTGCCGACACATATATGTGCTAAGACACACACACACACGAGCTGTATTAGGTGATAATTAAGAGTTCAATTAAGGCAACTTTTAAACTGCATGATACTTCCACTTACATATTACTATCTCTAGTCCTTAATATAAGATATAATTAACTTTGTTCTGAGATATTAGTGAAGTTAATTAAGTTACATCAAAGTATTTATATTTATCGTTCTTCTTTAAACCAATATTGTTGACTTATAAATTTATATATAATCTAATAATGTACAACATATACTATAATTAAATAATTCATTTAGCTTCTTTAATCTCTTTTAAAAAAAAATAACTGGCTCGGAATTTTTTTTGTGAATTACTTAATAATTGATTCCTCACATGGCTCAACCCAAGCCAATGTTCGCCTGAGACTAGCTTAAATGTAGACTGGACATATATAGCAGCGTCACATGCTCTCTCTCTCTCTCTCTCTCTCTCTCTCTATATATATATATATATATATATATATATATATATATATTAATATGCCTTGCTATTAATCTTCGCCTTCAGATATTTCAATTTTATTTTATATTAGTATGATATATCAAGAGGAGCATTTTTAAATTTAAACGTACAGGAGTCCCGTGAAAATTTGAAAAATTGTAAGATGCTTTCGTGGACGATATGAATCCTATAATGTCAAATATGTAATGAATGATGTGTGTAGCATAGGAACGTTCCATATCTCCAAATAATAATAATTCAACAGAATAAAGTAATAATTTTTCAAATACATATGTAGTTGAAAACGAACATCTTATCCGTTGTAAGATTATGGGAACAACATGGCATATGTTAATGTAAATTAATAAATTATAAATACAAATAAATAATTTTTTTTTTTAAAAAAGCACATGAAAAGTCATATCGGGAGCAAGAATCAGTAAGTGCGCAAAACTTAGCAGATTCCTCTTACATTATTCCTGACCCATCTTACACACTTAGCTCCTCCTTCTATGTCATTTCTTACTTATTTAAAATTTACCTCCCCAATAACTCTTTCACTTCACTATCGTACTCATCTTCTTTTGATTTTAACATTTGGGTCAACTATAGTTTATCTGCTTTCTTTGTATATTTGTTCTGTTGTCCCTTGTGACGTTTCTTAACTTGTCTTAATTACTATCGTTGAATGAAGGATTAATAGTTTCATTCGTAAACACGTGAGGGTAATAGATGGTTACCCTGCCTAACATTGGTATCACCTATAAAGAAGAGATATTTTGCCCTACCCTTAAATCGTTGGTGAATTCAACCCCTTTCATAAAATTTATGTAGCAAAAAAAAAAAGTTTCTTTCTCCAACTTTAATTGCTGGTATTTAGAAATTGAAATTGTTTACTTATTCGCGTTCAAATTCTACATACGCTCATCAAAAGGGATGAGTATCATTGTGCCTTTTTTTTTTTTAGATTTAGGTATATACAAGGTTAAATTATCTTTCTATCAAAATATCAAAATAACTCAAGTCAAATTTAAAGGACTTATCTCAAGGCTTAAATTATCTCCATATATCTTTTTTCAAGCACAATATCCTTCTATTAATTAAAGACATTCTTGTTTGAGGCTCTAGCACTAAATTTGGGTTCGTCTCCAAGCAGTGATTTTAACCTTGGTTTGCCTCATTGTGAGAGATTAACTCCTGATCCAACTCCTATTTCTTTTCCAACTATTTGTATAAGGGTTAAAGTGTAAATTTGTCTTGGAAATTTTCGTTAAAGAGCAATGTTACCTCGAAAGTTTTTTAGGTTCAATATTGCCCCAGAAGTGTTAAAATGGAGCAATGTTACCCAAAAAAAAAAGGTTCAATACTGCACTGAAAGTGTTAAAATTGAGCAATGTTGCACCTTACCGTTAAAAAATTAACAGTTAACGTCAATATTTTAACAATCAATATTAGTTTTTTTAACTATATGTGGCAACATTGCTACATTTTGAAACTTTTGAATTAACATTGAACCTGAAAATACTTCTAAAGCAACATTGCTCTTCAGTATAAACTTTCAGACCAAATTTACACATTAGCCCATTTGTACAATATCTATTGATACATTGATGATACTGCAAAAAATGTAAAAACTTTGTGCGTGTGTGTACATGAAAGAGCAAGCGAAATGATTGATGAATGAGATACACTAGAAAAAGCAGAGTAAAAAAGTACATTTTTCCCCCTTTCTATGAGACAGAATTGTTTTAATTTGTATAATTTGAATGATGAAAAGGTAAGTGGAAGAGGCCAAAGAAGACAAAGGGTATCAAGCCATTGAAGCAATCGCCAGAATGGAAAATTGACAACTCTTCTTATCCAAAAAAGAAAGAAAAGAAAGATATATAAACCAAACTTTCTCTGAAACAACATGACAAGCAAAGAAATTCAGAGGAGCGTCTGTTGTATACTTTTATATGGCCATAAATATATATAATACGTTTCAAATACAAGTTTAAAAATAAAATAAAGAAATAGGCACGTAGGGTCCTCATGGATGGGGTAGACCCTTTGCATCGTATATTTAAACCAACATGACTCAAAGATTTTGATGGAGCATATGGATGCCTGAAAGTATTGTCTGAAGAAATAAAGTGTATTGTCTTCAATTTTACAGTGTCTTCAAAGCAGCCATTATTGTTGTGTATGTCTAAGAAAGTGATCGGTACAGTTTTAGTGGACCCATTTTATATTGCCTGTTCTTTATATTTCAGTATTATTTCAACTTGAACCTTTGATCAGAGTATGTATGTGGGGGCCATAAATCCAGATACCTACTATTTTAATCTTGCGCTTAATTATATTACTAACATGTTGCTCTCTGTAATAATATCCACTTTCTCGTTTTCAGAAATTAATTCAGGCATGACCTTATAACAGCACAAATGTTATGATTAGTGGGTAAGATCCTCAAAAGTTGTAATGTGGTGTGAGTATTAGATCCTCAAAAGTTGGAATGCGGTGGAAACTTGATGGCTAATGTATACGTATGGTCTTTTAAATTTACATCAAGTTTTAGTTTAGTTCCTTAATTTTATGAAGTATTTTTAATCCTTTAATCTTAAACACATAGTAAGTCTCAGTTTATGGAAAATACTGACGTTTTGGATTTAAATGAGGATTTTGCAATTGAATACTAATAAAGTCTGCTTAAATTTTAAAATATAAAAATTATTATGTTAAAAATCAAAGTCAAAATAAGTTTTATATTGCAGAGTCACCACATTATCAATCAGTTTTAAGATTAAAAGACAAAAAAATATTACATTTTATAAGATTAAGGCACTAAATGGAAGCTTGATACAAATTAAAGGACTAAAATAACTTGTACTTTAGCCAAAATTGATAGAATTAAGATCATTAGAACATGTAGATGGATCAAGATATTGAACCATGTATCACATATATATTTTCCAATGATATTAATCCATTGATGTAATGAATTTGATTTTGCTAAGAGGAGGAGGAGAAAGAAAAACGAGGCAAGATGAGGAAGGGAAGAATCCAAATATGAAGCACGTGGTGCTGCAGAAGCCACACACACATATATGTATATATACGTATACATACATATATATCTTTGATGAAATGGAGGTAATAAACAGATATATTTATTTATTGATGGTAACTTAGGCCATATTTGAGACGGCATTAGAAAAACATGTCACGTAAAAGCCGATAAAACTCTTCTCACAAATTTACGTTGTATACTGTAAATCACGTTAAAAAAGTAGCTTCTACCACCACTAATGCACTTAATTGAACAAGATTCATTATGTGCACGAACCATGTCACCTTAAAGAAGAACCAAGGACACAAATTGATTTTAAACTAACGAACGAACACCTGAATCTTAATACTTACAAACACAAAACGATACATTGGCTTCAAATTTCAAAAAATAGCTAGAGATAGAGAGATGTGATTGTACTGAATGCAACTACATTACATTACACTAAGAGAGACAAATTTGGTGCAGTACACTAAAAACGACATCATTCCGGGTCTCTTTTCACTGTCAACATAAAGACAACAACCTTATTTTTCCCTCCTCTCGTTTATTTCACCGACAAACAAAATATTGGGAATGGAAATATTAGCCGGATTGAGAATAGAATATGGAGCTTAGAATGAGCACCAAAGAGGAGACAGATTATTACAGCATGAAATTAAGAAAAAGAGAATCTCACACTCTCTGACACACATAACATGAGATATATAAAACTATGAACATTGATTTTGTGGAAGTCCGATACGTAATTCTGTTTCTACTTCTGCTTCTTTGTGCTTACTCCATTGATTCTGCCATTCTACTGTTCTTCCACACTGCACCAAGAAATCACAGTTTTGGATCAATATAAAGCTTCGGTGCAATTATAATGGCGAAAAGTGATGATGATATTAATAATTTATTTAGCTATCTCACGGAATGATTTTTTTTTTGGTAGGTCCAAGGTATCCATCATCGATAGCGATAACTAATCCCCTTGATATTGAAAATATGTAGCTGGCATGCTCTGATGGATTTTTTTTTTTTTTTTGGTTCGGTTTCTATGGATCTTTTTTTGATATAAAAACTCTCTTTGACGGTTTCTCTGGATCATGAATGTTAGTTGGTGGGCTATTGAAGTTGACTTTCGGTTGTTGAGTTCAGATGGCAATTTAGACAACATGGCCTGTTTCTCCATACAGAAAAAGCCCAAGCTATCTAACTGGCTTGATTATTGCTTGTGCTCTCTTAAGAGTAAAAAAACAAAATTATAAATATGTGTTACTTCTCTGATCCTACTTATAAGGTAAGTAGAACATTTTTTCCTTAACGGCCCATTAATTTATCAATGTATAACTTTACCTTTAATTTATTTTTCTTAAACTTCACAGTTCTCACTCATTTCTTCATATGTAACAGGAGTCATTAATGAGGTTTAAAGATTTTCTTCATTCTAGTTAAACTCTCATTCCAATGAGTTATGTGTATGGAGGGGATTGAGTCTTGCAAATCGACACATGGGCAAATGTTGTTTTTGATAAGATATCCTGTTTTATATATACTGAAGAAAAAATATATATAATTCACCAATTTGGTTAAGCTGGCGTTCTGTTGGATCAAATTTCTATCCTGAATTCAGGTATATAGAACTATAACTGTACTGTGAGCCATTAAATGTATGAATCATTGAAAAAAAAAAAGAACGTAGTAATAATTAGGAATATTGAAGTAGTAGGGTTTTGGTTGGATATACTCCTCTGGTCCACAATATAAAACACTTTTAGAAGAATAGATTGGTCCAAAATATAAATTACTTGTAATATAATTAATGCTCATTTTCAATTTTCCTAATCATTAAATTTTCAAACATAGTTTTTAATAAGGGTTAAAGTTCAAAAAATAGTAATAATAATCAATTTAGAACATATCTAATGACTTAGATGTCACTTCTTATTTTTCATGAATTTGTTAAATTGGCTTATGTTATAGACGGAAGACCGGAGGGAGTAATAGGAATGAAATAATACCTTGTCTTGAGGTTGCTGAATTTGCTGTCGGAATAGCTGACTCTGAAAGATTATGGTATTTATAAGTGTCCCATTAATCTTGTTTTTGTAGTAATATACTCCCTCCTGTCCTTAATATAAGATATATTTAGAAAGTTGATTTTAGTCCTAAATATAAGATATAGTTTTCATATTTGACAATCTTCCCTAATTTACCCTATTGATATTTCCTCAATCATAACCAAGGAGGAGAGGGAATAAGGGAATTATAAGGAAGATAACTCGGGTGTTTCGAAAATACATGTCCTATTAACTTACTTAGTCTATTCAAATGTCTAAGATAAGGACCCGAAAGAGTATATGCGTGTGAGTGCTCTTTTTAAAAGAAGCAAGCTGGTTTTGTTACCTTTCTAAGCCAGACAGTTTGCAAACTAGTGATGAGCTGATTCTCTATTTCTTGGAGATCTTCAATTGAACATGAACTCAACAAAAAAGTAGAGGCAAAGCTGTAAATATCGACTCATTACTCAGACCTTGATAAGACTTAAAAATAGGGGGGAAATACGCTCAAGCTCCTTTAATTTTTCTTCTCATGAAAATGAGAAATTGTGAACATCTGAAGGATCCCATTAATTCAACAGTCATGAAGGATCAAAGGAACAACTCACAAACATAAAACATCTCAAGAAATTACACGAATATATGTTTTAAACCACAGGATTCAGCTAAGTGATCGAAGAGTATTATATATATATTTGATGTATAGAGTAAAGGAAAACGTACTCAGAACTTGAGAACTCATACAGCTGAAGAACGTAAAAGGTAATACTGGAATGGATTCACAAGGTCGGGCATGCAGTGAAATTAACACTAATCCAGAAACCCTAGAAACATTCAAGGTTAAGACAGAGGAAAGAGAAGGAATTTAAGACAGAGAAAGAGAGAGAACCCAAACTGGAAGTAATTTATTTGCATCATTTTGTCGTGCAAATGAAGAAAGTAGGTGGCCAAAAAAAGTAAGTGAAGAAAGTGTCAAGTAACGAACCCATGATAACATCATTATTTTGCTAAATGAAGGTAAGTGAAGATGACAGAAAGCGGGCCTATTTTTTCAGGAAGAGGATTCTCTCCTCATCCATTTTCTCATTTTCCCTCATTAGCTCATTTGGGCCATTGATTGGGAAGGTGCGCCTATATTTTTAACATCTGCAAAGAAGTATCAACATACAAATTATCGAGTTAATAAAGGTTGTTTTAGTCCGTAAAGAGTTTGACCCATACTTATAAGATTGTGAATTTAAATCTTATCGATGATGTAAATACCTTATTAGTAGGCGATTTGTAAGTACCTCGATAAATAAGAAATTGACTTTTTTGTAAATTGCGTAATTAGAAAATAGAAAATACCTTTGTACGGTTAAATTAGGGAGAATTCCATATAAAGACGGTTGAATTACCCAAATTCTAATTTGAATTACTAAACTTAACAAATTATTAATTAGGTTATGTGACATAATTAAGGAATTAGAAATTGGACCAAATTACCTTTATATCTCTTAGTTATTATTATTTATTATTATTTTTTAAAAAAAGCAAACCCAAACCAAAAAAGAGCTCCATCAGTGTTGAAGCCATAACTATTCATGAGAGTTACGCCGTCTAAGTTCCCAACTTCTACTTTCTTCCATGAATCAGTGCGTACTGTAAACATTGCCACTCTTTAAACCAGATCTCCAAAGGAAGCAGAACAAAGTCTCCCTATCCTATAATCATTAACAACTGGATTAAACCCAAATCCTAAATGGAATTCTTTACCCACGTAATTAGAAGGGTTGGGCACTAGTCTGAGATCTAATCGTTAGATTACAAAATAATAGGGAACGATTAGTACCCTAAGGCCTAACACAGAGCAAGCCATTCTTTGGAATCGACAATTGTAACCACCGTCATGGGATAGATCCGAGGTTCGCACTGAACTTCTGATTTTTATCGGCAATCGACTAAAGATAAGTGCAAGGAAAAAAGGTCGCCAGGATAATATTCGTCACATCTTCCATAACATGGGAAAACAAGAGAACTATTTTGATGGTTGTGGAGGAGGTGGTCCTCAATCATTTGCACACACTTTAAAATCAAACTAAGGATTTCACAGAAGTCATTTGCGAGTGTTACTGATGATTTCTTTCGGAAGATATGGTGGGTCGCCAGCCATTTTTACCTCGCTTCATCGGGCGTCGGGGATGATTAGGGGTACATGGTTTAGGTTTGCTTTTATTTTTTTTATTTTTTATTAATAGTAACTAAGGGATATAGAGGTAATTTGACTCAATTTATAAATCCCTAATTATGTTACATAACCTAATTAATAATTTGTTAAATTTAGTAACCCAAATTAGAATTTGAGTAATTCAACCGTCTTTATATGGGATTCTCCCATTAAATTATCCCTTCAATAAATGGAAATAAATCCTTTAACTTTATACTGATATTATATCAATAAATAGGTAGTGATAAATTATTTTATTTTCGCATGATATTATATCGAAGAGTATTATATATAGAGTAAAGGAAAACGAACTCAGAACTTGAGAACTCATACAGTCTGCCTCTTTGTGAGAAGATAATCACAGCTACTTGGGCGTCACAAAGAACTGATAGCTCATATGCTTTCTTTAGAAACCCACTTTTACGCTTTGAAAACGTTACTTTACGGCTTGTTGCATTCTCAATCTTCCCCCTCACCATTTCTGTGATATTATTTCTCAATAAGACAAAAGGGGCTCGCTAGAAAAATCAATTCGCTAGCTCCTCGCTCAAATCAAACCCTAGCTAGATCGGACAAGAATATCTACTAAATACTAATCAAGCTAACAGACCAGAAATTAATCCTTTTTATGGGTTGTTATTTACTAAAGCAAGCAACAAATGAAAAATCTAGAACCCACATGAACGGCTTCTGGTTCCATATTTATCCTTGAAAAGGTAAGATATTTAAAATAAAATAAAAAATAAAAACACAATCTGAAAGGAATATTATTTGCAGAATAAAAGCACAGCCAAAAGAGGGGGGGGAAATTGAGATACCCAGAAGCCCCAGATGTTTCACTGAGAACCCAGAAAGATGGGAACTTTAAAATCTGGAAATAGCAGAGAAAGAGATATAATGGATTGGGGACTATGAAGGTCAATAAATAGTGAATCCAAAAACTACGTGGCTACAGAAGAATGTAAAAAAGGTAATACTGGAATCGATTCACAAGGTTGGCGTGAGAAATTAACACCAATCCGAAACCCTAGAAAGATTCCAGGTTATTCCAAAATTTGGTTTTAGTCCCTAGTCTCTTTATTCTTCGTCTAAAGTTGATAACCCAATAAAGTAAAAGCAGAAGAAATAGAGGAAAAAGAATAAATTAAGACAAACAGAGAGAACCCAAACTGGAAGTAAATTGTTTGCATCCTTTTGTCTGTGTAAATGAAGCAAGTGGTTGGTAAAAAAAAAACAACACAAAAGAAAGAATGTGTCAAGTAACGAACAACGAACAGTAACGAACCCATAATAACATCTGTGTTTTTGCTAATGAAAGAAAACGGGCCTACTTTTTCTCTGCCTATATTTTTAACATTTTTTTTTTTTTTGCCAGCAACATTTTTAACCTCTAGAGTACTCAAGTATCAACATACAAATTATCAAGGCGAGGGTCGAACTTCATCACCTCAAGGAGGGGGTTTGATCTCTGCGTTAGGCAAGGTGCTGGGGAGGCATCCTAGGGGTCTAGGAAGCGGTGGAAACGCCTGGTAGAGGTGGAGACATGTGTACTCTCTGTCCAAGTATGCCACCGTGGACTGGGCTCCAAGTGCCCTGCCTTTGGATTGTGGATGAGCCCAACCCCTTTCCTAAAATTGTTATAAAAAAAAAAAACATACAAATTATCAAACCCTCGTCCTTGGATTCAACTGATAAAGGGGTCGGATACTCTCACCAAAGAAAGGGGTTCAATCCTGAAGTTGGTCAAGGCGCTGGGGAGGCATCCTAACTTCTGGGTGTCTAGGTAAACGCCTGAAGGTAATAGATGGCTCGCCCTACCCAATATTGGTATCACCTAGGAGAAATGGAGACTTCGCCCTGCCCTTGGATTGTAGGTGAGCCCAACCCATTTCCTAAAATTTATATATATATATATATATATATATAAAACATACAAATCATCAACCCCTCGTCTTTGGGCTCAACTGGCAAAGGGATCGAACACTCTCACCAAAGGGACGGGGTTCGATCCTGGATTCGAAGTTGGTCAAGGTATTGGGGGAGGCATCCTAGGTGATGTAAACTTGTGGAAACGTAGGTTGAGGTGGAGGCATGTGTACTCTCAGTCCTGTATGCCCTGAGGATCAAAGTCATAGCGCTCTGCCCTTGGACTGTGGGTGAACCCAATTCCTTTCTTAAAATTTACATATAAAAAAACATACAAATTATCAAGTCCATAAAGGTTGATTCAGTTGGTAAGGGGTTTGACTTATACCCATAAAGTTGTAAATTTGAATTCCACGATGTAAAGAATTTATTAGTATACGACGTGTAAGTACCTTTATAAATAAGAGATTTAATTTTTGTAAATTGCATAATTATAAGATAGAAAATTTTCTTTGTACAATTAAATTATCCCTTCAATAAATGGAAATATATCCTTTAACGAACTTTATACTTATATTATGTCAATAAATAAGTAGTAATAAATTAACTAGTGGAGCTTTAATATCAAAATCATTCTTCTTGATATTAAGTGGCCTTTGAACTTTCGCTAGGATGCTCACGCGGTGGTTGCATTTATAATTTTAAATTTTTGAAGCTTGTCAGCTCATCTTATAGACAATGTGCTTGTTTGGAGTGCAGCGTTAGGAGTGTTAGAACCAGCAATTTTAAAAAAAAGTCCAGTAACGCTGCCAACCTGACATGAGTATAATAGTGTAATACTTTAACGTTGACGTGCATATCGAAACAAAATGTTCATAGCAATGGAATTGGGTTATGCTCATTGGCTTTCTAAAATCTTCTAAAATTTGTTAGAATATATGTATATATTATATAATATTTTATTTTGGCCAATAATTTAGCCCAAAACTAACCTCTTATCAAGGTTCTAGCTGACCTTCTAAAATTTGTTAAAATATATGTATTTATTATATAATATTTTATTTTGACCAATAATTTGATACGGTTGATATTTTATCTTCTCTATAATGTGAAGAAAATATGTCACATTTCAAGGAAGCTTGGAAAAATTCATCGGATAAAGCATAAGTGCTGCAGGGAAGTATTCAGGGGATAAAACCATGGAAAAATCCATCGGACAAAGCACCTAATTACATTGGATAAAGAATACATGTTGTAGGGAAGTATCCAGCGGATAAAGCGTGCAAATTTCCATGGGATAAAACCATGTCATCTTTCAATTTTTTTTTTAAGACAAACGTGTTAAAGGATTTTTTTTATGAGAAAAGTTTGGTCTTGTTTTTCTATCACCCTAATTATATATAAGTAAAATTTGAAGAAAGAGAGTGGAAGTTGGCTCATCTACTTAGTTATTGTAATATTTTATATATATATATGCAAAATTACTTTTGTTAGTTAATAAGATATTTTATTATTAAAAGGAATTATTTTCTTTATAATTTCATATTAATAATATGAAATCTTCACTTTCTCACCGGTTTAATCCCAGTTTAACTCTGGTCTAACCCTTGACCCAAGACTCCGACCGGTTTTAATAACCTTGATAATTACACTCTCTCTTCTTTTCCATTTTTCCATATAATATGTCTCCATATAATATGTCCCAAGAAAAATGAATTGTTTTCTCTGTTTAGAAAAATGAAGCATACCACATTAGGAACTTGAATAGAAAAATGAATAATAATAAATAATGAACTCAACAAAATGCTTTTTTTCCCGATCAGTTTTGTACCATAAAAAAAATTGGTTAATAAATTTTCTTGGTTCCGCCACTGGTTCATCGTATGGGCTACTTTATCTGCAGATGAATATTCTGCCATTGAATATTGGGAAAATCTGCCTTAGAATCCAATCCAAGTAAGCAAAATATTGTGAAAAAATGTTGAAAGAAAAGTCGCATGTCAAAAAATGTTCTAGGGTCTTTTTTAGTATTATTTCATAAACGTTAACAACTATATCAGTACAACATTAACAACTAAATCAGTATACGTCTTTACAACTAAATTAGATAGAGAGATATGATTGTACTGAGTGCAACTATACTTACAAACACAAAACAATACATTGGCTTCAAATTTCAAAAAAATAGCTAGAGATAGAGAGATATGATTGTACTGAGTGCAACATTACATTACACCAAGAGACAAATTTGGTGCAATACACTAAAAACGACGTCATTCCGGGTCTCTTTTCACTGTCAATATCTCGACCACAACCTTATTTTTCCTTCATCGTTTATTTCACAGACAAACAAAATATTGCGAATGGAAATATAATTGAGAATTGAATGAGGAGACAGATTATTACAGCATGAAATTAAGAAAAAGAGAATCTCACACTCTCTGACACACATAACATGAGATATATATAAAACTATGAACATTGATTTTGTGGAAGTCCGATACGTAATTCTGTTTCTACTTCCGCTTCTTTGTGCTGAGTCCATTGATTCTGCCATTGTACTGTTCTTCCACACTGCACCAAGAAATCAGTTTTTGATCTATATAAAACTTCGGTGCAATTGTAATGGCGAAAAGAGATGATGATATTAATAAATGTGACTAATGCCCTTGATATTGGAAATACGTAGCTGGCATGCTCTGATGGATTTATTTATTTTTTTGTTGGGTTTCTATGGATCATGAATGTTAGCTAGTGGGCTATTGAAGTTGACTTTCGGTTGTTCAGGTCAAATGGCAATTTAGACAATAAGTCCAACATGGCCTGTTTCTCCAAAGAGAAAAAGCCCAAGGTAATTGGCTTGATTATTGCTCGTGCTGGGTATGTTTGGTTTGAGGGGAGGGGAGAGAAGAAAAAAAATGAGAGGAGGGATTTTTTTTTTGAAAATTGAGTGTAGTGGGGCCCACATATTTTCCTCTCCTCTCCCTCCCTCCCTCCTTCCCTCCCCTCCCCTCCCCTTCCCTCAAACCAAACATACCCAAGGGAAGGGAGTGGGAGGGAGTGGAAAGGAGGATATTTGACCAAATTGGCATTAATGAGAAGAATATTTCTTTTTGTTAAGGTATATTTTTGGAATATTAAAAGTTTTCATGGGCTATTTAGGAGAGAGAAGAGAAAAAATTTATCTCTACCCCTCCCTTTCCCTCAAACCAAACAAGCCCTAAGAGTAAAAAACAAAATTATAAATGTGTGTTAATCCTCTGATCCTATTTATAAGTCAAGAACATTTTTTTCCCTTAATGGCTCATTAAATGTACTTTATGAATGTATAAATTTACTTTTAATTTATTTTTCTTAAACTTCTCAGTCATTACTTCATATGTAATAGTAGTAATTAATGAGGTTTCAAGATTTTCTTCATTCCGGTTAAACATGTTAGGAGTGTCTTATAAAGTACTTCTATTGTTCTTATTAAGAGTTATGAGTAATATATTTCTCATTATCAATCACATTTTTTTAAATTTTTTTAATCTCATTCCAATGAATTATGGGTATGGAGGGGATTTAGTCTTAGGAATCAACACAAGGGCAAATGTTGTTTTTAATAAGATATCCTGTTTTATATATATACTGAAGAAAAAAATATATATAACTCACCAATTTTGTAAAGCTGGCGTTCTGTTGGATCAAATTTCTGTCCTGAATTCAGGTATAAAAGAACGTAGTAATAACTAGCAATATTTAAGTAGTAGGGTTCTGGTTGGATATACTCCCTCCGATCCACAGTATAAGACACTTTTTTTAGAAGAATGGATTGGTCAAAAATAAATTATTTGTAAGATAATTAATGCCTATTTCCAATTTTCTTAATCATTAAATTTTCAAACATAGTTTTTAATAAGGGTAAAAGTGCAAAAAAAAATCAATTTAGAACATATCTAATGAGTTAGCTGTCACTTCTTATTTTTTGTGAATTAGTTAAAGTACCTTGTATTATGGACTGGAGGAAGTATTGGGAATGAAATAATACCTTGTCTTGAAGGTTCGAATTTGCTGTCGAAATAGCTGGCTCGAAAGATTATGGTATTTATAAGTGTCTCATTGATCTTGTATTTGTAGTAATATACTCCCTCCTATTCTTAGTATAAGACATATGAGAAGTTAATTTTAATCCTAAATATAAGACATAGTTTTCATATTTGACAATTTTTTCTTAATTAACCCTTATTAATACTCCCTCAACAATAACTAAGGAAGAGAGAGAATGAAGAAATTAAGAAAGATAACTCAGATGTTTTTAGAAAATACATATCCTATTAATTAACTTATTTAATCTATTCAAATGTCTTATACTAACAACAGGAGAGAGTATATGCATGTGTGTGCTCTTTTTAAAAGAAGCAAGCTAGTTTTGTTACCTTTCTAAGCCTGACATGTTGCAAACTAGTGATGAGCTGATTCTCTATTTCTTGGAGATCTTCAATTGAACATGAACTCAACTCTTCTCCCATTAGTTTCCTAACACACCCTCCCAAATTAGCCATCATCATTACACACACACACTCGCATCATTCATACCACAAAATTAACAAGGTACTGTAAATTTTGAAAGAGTTTGTTTAATTAATTACCTTTGAGAAAGTTGAAGATGCTCTATCTTCTTGGCCATCATTGCACATTCAACCTTCATTTGCTGCATTTGTGCGTGTGTGTGTGTGAACGACAAGTAGGAACTCAAACATATGAGTCATTTTCACCCAAAAACAAAAAATAAAAAGAGTACTAAATAAAAAGTTAAAAACTTGCACACAAACAAGATATATAAAAATTAAATTCTCTTTCTTGCCAACCACTTCAAAATATCTACATACATAACAGGTCATCAGACTTTACTGACAAAAATAAAAAGAAAAATCACTGTGAGATCCTAAAGAATAAATATAATAACTAAAAAGTCTCAATAATAAGTGGGTTCATAGACTTGCTATCATTTTCCTATACTGGAATTTGTCATTGTTAGTCGCTCAGCTTGTTGTGGAACTTTTTTATTATTATATTTCTTCCTCAAAACTTGAGTGATTTTCCCAAGACGAAATTGCATGGTATAAGTATTTGCTTTTAGAATTTCCGGAATAATCCTTTTAAAGAAGTCGATAAGCATATATATACATATATATAAATTACTATAAATTAAACCCTAGACCTCAGGTCATCTTCAACATATATATAGTATTTCAATTCAATATTTGGTGATTGAGATCTTGAGTGTGTGTGTGTGTGTACCGTACAAGCTGCAATGGGGATGTGAAGTGCCAGTGAATAAAGTACAAGCTAAGCTTGACTTCAGTTCATTTCTTGATCAAATTAACATCAAAAATCAAACAGTACGACAAAATCCCAAGATTTCCGCCAAAATAGTATAACGAAAATGGATTTCTTTTTAATTTCTCAAGATTTATCCAAATTAAATGTTGGAGTCTAACCTGGCTGTATTGTTCATCAGGGTGAATGCCCAGTCGATCGACTTTGCTGTATTTCCAGTACCTTTCTAAAATCTTACTGATGCTGCCAATTTTCATAAAACACTTTTGTCAAAATCTTTATGATGCTGCGATTGCGAACTCACCACCTCTGGCTTAAGCCAAGGCTTAAGGACCTGCCTGGTCTCAATTGAGCCAAACGGCTCCAATTTTTTCAATAAATCTAGAGCAGATAATTGTGAGGTTCATGCGATATAGTATTTTCTATGCCATCAACAAGATCAAGGTTCATGTCAATATATACCCAGCAGAAATCACTTTGATCGGATAATAATTAATTGAAATTAATGTACCACTCTGATACTTATTATAAGCCTACTAGTCTGTCAAAAAAGGTTGGTCCTAAATATAAGTTGATTCTAAGAGGCATTAATGACTGTTTTCAAATTTTATCCCTATTGAATATGTGAGAGAAAATATATCGGTAGTACTCCTATCTTTTTTTCAATACTCGTTATTAAATGAGGGAAAACTTAGAAAAAGTTGATCAATTTGAAACAAATTGAATGGCTTAACTTACATTTCTTAGTATGTAAGTGATAGAGTATTAAGTTTGAAGTTTTGTGCATAAATTAAATTAGTCTGATTTTTTTAATATTTATTTTAGTTGCTTTAATTATTATTATTTTCTTAAGTAGTTGAAAAATAAGTTGAATATCTCACTAGTAAGATTTAGTTGCTAGAATCTAGGATTGCTAGTCATTTGGATTTTGCATTTGAATTTTGAATTAGAGTATTTCTATGCATAAACTATCCTTATAAATTGGCATATTGCCTCATCAATAAAGGCATTGAATATTTCAGAGAGTAAATTAGTTTAAAAGATTCTCCTAGGTTGTTTTAGAGAGGAGGTGAGATTATTGCCTACTCTCTATCTCAAAATTTCTCATAGCTTTCTCAACTTATATTCTCAGATCATGTTTAGTTTTCTCAACTTAAACTCTCATATAACCTTTCCCATCAGTTACTCAAATCGGTACCTTATCATTGGTATTAGAGTTGTTTGATCCAAAAATGTTACTCACCCGTTCCATTCACTCTTTTCACAAATCTATAATATCACAGCCCCTTCCAACATATTCTCATCCATCATTTAAAATATATTTTCCCAACTATAATGGTGGAGATCCACAGTCATGGATTTCAGAGGCCAAGAATTATTTTCAACCTTATATCACACTTCTGAGGATTTCAAAGTCGATATCGCAACTAGGCATTTAGAGGGTGTAAGGACCCACCACCTGGACGCGAGACTTTTGTCCCCGAAGCCTTGCTCCGACGCCTGCGTGGTGGCCGGCCCCCACTGAGATAGGTATTGTCCCCTCCTCTAGGGGTTTTGTCCCTTGGGGTGCAATGGATACCAAGTGGCTCTTAGGCTTTGAACTTATGCCTCAGGTCCAAGGTTCGAGCCATTAAGGAGGCACTCTTGGGAATTAATTTCCCAAGGGACAAAACCCCTAGAGAAGGGAACAATACCTGCCCCAGTGGGGGCTGGCCACCACGCAGGCATTGAAGGAAGGCTCTGGGGACGGTGGCCCCGCATCCCAGTGGGGACTCCAGTGGTGGGTCGTTACAGAGGGCAGTGCTCATGATTTGTTCATCACCCTTAGCATGGAGCGTACAATCCTCTATTGTGATGAACTAGTAGAGGTATTATTGAAACATTATGGGCCAATAGAATTCCAAAGTCCTAATAAGTATCTTTGCAGTCCTTATTGTTAAAACGTCATTCAAAAACGTAGAAACGTCTGTTTCTACGTTTTTCCACCGAAAACGAGTCAAAACGGTGGTCAGAACGAGTTTTGGGTGGAAACGCCGTTTCAACTCGTAAAATCGGTTGAAACGGCATTTCCACCGAGTTACTATTAAAAAAAATAAAAAAATTTGCAGCCCCAATTAAACCCAATTCGAAACCCTATTCGACATTTCACCGTGTTCACCTAGCCACCATCGACTTCGTCCTTCTTCTCTCTTCAATCTTCATCCACCATACTCACTCTTCTTCTTCCTCGCATCGAGCTCGACCATCGATCTTCACCTTCTTGGCTTCTTCTCTCTTCATCCATCGTAGCTTGCTCGCCCTCTGCGTGACTGCGTCGACTTTCCTTCTCGGCTTCTCCTCTTCTTCTCTGATTGCTGGGGCTGGACGTTGGGTGGGTGCTGCCTTGCTAGGTATTTTTGCATATTTGCTGAGTTGCTTCTTCACTAAAAGTATGCTCTTTCGGTCTTTCCTTTCCATCTTTTTTTTTTCCTTTCATTTCATTTTTGCTCTGTCTTGCTGTTTCATAGGTATTGTTGTATAGTGTATAGTGTATAGTATTGTTGTATAGTGTATAGTGTAAATTAGAGATGTTGATCTCTTTTATCATTTTATTGACTTGTTGTTTTGATCTTATTATGTATTATGATGACTTAAATTTGTTGATCTCCTTGAGTGTTTCAACTTTGGACTTAAATCTGTGATAACTTTAATGCATTTGTGTGTTTTGATTTTATATATGTTGGGTTTTATTTTCTTTGTGGTACGTAGTAAACTCTTACGTTTCGTTTACGTTTTACGATTTTACGTTTTTACTCACCCTTACCGCTTTCTACGTAGACTCTACGTTTTAACAACATTGTTTGCAGTATACAACAGGTGGGGAGTGTTAAAGAATATAGCTTAGAGTTTGCTAAATGTTCAACATGGGTTTGAAATTGGCCATAGCCTTCTTGGAGTTTTCCTAGGCAGCCTAAAGGAATAATTTAGAGCTGAATTGAGGATTTGTAGGCCTATACTCTATATGAAGAGACTAGCCTAGCCCTAAAATATGAGAAGCTTATGTAATCACGTAGGCCCAAGCCAAATCACTTAAGCACCTAGATTTGCATAGCACAACCCAGTTCTGTGACAACCAAGGATGCACAATATGCATCTGATTCATCAAACCAAAATAAACCAATTGTATCGTTCTCACAATTGACTCAATACACAATATTGGCTTCAACGATACCAACTTAGCTAGATACAAAACCTCAAATCCGAAGGGAGAAGGGAGTGTGCTATCAGTGTGGAGACATCTTTTGCCCAGGCCACTACTGCAAAACAAGCTTTTCACTGGTGAAGATCACCAAAGAGGTCGAAGAGGTTATGCCTCCATTAGTAGTTGAAGTCGAGACCGAATTCAAAGGGAATGCTGCAGGAATCTCCTTCAACACCAAAATCAACAAGTCTTTTGCTTCAATGATGAAGAGTATTTCGAGAGTCATAAAATTCTAATTCTTACCGACAATGGGTCCAAACATGATTCCGTATCTAAAGAATTGCTATCTGGTGTGCGTCTTCTTGTTTGATCTACTATTCCTTTTGAAGTCTTACTTAGAGTTGCTGATACAACTTATATTGCCTTCCTACCACCTCTGTCTAAACCTCCAAACGTTCAAGGAAGATAATTTTTACGTTTTGCCTGGAGGACAAGGCAAATTTACAAAGAGGGGATAATGATAGTTTGATTTTATTAATATTTATTTTAGTTGCTTTAATTATTATTATTGGCTTATTCTTATTATTTTCATAAGTAGTTGAAAAATAAGTGGAATATCCCACTAGTAAGATTTAGTTTCTAGAATCTAGGATTGTTAGTCATTTGGATTTCGCATTTGAATTTTGAATTAGAGTTTTCTATCCGTAAACTATCCTTATAAATTGGCATATTTGCCTCATCAATAAAGGCAACAAATATTTCGTAGAGTAAATTGGTTTAGGAGATTCTCCTGAGCTGTTTTAGGGAGGATGTGAGATTCTTGCCTACTCTTTATCTCAAAATTTCTCATAACTTTCTCAACTTATACTTTCATATCATCTTTAGTTTTCTCAACTAGAATTCTCGTATAATCTTTCCATCAATTTACTCAAATCGGTACCTTATCAGTAAGGTTCAGTTAAACTAGACTTGTAACGAGGAAGAGAGTGGTAACATATACCTACGAATTAGCCTTGTTTCGGATGTAGGTTCAAGACCAATATCCAAAATGATCATGTTATATATATAGCATCAATAATATATAGGAACAGCCGACACTTGTTATACAGCATGAAAACGCGAAATCTCTATAAATAAGAATCAAATATTTAATCGGAATTAAGTCATTAAACAGAAACGAAAGAGTATCCATTAACTCGAAAACATATATTGAACTTATATCTCATGATATAATAAAAACAAGAAAAGATTTTGGACCAAAAAAAAACTTAAGAAAAGAATCTGAAAGATGACATATCATTTCACTCTCAAAACAATTCATGGAACCTAAATGCGCAAATAATATTATTAATAACAAGCTGTATTTTAAATAAAAGATATATGGACAAGTTAAAGTCACCACTATTAGTAGTACAGACACACACATTCACAATTATCACGGGCATAGAAGAGAAAGTGAGACACTATTTCCTCATTGATCAGTGATGAACAAGTCAGTGAGAAAATCTTGAAGAAAATATACGTCAATCTGAAGCAATCTTTCATTGTACTATACTAGTTTTCAGCTCAAAGTGAAATGACTCGTCCCTTTTTATAACCTGCTCAAGTATCCTATTAGTATACAGGTCCTGTCACACTATTTATTGAATATTTATATTTGAACGGTAAAAGTTCTTAAGTAGTGTGACTTGTATAAGTCTCAAATTTTAATGAATATGTTTTATTAATTAATATCTCCAGACATTACTTTCCCTAGTAGACAGTATTAACTATCCGAAGATCTAAGCAAACATTGGAGAATATTAATAATGGGCAAATTGATGAACAAACAAAAATGGGAGCTCGAAAGATTTTTAAGAAACTATGGGCCTGTTTGGTGTCTACATTATGAGAGCGTTGATGGCAAAAAACACTACTGGGCGTTAGAAAAAAAGCTTCAGTGAAAAAAAGCCCAGTGGAAGGTGTTTGAGTTGAGTTTTAAGTTCACTGAAATTTAAGTCAAAAAAGCCCAAAAGGCCAGTTAAGGAAAAAACTCCACCATGAAACTTTTTCCAAAAGCTCTCAACTTTTGACATGGGCCCCGCCACTTTTACCACTATCAATCCAAACACAAATCATTATTTACAACCCGACTTTTTCCTACCGAGCTTTTCTAAAGTCGGATAGCTTTCTGCCCACCGCTCCTACCGCCAACCCAAACAGTCCCTATATCAAAACCAAACATGTGTACGGAAAGCAAAACTGTCCGTAATCATGGTGCTAACAAATAAATAGAAAGCAAAACAGAAAATCTCTCTCACTATATATTTCAAGAAGTAGTGCAGTAAAAAATGTTCCCTTGGCCACCTCAAAAATGCAAAATAGTGCTGATTCTTAAGAGCCTGTGATCACTTTTGTTCTGCAAAACGTCCCACCTTTCAAGGTGTATATGTATAAACATGGAAACTTGAGAATGTAGTTTCTTTTTAAGTGATACTCCCTCGTTCCTTAATATAAGACATATTTATGTAATTTGATTAGATTAAAGAAGTTAATATGACATGTAATCCTTCCGTCCATAATATGAAACATATTTGGGAAGTTGATCTCGTGTCCTAAATATACGACATATTTTTCATATTTGTCAATATTTTCCTAATTTATCCCTATTAATGCTTCCTTAATAATAATCAAGGAGAAGAGAAAAATTAGTTAATATGACATGTACTCCTCCGGTCCGTAATATAAGACATATTTGGGGAGTTGATCTGTGATCTAAATATAAGACATATTTTTCATATTTGTCAATATTTTCCTAATTTATCCCTATTATTGCTTCCTCAATAATAATCAAGGAGAAGAGGGAAATAAGGGATTAAGGAAGATGATTAGGGTGTTTTAGAAAATATATGTCATGGTAACTAACTTAACCAACTTCCTTAATCTAATCAAATTAAGCAAATTAAGAATTGGAGGAGTATTTTCTAAACCACCCTAATTATATTCATTAATTCTCTCTACCCCCTTCATTATTGTTAAGAGAGCATCAATATATGTCTTATATTTAGACTAAGATCAACTCCAAATATATCATAAATTAAGGACAGTAGGGAGTATATCAAATCTTCTCAAGTGATTATTCCATCCAATATTTCATTATCATCAATCTCGCAGCCCAAGGTGAGCCTTCTGAACCTGATTTTTCTCAATTGTTAAATGTTAAACCACACTAATTCCTTGTTTATTTCATTATTATCTAAAATACATTGATCCAGGAAATCAATTGGCTTGGTGTACTATGACTATAAGCCTTCAAGTAAAGACACTGTTTAGTTCACGAGCCTGATTTATTTACCAAGTACCAGTGAGACATATCATTAACAAAGCATATAGCTAGCGAGTCCCAATTACTGGAGTTCATTCCGAGTTTACATATACATGGAGCAGAAAGTATTTATTCGGTTATTGAACGAGAAATATGGATCAACTTTCAAGGTGTGTGTATATATAGTACCATTCAAAAATGTTTGTCAGAAATCGTTTTTGGGAGAGATAAATTGTAGTTCATAACTGACATACAAAATTGCACAAGAAATTAAGATGCTCTATTGGAAAAAATGACTTCTATTAGCTGCAGAGATTCGTACTAGCTAGCTCATTGAAACGAATTAACTAATAAATCAATCCATCAGTATAGACCAAAAAAAAGTAGAGGCAAAGCTGTAAATATTGACTCATTACTCAGACCTTGATAAGACTTAAAAATAGGGGGGAAATACGCTCAAGCTCCTTTAATTTTTCTTCTCCTGAAAATGAGAAATTGTGAACATCTGAAGCATCCCATTAATTAAACAGTCATGAAGGATCAAAGGAACAACTCACAAACACAAAACATCTCAAGAAATTACACGAATATATGTTTTAAACCATAGGATTCAGCTAAGTGATCGAAGAGTATTATATATATATTCGATGTATAGAGTAAAGGAAAACGTACTCAGAACTTGAGAACTCATACAGTCTGCCTCTTTGTGAGAAGATAATCACAGCTACTTGGGCGTCACAAAGAACTGATAGTTCATAAGCTTTCTTTAGAAGCCCACTTCTACGCTTTGAAAACGTTACTTGACGGCTTGTTGCATTCTCAATCTTCTTCATTTCAATCTTCCCCCTCACCATTTCTGTGATATTATTTCTCAATAAAACAAAAGGGGCTCGCTAGAAAAATCAATTTGCTAGCTCCTCGCTCAAATCAAACCCTAGCTAGATGGGACAATAATATCTACTAAATACTAATCAAGCTAACAGACCAGAAATTAATCCTTTTTATGGATTGTTATTTACTAAAGCAAGCAACAAATGAAAAATCTGGAACCCACATGAACGGCTTCTGGTTCCATAGTTTATCCTTGAAAAGGTAAGATATTTGGGGGGGGGGATTTTTTTTTTTTTTTTAAAACACACACACAATCTGAAAGGAATATTATTTGCAGGATAAAAGCACAGCCAAAAGGGGGGAAAATTGAAGAAAAAATTGCGATACCCAGAAGCACCAGATGTTTCACTGAGGACCCAGAAAGATGGGAACTTTAAATCTGGAAATAGCAGAGAAAGAGATAATGGGACTATGAAGGTCAATAAATAGTGAATCCAAAGACTATGTGGCTACAGAAGAATGTAAAGAGGTAATACTGGAATGGATTCACAAGTTTGGCAGCAGGAAATTAACACTAATCCAGAAACCCTAGAAAGATTCAAGGTTGCCCCGAATAAAGTAAAAGCAAAAGAAATTGAGGAAAGAGAAGGAATTAAGACAGAGAAAGAGATAACCCAAACTGGAAGTAAATTATTTGCATCCTTTTGTCTGTGTAAATGAAGAAAGTAGTTGGCAAAAAAAGAAAAAGTAAGTGAAGAAAGTGTCAAGTAACGAACAGTAACGAACCCATAATAATGTATTGCTTTTTTGCTAATGAAAGAAAGCGGGCCTATTTTTTCTCTCGCCTATATTTTTAACTTTTTTTTTTTTGCCAAGAACATTTTTAACTTCCGCAGTAAGTATCAACATTCAAATTATGAGTTAACAAAGGTTGTTAAGGGGTTTGACCCATACTTATAAAGTTGTGGTTTCAAATCGCATTGATACGAAGACCTTATTGATAGTTGATCTATAAATACCTTTATAAATAAGAGATTTAATTTTTTATAAATTACGTAATTAAAAATAGAAAATTACATTTGTACCATTAAATTATGGGTTAAGGTGTAAAAATACATATGTGTTTTATCCTAAGGAGCGTCTAACACCATGTGCTTTTTTTGGATGCAAAAATGCACATGAACTTTCAAAACCGTGCAAAACTACCATCGCCGTTAAATATCATAAACAGACGTTACTTTTCGATGTGGGACCCGCACCATTTAAAATATTGAGAATACCTAAATTATCTAATTTACCTTAATACCCTCTTTTCTCTCTCTCTCGAACCATCGCCCTTCTCTTCTTTCTCTCTGAAACCATCGCCCGTCTTTTCTTCCTCTCTAAACCATCGCCTCATCTCTGGTGGTCACTGGGGGTTGAAATTGTGCCGAAATCTGTTGTCTCACCCAGTTTAACCCGATCGGAGCCGTCTCTTCTCTCTCTGATCTATCGCACTAGCTTCATCTCTCATTTTCTTCTTAGATTCGTGATGCCGAGCAAAAGAAGTTGGAGGAGTTTCATTAGCAGATTCAAGAGAGGGAGATTGTACGAAGTTTCGTTTTCTTCAAGAGAAGGTTGGCTTGGTTCCGTAAGTGTTCTGAATCTCATTCTATTTCTGATGTAGTCTTTTTTCTTGATTCGATTTGATGGGGTTTGGATTTTCCTTTGGCAGCTAGGGTTAGTTTTTTACTAGGGTTTTAGGTCCCTGTTTCTTTAAATGCAATTGTCGCTGATAAGTATATATTTTATGAGAATTAGTTGGATTTATTGATATTATATACCTATTTAATTATCTTTTATATACTTTACTATCATTATAGGATAAAAAGATATTTTGATATAAAATCTACTTATTTCTTATTATATTTTGCAGGAAATATTAGCTGATTTGGAAAGAAGTAGAAAAAGCAATTAAGAGGATATGCAATCAGGACGGAGAAACGTTCTTTCATCTCTTTTCTTTATTCTTTCAATCTGAGTTTCATCTTTTTGTTATGGATTTTGTTATAGCCATGTGTGGCTAATTCTCTTTTCAACCTAGAGGACCTATGAACTTGTTTGGGTTCTAGAGATTATTCTCATTAATTAGTTTTGCTTAATTTAATTCAGTTTATTTAATCCTATGTTTATTGTTATTGCTTAGTGAGTAGTCACCATTGAGCATGTTTTGGGGATTTAGGGTTGAACTTGGAAGAGGGAATCCTAAATTGACCTTGGGACTAAATAATGTGGAATTAGGTTTAAACTTAATGTGGAATTAGGTTTTAATCTAATTTGCGTCTAGGATAGGAATATACCTAGAAGCTCCACATAGTCAAATTAGAGTGAGCCCGGTTTAAAACACATCTTATTTAGTTGTGTGAGACATTGCATAATTAATTAAGGTAGGTATATAAGTGGACCGAAAGGCATTTATAGACATTAATACTCTAGATTAGCTGATTAAGTTAAGTCAAAATTAGTTTAGTAGGGATAAAATCTAAGAACAAACAAGGGATTAGTGACTCTAGGTTGCTCGTTCGATTATTTTAGTAGTTTGTTATTTTGATTTTCTTTTCTTTTAATTAAATTCAATCTAGTTTTCTCAACTTAAATGAAATTGTGAAATTAATGTTTAACTGAAGTTTGTGATACTAAGTCCTTGTGGGAACGATACTTTTCTTATCACTTTATTACTTGATACGGCCCGTATACTTGCGGAGTTATAGGCTTTAAAGTTTTGCCCTATCAGTCGCGAAGAAAATCTCAGGTCCTCTGTTTCTTTCGAACAAACGCTGTGAATAGCCTCTGCTTCTTTAACGCTAACAACAACCTTTGTTTCTTCCGTATAGACCCATTCACTATGCACAAACCCAGTGAAACATATCCAACGCGTTCATTGGGATCATCTCACAAAATTTTCAGCAGGTCCCTCTTTGGTGATTCACAGTCGAAGAGATCAATTTCCACACCTCAACGGTCCAATGTAAAGTAAATCACGTCACTTTAATGTTTATTTTCTTGGCCATGTTTTTACATTGTAAAGTTTAAGTTTCTTCATCCTACAACTATAAACGCAAAGTTTAAATATTTTGATGTAGAAGGTTGATTTGAGCAAACTGGAAATGGCTGCATTGTGGAGATATTGGTGACATTTTAATCTTGTAAATTCTCAGACCTGTATGTAATCGGTGAGGAGAACCAAGAAAAGTATACGAATCTTCATCTGCAAAGTGTAAAAGTAGATGAATTGACTGAGGTTTTTTTTTTTTTTTTGAGTTCAGGGCATTTTGGTATTTTCATATTACCAATAACGTCAGTTAATGCACTATAACGGTGATGGTAGTTTTGCACTGGTTTTGAAAGTTCATGTGCATTTTTGCACCCGAAAAAAGCACATGGTATTGAGCGCTCCTCGAGGTAAAGCATATGTATATTTTTGCACCTTTACCCTTAAATTATCCCTTGAATAAATGGAAATAGATCCTTTAACTTTATACTGATATTATGTCAGTAAATAAGTAGTAATAAATTATTTTATTTTCGCATGATATGTTAATTCTAAAATATTATGTTAATTACTTTTTCTGGAACTAATGTCAGTATATTATCAATGACTGAAATTGTCAGATTATGGCAAAAAGATGGAATTGGTCAGATTAATATATTTTGGAACAGTACATTTATTTTCAGTAAAAGCTTAATGACAACATATTTTGAACTAATTAATGGTGATATGATGCTCCTTACATTACTTCATATATGTATTTTGAAAGCAATTTTTTTTTTCTCTCTCTTTATCTATCCTTTACTTTTAAATGTTTAAGAACCAATATGTTAGTAATTGTCACATTTTACCAGTATATTCTTGTTTGTGCAAATTTTAAGAATTAAAGACGATATGACATTGCAAAATAAATTTAGGATTATTAAATAATTTTAAAAATTTCAGATATATTTTTTACTTCTTTCCTGATATATTAAATTATTAATATTATAAATTACTTTTAAATCCATTGTGTGTACTTAAAGTATTAAACCATTTTTTATAGCTGTATGTACTTTAACCTTAAAATACCCTTAAATGGAAAGAAGTTGACACATATAGCAAATGTGATTATGGCCAAAAAAATATTCCCATGGTTATAAAATGAATTGTTTGTCTCGTTTTGGCATAAATTAATAATTGATTAACAGTTAAAAATACAGTCCCATAACCAATGAAAATTGATCCGCTCAAACACGAAGATCGGTTTCGTATTTTGTAAGAGCATATATTCAAAAGCTGATAATATATACTCGGTTAGTGAGTAGCTTACAAATTTTCATGGAAAAAAACGAGTGGCTTATAATATTTTTATAAATATCCTTATTAGGTTGAGATGTCACCATATAAACATTTCAAATCTTTTTTTTTTTTTCTCTCTTTTCCCTTTGAATCTCTTGTTACTAGTATCTCCTTTTGATTTTCTTCACATCGGAGTGACCGACGCGTGTGATATGCTTCCATTCGATTATTTATGGTGTTAAGGGAATAAAATAATGCAGAATATATTGCCCAATTGTCCACATCATGCTGAGAATAATCCATTATATTATCATATCCACCTTTTCTAACTATTAGAAAAAACATTTTAGACCTTTTTTTTTTTCAAAGGTGCAAAATACACACGCTTTTACCCTGGTGCATCCAAGATCATATGTTTTTCGGAGGTGCAAAAATGCACATGAACTCTCAAAATTGGTGTGAAAATACACATGCCGTTAAATCCCCCCTAACTGACGTTACTTTTAGGTGGCCCCACGTCGCCAAACTTTTTGTAATTTACAACCTTGCTCTTCCCTCTTTCTTTTCCCTTCCTTCCCATTCTGCCGCCTGATCGTACGAAGAAAAGCTGGATCGTCTTCAACAAAAGGAAATCTCCGTATGGGAAGCAAAGGGTAGCTCACTCCATGGGACGATTTCATCTATTCCCTCTTTATTTTCATGCACTTTCGCCAGAGGTGGGGTATTTTCTTGAGCGGAAACAAAAGGGAATCTCCGTATGGGTCCGGTGCCGGAATCGTCGTCAGCAGGGTCGAGCAAAGCTTTGAGGGAAATAACTTGCTGGATCGCCTGCGATTTGTTCCAAGAAGGGCGACGCATTCCTGTACAGACACGTGGTATTGTCCATCAAGAATGTCATCCTCTATGAGCTGACTGAGGGGTTTGTTGAGAATGGAGCAGAAGGTGGTTGTGCCGGTGTTCATGGCTTCCAATTCCGGCAAGTGGTAGGACCATGCAATTTCAGTTTCTTCAATTTCTGATGCTTCGCTGGTGGTTTGATTTCTTTCTTCGATTTTTGATGCTTCCTTGGTCTGGTTATTAAATCCTGTTTTCAATGCTTCGCTGGTTTCTTGTTTTATCATGTGGGGATTCTTGTTTCCAGTCTGATTTCTCCATGGCTAAAGCTTAGCTGTTGGTCCGATGGTGGTGGTTTTTCCGGTGGATGTGGGTGTGGGTGACGGAAGAACGAGGGAAGAGATGGATTGAGGGTTGTGGAGGCGGGAGGCTTTTTTTTTTTCTTTTTACTCCAAGGGTATTTTGGTTTTTTCATACTGTGTGTAACGTCTATTAGGAGGGATTTAACGGCATGTGCATTTTCGCACCAATTTTAAGAGTTCATGTGTATTTTTGCACCTCCAAAAAACATATGATACTAGATGCACTTAGGGTAAAAGTTCATGTGCATTTTTACACCTTTACCCTTTTTTTTCAACTTCTATTTTTAGGGAAGCATTTATGTGAGCGACGTTGTAACTATTGAATTCATATACATTTTGTAACAAATGTCGTAAGTCAATCTCACATTTATATTTTCAAAAAATAGACATTTTAAGTAAGTGACTTACAATGTCTACTTTTTCAAAAACAGACATAAAAAGTGAAAACGAACATTGAAAGTGGCTTTTTTTTCGTCTCCAATCCAAAAAAATCTCCTATATATTTATCTTTCAAGACCTTTATCAAAAAGTAATAATAATTAAACTTATGTAACATACATTATAAGACAGAAAATGAGATGTGCCCATTACAAGAACTTGATAGTCATTAACAATTTTGAAGTTTTTTTTTACGTGTATCCTACAAACTGAAAACTTGAATATAAAAAATTGTACACCATGAAGTGGAGCCAACTCCATCCACACGGGTCCCTATGCCCTAAAACCATTGGAAATTGAATAAATACATATAACTTAAAACAAAACAAGATTAAAATACTGCAAAAGTCCAGGATCAATCATCTGACATTTTAAGATCAAAACATCAAATAACACTTAACTTGACCGAAGCAGTTCTTTACTTCCTTAATATAAACCAATGTGGCAGTTTTACAATCTAAAGTCTAAACTGCATACTGAATAGACCGTGTAGAAAAACTCACCGTGAAGTATGGTACACAAGCTTTGTAAGCAACTAGCATCCAGTATAAGACACATCCAAGTGCAGCAATTTTACAACTTCATTTAAAGAGAGATGCTCACACATGATACACACATATTTTCGTGTTTGATTGAAAAGTTTCTATCATTGGGAAAAGGAAAAAGAATCTTTGCAGCAAGTTTACATTACGGCGACAAAGGGCTCTCTGTAGTCTGTACACTAAAATGAGGTGAATTAGCAAACTGTGAAATAGAGAAATTGATGAAATCATAAATAGCCCTTTTAAGCAACAAGTACCGTTAGGTGTACTTTCAGCCACCATTTCCAAGGTCTACACTCAGAAGAGGCGCCGAATATCTCCCTCCTCTCTGCATTCCCAAGTTAAAAGCATCAAGAACCAGAAAATGAATAGATTGAAAAGATGTTAAATTTCAAGTCGAAGATTCTTAGCTGGTATTTTCTTTCTTTTCTTTCCTTAACCAGAAAAATACTAAAGCTCATGACACTGAAACTTCGGTTTCATTTGGACCAAACAAAAAGATTATTGGGCCAGTCTCTCTCATAAGAATTTTATCGAAAGCACTTTGCATTAAATTGGATGTAAATAACTTGTATGCATGGCTGAGGCCTGAAAGATTTTTAATAAAATAGAGATGAAAATAGAGTATAAACAGGTACAAAAAATACTACTACTTGATTATTGTTCTGACCTAGTTCACATATCAATTTTTTCTCAACCCATTGATAGTCATTCAACAATAATCGAAATAGGAGAGTGGGGGAGGGAATTAAGAAGGACGATTAGGATATTCTTAGAAAAATATATCATATTAACTAAGTAAACTAACATCCTTAATCTACTTGAATTAGTTAGTTAGATCTTATATTAAAGATCATAAGAGTATATCTTAAAAGAATGAAAACAAAGTATTTTTCCTATAAAATTAGTATAAATAATTCAAAGCAAAATGACTAAATTACTGGCCAAATAATATAAAAATAGTTTTGTAAAAAATTGAAAAAGCTAACTTGGAATGAAGAGTTAGTAGGAAGAAAAGCGCAAAAGTTGGTTGGGAAAGGACCAAAACGGTTTTTTTTTTTTTGCTAGCCACAAATACTTTTGTATTAAAATAATCCTAATCGAGATACTATTGACATTAAATATGGATACCTCTTATAATAAAGATTTAAATTTTGGTTTGTCACGTTATAAAGAACTAACTTCTTCCGTTAGATCCCAACCCTTAGTAAAGGACCAAAATGTTTAGTAAAGGACCAAAATGTTGTTTGTGATGTGATGACCAAGAATGTTGTTTGGTATGTAATGACCAAAATATTATTTGGGATGTAATGCACAAAACAAATAAGAAAAGCCTGGCAATTTGAAGGCCGCAGGCTGAGGAGTAGGACCAATTATCAAATTGAAAAAGAAGGTGAAAGGGGGGCCAGCTTGGTCTCTTCACAAAAGTTGTGGTCCTATTTTATTTAGGAAAATTAAAGGAATGACTATGTTTTGATCCTAACTAAATTTTCCAGATCCTCTCCAAAATTTAAACTTATATTTTGATATTTGGCCCTTGTGAATAATTATCCTCCTCTGATATTTAATATAAGATAAATTTACTTAATTTGATTAAATTATGAAAATTAGATAATATGACATATTTTTTTTAAAAATATATTACTCATTTTTCTTAATTCCTCTTCTTTTCGCTCTTTGATTATCGCTGATAGAGCTTTAATGTGGATAAAATAAGAAAATATTGATAAATATAAAAACTATATTTAGGACTGAGATCAACTTCCAAAATATATCTTATATTAAGGACTAAATGGACTACTTTTTAAAATCATCTCTAATAAATATTATTCCCTTTAATTCATTCGATCTAAATCTGATTTTTCCTTTCATGTATTGCCAAAGTGGAAGCGTTTGTTTCTGAATGGTCAAATGCAAATGGTGATTCAGCCATAATTGAATTTAGGCTTTTACTTAACAGGCCACAAAAAATGGGCCCATGTGCTCATTAAGGTCCTTCTTTGCATAATTTCTTAATTGGGTCTCCATTTCTTGATAGGGTTTGTGCCTGTGTGGCGTTAAATTATTTCTAAATTTATCCTTTGTCTTTGGGTTCAACTAATAAAGGGGTCGAACACTTTCACCAAAGGAAAGAAGTTCAATCCTAAAGTGGATCAAGGCGATGGGGAAGTCATCATAGCTCTTAGGTGTCTAGGTAAATGTCTGATGGTAATAGATGGCTCGCCCTACTCAACATTGGTATCACTTAGGAGGAATGAAGATTTTGCCCGTCATTGGATTATGGGTGAGTCCAACCCCTTTCCAAAAAATTTTACCAAAAAAAAGTTATTTCGATATTTCAAAATGTACCGAAACATTTAATATGAAAATCTATTTGATCACAATATGATGCAATGGGAAGTACACGGTTCTAAATGTAGGACCCAATTTGTAGTAACTTATTTAGCTACATTAATCTCTTTAACAAAAGTCAATTATGCTTTATATTTAGGATCGAAGAGGGAGTACTTTCTATAGGTTTTCTTAACTTTTAATAGCATTATTGGAACATAATAAAAATGTGCATAAAGGAGTATGGTCGCTCAATAGTAACTAGACAAGACAATGGGGCATCTTGAATCACTTTGCAATTGGGTGGGCATACGAGTAAACCAGCCTTTTGGGAACAGGAACTTGACATTGTGAACCTTTCTATTTTCCTCACAAGTGAAGTTAGGCCCCGTTCGGTGCTCCTGCAACCACCTCTCCATTATTTGTGCCTGTCGGATTGTACGATTCTCTCCTCTCCTCCTCCATCATTGTGGTCATCTCATGTTTTAAAATCAATTTAATTAATAAATATATCCAAAAGAAATATTTATCAGTTTTTTTAAAATGATTCCAACCAACCAAACAGGGCCTCAGGAAAGAAAATGGGCCGTCTGTACCAGCGTACATTACTTGACACGGACGCAATACGAATGGCAATAACACGGATGGTTCCACGTGTGTATCCAAGAACGAGGAGGTCCCCACAATGCATCCAGCTGTCGACAAGCGTGACCGGGGACCACAGCTAAGCCAAACCTCTCCCTTATTAATTAATTACTCCGTACCACACTAATAAAGCAGGGGACCACAGCCCCCACAAGCGGTCCCACACAATCCTGGGGACACGTGCCTCAACCTCAGCATTCACATGACCCTCTCTCGTGGCCCAAGTCCAACCACTCAGCATGGTCCACGGACCACCGTCACTTTTCCCCAAGTTGACCCCCACTTTGCTGACCCCAGTGGGCACGTGTACTAACACCCTCACGTGACGTATCGACTCGGAGCCCGCCAGTTTCCCGCACGCTCCTAACTTGCACCGCCTCGCCCCACATCGGATTATAACCCCGCCTTCCACGTTTTTGGTGGACCCCACCACCCCACCCTCAAGTCCTCACGCCCTAAGCGGGACCCCCTCAACCCACAAATTAATGTTTTATTGCTAAGTCCCACATCAATATAGGAGTACATTTTTTATGCTACCCCTTCACATAATTTTAATTCTGTGGTTAAATAAGTAGTCCTCATGTCTTAAATATATGATATAATTTATAATGTAATTTACATTATACATCATGTCCTATATTAAAAACCAAATATAGTACTATATCCTCTCTTAATTATAAAACATAGTTGATTTTTTTTTGAGATATTAATGAAACTAAATAAGTTACTTAATCATTTCATATATTGTGTGTCTTTAGATTATATATTAGTTTATTAGTCAAACTAATTAGTTCAAGAAAAAAATAAAAATAAAAATACTCTAAAATAATTTAATCAGCTTCCTTAATCTCTCCAAAAAGTCAACAATGCCTTATAATTAGGACAGAGGGAGTATTAAGTATTTATAGTATAATATAACATCTTCTCTCCAGTATTCCACAAAATTATCCTTTAACAAAATACCATAGTTAGTACTACTTGAAAATAGACTTACAATAAGTATAAATAAAAAAAAAAAATCATTCTATTAAAAAGTATCATCTTTTTACTACCCGAAAAGATGGAATCCTAGACTTAAAGATTAAGAAATGTATATGATGGGCATAATCCATTTAATATCCCTAGTTTTTTTACCTTTTTGGCGAAATAATATCTCCATGCATTACATAACACTCCCACCTTATAACTTCCAAATACGGGTAGATACTCTGAGCAAAAAAAAAACGGGTACATACAGATTTGTATCTAAAACACTTATGGCTATTTGGTTCGAACGGAGCAGATGGACGAAAGGGTAAAGAGTTATTTTGTTTTGTTTGATTGGTGAAGGAAAAGGTGAACGGTTTTTAATTATCCTTTGTCTGGCCTAAGATGATAGGGGAGGGGAGGGAAGAAATAATAGCAATTTATCATTCTACTCTTATATTTTTTTTTTTATATGCTATAAAAATTAATTTACGTCTTATCAAATTAATATAATAATATTTTTATTTATAATTAATATAATAATACATTGTTTTTAACAAAAATTAATTGTATAATGATATATTTTTTATTTATAAAAAAATATTTTCATTTTAAATTAAATTAATAATAATATATTTTTAATATAAAATAAAATATTTTTAAAATATATATTATTTTAAATTTAATAAAAATAAAATACTTTGTATTACAATGATATTTTTATTTAAAATTATGTTAATAAATTTTATAATTATAATATTTTTTATTTATGAAAATTTATTTTTTATTTTAAATAAATTTTATAATAATATTTTTAGTTAAATTTGTATGAGGATATGTTATAATTATAATATTTTTTATGCATAAATATATACTTTTTATATCAAATTATTTTTAAAAAATATATATTTAATTATTATAATGTTTGTATACTAATATAGTTTTATTTTATAGTAAAATATTTTAATAATAATAATATATTTTTATCATTATTTTTTTCAAGGGCATTATTAGAATATTACATAATTGGTAAAAAAAAAAAATATCATAAATTTTAAGGGTAAAGTTGTCTAAAATTTTGGCTCCTCCAAAACCCTCTAATTAGAGGAGTGCCAAAATAGAGGTGTTGAAGGAGAAGGGATAGTGTTTTTTTTTTAGTCGGAAAAGATAATTATATTAATACTACAAACACTACAAACGATATAATATCCGCATTCAAGCAAACAATGTCAAATCCAATACAACAACAAAATACATCAAATACAAAGAAACAACCAAATCACCGTAAATAAAATATTTAAGAATAGAAGTAGAATCATGGACAAAAGTAATCTCTTCAATATTCAAGGTTAGAAGTGACAAGCAAGAAAGTGTTGGTTGGAAAACCCACCCAAACGGGCACTGTCTCCTTATAAGCATGAGCTGCAATTAGAGCAGCGGTACAGATTCCCCATATTGGAGAAAAGAACACGGAAAACCCAACCTCAGACGAAAGAAGACTCATGATGTCCTGAAGAACACTTCTGCTCCATTGTTGAATCAGATCTAATGACCTTGACCACACACCAAGCAACACCTCTTTAGATCTTCCCCCAAGAACATAGATCTGAGCTATCAAGTGATAATCAGATCTAATAACGTCCAAATAGCTAGCCAACCAAGAGAATTTGAACGTAGATCTTACGGATCTATTTATTTTTTGAGACAAGAACACCACCACAAAACCCAAGACCACAAAAACAACAAAAAAGATAAATCTTACCTCCACGCATCGATCCGGAGAAGGAGAAGAGAGGGCTCGCCACAAGGACGGAGATGGCTACATCCGACGGAACTCAAAGAGAGAATACCACGATCCAAGATCTAGACTCTAAACTACCTCTCCGACTCATCCTGTACCAAAAAAAGGGGCTCACCGGCAGCTTGTGAGTACAAGCCATCGGTGAGAGAAAGCATACGGTGAGGAGGGAAAATGTAGAAAAGAGAAGGAGGAGAAAAGAAAAGAGAAGAGAGAAGGGATAGTGTTCACAAAAGGAGAAGGGATAGAAATTTTTGGGTCCCTTTCCTCCAACATTTCAATTCAAAATTCCTCGTCTTCAATCTCCTCAAACCAAACAAATCCTTAAAGTTAGAAGGAGTTCAAGATTGACCACCAACGATATACTCCCTCTAGTCATTTTTATAATGCATCAATTAACTTTTCTCACAAACCAATAAAAGTAGTTAAAGTCAATAAAGTTATCCTCTAATCTAAATAATTTTCAATATTACTTTTACTAATTGTACTAAACTCTAATATTATATTAATTATTACTCTCACCCATTACCTTTATTAATTAGGGGGTAGACATGAAAAAAATAATTAATACTCATTGAAACAAGCAAATACCTTATAAAAGGACCAAATAAACTTATCAGTACAAGCCTTATAATAAAGACTAGAGGAGTAATACTTGGGTGAAATTTAAAATAAAAATATCTCTAGTTTCGAGGGTAGAACATTTTAGTCGATTTATTATTTTTATTAAATAACAATCGAAATAAAAATAATTGGGAACAAATTAAGCATTAAAACTTTAAAATTATGTTGCGAACTAAAACAAAAGGTACAAAACCCAGAAATCTACAACTGCAGTGGGTCTCCCTCTTGGTTTTCTTTTCTTGCCAGACAATTTTTAAATCCAAAAAAAAATCTCTAGACCTTTTTAACAAATGCAAAAACAGGTCTAGCGGAAGAAAGCGGCCAGTCGGGTGAAAAAAGCAAAAACTTCAAATTTCAAGGCTTTGAAGTTGGCGGTTCAGAATTCGCAGATCGACCCAAAAACTGCAGCTCCTTTTGTCATAAATTTCCAAGGAGAAATCCCTAAGCATCTGAGTCGCCGACGTAGCCGGAGGAGCAATAACACTCGGACTGGTCCCGGAGCTCAAACTAGGAACCATCGTCGACGAAGAGTTGGCAGTACCCGAAACCGAAATACCATTCGAAACGTTTACGGGACCTGCAGAAGGCCCTAATTGCTCACTGGGTTGCATCATCGCAGAGACGAAGTTCGAAATGGGTCTCGCTTGGACATTGAAAAACGGCGTCGCAGTCGCCGGAATCGCCCAGTATTGTGGTTGATTTGCTGAACCATCAGTATTTGGAAACATCAAGAAGGGTCCCGATGAGTTGGTCCCACCCACCGGCCACAAAGGGACAAGTCCTCCCGGAGCAACACCGCCGCTGCCGCCACCTCCGCCTCCGGAGGAACCAACTGCCCCGTATGAAATCGGAGCAACTGGAGCTAGCCCTGAAGAGATTGAGGTTGGATCATTCACATCAATGAACTCACTATTCGATGCCCGTCGTCTTCGTTTTCTTGGGGTTTCTTCACCGTCTGGTCTCGCCGGGGATGAGGTTGGGATTTTTAGGGTTCCAGCAACGGAGACAGCGATTGCCGGGATTGTTCCCGTGCCTGTGGCTTCTATTATAGCCTGTTCAGCGTGCTCGAGCAACCACCGGATTGTTTCTCCGTCTGATTTGTGGCCGAGCTCTCGCGTGAGCTGGAAGATCCTGGCCGCACACGTGGCCGGCATTCGGATTCTCCTCCCACGGCCTTCCACTTTTGTATGGCGGTCCTTGGAAGGTTTCTTGGCCGACACCACCTCGTTTCTACCCGGCGTTGACATAGTTAATGGTACCTGAATTAGGTCCATGGGAAGAGACTCGTCCAGGCTTTGTTCTGTCTCCGTAAACTCTTCTTTCAGCGGTGCCGCTGGCGGCGGCGACTGCGGCACTGGCTCTGGAAAATGTGACTCCGCCGCTTCCACCATTGACGTCGTCTCAGAAGGAGATATATCCGCACTGTGGCTTTCTTCCTCATCATTAAAATCTTCATGCTTGTGTTCGCTTCCCTGGTTCTGATTCACTTCCATCTTTAAATGATTAAAGAAAGTAAATCCAAGCAACTGAAGAATCTGCAAACGCCGAAAACCAAACTTAAACCGAAACCCACAAAAATCATGGCGAGAATCAGTAAAAAGGGAACGAATTTATAGATTAAAAAAGCCGTAAAACAATTTGGGAGAGCTTACTGGCTTTTGAAGCAGAGGACCGGAACAGAGAAGCAGAAGGTAGTGTGTGTGCTTTGATGTTTTGTGGCTGCGAAGGATCAGACAGTCTAATTGAGAATTGGAAAGGCCATTTTTTATTTTCACTTTATTAGAATTTAAAAAACAAAAAAGAAAAAGGAGGAAATAAAAGCAGAAAGCCAAACAACAGAGAGAAGGAGGAGAGAGAACAAACCCTAGCAATGGAAGAGAGCCCCACTTATCCGAAGGAAGAAGAGATGAGGGACCCTCAGATTCAGGGCTCTATTTATTTGCGCAGGAGATGAGATCTACGGCTGGAGACTCTCTGAAAAACATGGGCCCCCACGGTTGCAAAACGGAGTGGACCCTAGGTTTAGAGTAGCAGTACCTTCTGTAGTTTGGTTACAAATTGTTTTTTTGGAAAGAAATAGTGAGCACAGAATATTTAGGGCGGTACGGGATGATTTAAGGGGGGAAGGAAAAGAAGAGAGATTTTGAGGGATGATAGAAGATGATTTGAGGGAATATGAGTTATTTAGTAGGAAGAAAATAACGGGGTGATAGTTAGTAAAATATTAGAAAATACTTATTTTATCTACAAAAGTAATTAATCCAAAATGAAAAGGAAAAATATATTTTAAAAAATTATCCTCTTATCAAATTTGAATTTTGTCTAAAATATTTTCTCAAAGTTAGAATTTGTTTACAATATTTTCCGTCAAGTTCAAATTCGACTAAAATATTCTCCCGTCAAGTTTGAATTTATCACATAAGTTTGAATCAATCACTTAAGATTCAATTTATCGTATGAATTCGAATTTAATCATATTTTCTTGCATTATTAAAAAAATTATGAAGGGTAAATATGTCAAAAAACATTACTGCTCACGTGAGAATTTGAGTTCCCACCAATTTTGATGGGATCTTATCTTCTCATCTTTAAAAAAAGATTGGTGGACCTGGAAACTCAAGTTCCCGAGAAGGTTAGAAACAAAAAGTATACTAAACAAGGGAACTTGCTCATCTTCGCTTCCCGTGCCTTATATTATTACCAATTCGTTGGGTCTAATGAATCGATTAGTCCCTCACAAAGATTCAAATTCCTGTTGGGATAATGTCCGACCGTGCTTCAAATAGGATTACTTTCAATTGGGGATACATATGCTTAGGAAAAAAAAGATTATTTATATTATTTTTTTTAGGGTTAATGTGTAAATTTAGCAATAAACTATTTTCATATGGTCACCCAACATAATTAACTATTTTGGGATGCAAAACTAGATATAATTAATTTTTGGTAGCATATATAACAACACAATTAACCTTGGCTAACTTCCATTAGTTTTGGCAATGTGAGTTTGATACGTATATATTTTATGATTAAATAGGTGTATATTTTATGAGAATTAGTTGGATTTATTGATATTATATACCTATTTAATTATCTTAATACTTTACTATCATTATAGGATAAAAAGATATTTTAATATAAAATCTACTTATTTCCTATTATATTTTGCAGAAATATTAGATGATTTGGAAAGAAGTAGAAAAAGTAATAAGAGGATATGCAATCAGCCAAACTCGGTGGTCCCACGCAAGAAAAATAGAAACAAAATCAATTGTGTAATCTGGTGGAGAAGATTTAAGATATAAGATATCTTTTTAATAAGAAAAGGAGAACCAAGTGACCCACGGCCTAAGTTATATTTAGGTTATATATATGGAGAGGAAGAAGAAGGAGAACGGAGGAGAAAAGCAAGAGACGCAGAACGAGAAGGAACAAAGAAGCAGAGGAGTAGCGGCTGAGCGTTTTGGTTTTCTTCATCATCTCCACGGAAGGACAGAAAGACTGTGGAGGCGACGGAGAACTTTCTTTCATCTCTTCTCTTTATTCTTTGAATCTAAATTCCTATCCTTTTGTTATGGATTTTATCATAGTCATGTGTGGCTAATTGGTTTTGCAACCTAGAGGACCTATGAACTTATGGGTGCATTGGATTTTGTTTTCATTGCTTAGTTAATTTTGATATTAATTTTGGTAATCTTGTTTAGTTTTGTCTATTTAGTAATTGGCCATCATTGAATATGAATTTGAGAATTAGGATTTACCTTGACGAATGAGATTTTAATTAGGCTTTGAGATTAAATAATATGGGATTAGATTACGATTTAATTTGCAATTAGGATAGACATATACCTAATGGCTCCATATAATTGTTGAAGAGTGTGTTCGACTTTTGTTGCCTCTTGAGTAACTATGTTAGACATAACAAGTTATACTCAAGAGAGGATTGTAAGTGGACCGACATGCACTTATAACTATTTATACTTGAGATTAACAAAATTGATATTAAGGGTAATTAAATTAGTGAAATCAAGGTTTATGAAGCTCATAAGGGATTAATGATTCTGGGTTGCTTGTTTAATATTTTTGGTAGCTAGTTTATTTTAATTTCTTTTCTCCTAATTAAATTCATTTTGTTTTGCTCAACTTAAATGAAATTGTGAAATTAATGCTTAACTGAAGTTTGTGATACTAAGTCCTCGTGGGAACGATACTTTTCTTATCACTTTATTACTTGATACGGCCCGTATACTTGCGGAGTTATAGGCTATAAAGTTTTTCCCAATCAGAGTTCCACTAGTCTTCTCACTCTCAATTATGTTAATATATTTTTAGAAGGGTAAAGATGCACATTTAGCAAAAAACTATTTCGCTGTGAATACTCAACACAATTATCTTTTGTTAGGTCTAAAAGTAGACAAAAACGCACTTTGGTTGTGCCTTTTTTTTTTCTTTCCCCTTCCTTGTTATTGCTTGGGTGGTGGGAGTTTTTCTCTCGTCGTTCGGTGAGCTTTTTTCACAGTGTCTCCTCCTCGGTTTCGACCGGTGGTGGAAACTTCCGTATTTTGTGTTGATTGCAAAATGTAGGGTTCTTGGCTATGGCGACGGCTCTCTCACACCTATTTTAGGGTTCTTTGCATTGTTATGTGTTTGGACTTTCCTTTTGCAAACTTTTTATTTTGAGCTTGTATCTCTCATTGGGTTTGTTTTAATGAAATATATTTTCTTGCAAAAAAAAGGTAAACATACACATTTTTTTCTTATAAATATCCATATTTATCTTGTAAATTTCCTATTTGTTTGGTGAATAACCATATTTGTCTTGTAATGGGATTTAAAAGAATCCAGGAGTTAAGAAATTTTGATCATTCATATATTTGTCTTGTAATTTTTTTAAAATCCCTATATTCTTTTAAATCCATTTATTTATTTTGTAAATACTCATATTTGTCTTCTAAATACTTTTATAAAAAAATAAAGTCAGCGCATTATTTTCTTTTCATTGACAAAACTTAATTTCATTTTGACTCAAAAATGGCTGAAATTTTAGAAGAGGTTGAATAAAATAAAATTGTTTCGATGAGGTTTTGACCGATATTTTCTCATTAAAAAGGGATATATTTCTAAAAATATGTCAAAATAATAGAAAGTGGAAACTAGTGGGATCCACTGTGTAAAAATAAAAAAAATTAACCGAAAGTTAACGGTGTTGCTATATATATTACTAAAAAAATTGATTATGCTTACTATTACACCTTAAAATAGTTAGTTTTGTTGGATGACCGTAGAGAAATAATTTGTTGCTAAATTTTCACATTAATCCTTTATTTTGTTGACGATTTTATTTTCCAAATTTATTATAAAAATATATATTTTAACAATTTTTTTAAATATTAATATTTTTATATTGGAAAGTTTGAATTAAAAAACTTTATTTTTATGACATCATTTGGTTTGAAGTATTTAAGCAAATTATCTTCATCGTTAATATATATACATCCATTTTATTTAATGTCGTTAATTTGTTAAAAAAAAATTGAGAATTAATTCGTGAATTTTGATTTTTTTTTATTGTGATAATTCTAATCCACGAAAATGAACATAGTATTGCAAGTTTGCAACAACTTAATTAGCTTCAAATGACAAGATTTTGAGTTTGACGGCTCATTTTTAAATGCGGACATGTTTTCATATATAGAATACACAGATATCAATCATCATCATCATCATCATCATCAATATATCATCAATCATCATCATCATCATCATCATCATCATCATCATCATCATCATATACTTAATAGTAATAGGAGAAGAAGCCATCCACTGTAGCTCTCCTCACAAATCACTGTTTATTTAAACAGTGCCGGCTACAAAGGCAGCTTGTTCAACTTTTGGGGCTCCGTGTCAGAGGATGTAGAGATAGAGGGAAGAGTGAATCACTGTTTATTTATGAATCATATTCACCCTTATATTCATTTATGTGCCTTTCAAAAAATATTCATTTATGTGTGGCTAAGTGTTTCTCTGCCATTTCAAATTTTGAAATTGAAACAGCTTTTTCTCCACCTCACCTGCTCTTTTAGATCTGTAGAGGCTGTTGTTTGCTTAAATGTTCTCCGCTTTCCTTCTTCCTCTGAGCGAAGCCGTAGATGATAACATCTTAGCGTTGCTTTTACTCCTACGTCACTTGGTAAACCAAAATCCTGAGACCTGTTCTCCTTTGTTGATTTTATTTTATTTCCTTTTTCACTTGCAGGGACGTTGGATGATGGAAGACAGATTGCGGTAAAGAAGTTATCACAAAATCAGCGCTTTCTTCAAATCTCCAGCTCATGCGCCAAAATCCATTGTCCCAGCTTCGGATATCGATAGCGACGATGATGTACTAGCAATCTGGGAGAAGAAAGGGGATCATATCTTCAATACCTACCAATGAAGACGTTCCGATCCGAGATCCGAAATGTACGCCCTTGATAGAGTCCTCGATTTCAAGCTTCTATATTTTCAAAACTGTTGTTTCCCGTTTTAGTTCACCAGAATCTGCTTAGTTACTAGGAATTTTGAGAAACTCTGGCTATTTAATTTGAAGAAAGGTATATGTTCTCCTTTTCTCAGATACCAAACAAGATATTCTTCTTCTCAAGGCATTGCATTTTTCTTGGGAGATTACTTTTCTCCTCTTTCTGATATATATATATATATATATATATTACCAAACAAGACATTCATCTAATTAGTTTTTAGGTGAAAAATTATCTCTATTTTAGATTCTCTACTCATTAAAATAATTATTTTTTAAAACATAAAAAGTAAAAAAATTAAATGCGGACATTCGGATCCCATCCTGGACGGTCCAGGATGGGAAAAGTTTCTTCCTAGCTATCCCAAGGATAGGTAGGGAAACTGATTCCATATGCAACAAGAGGAGCTACAGTAGTTTTGCATTAATTAGTTGGAGAGCTATGACTAACTTGAATGGATAGATGTGGGTAACAATGTGATAGCGATCCAAATATTAGGCATTAATTTATTTAATTATCGAGTCTATTTTATTTATTTATCGAGTCTTTAGGAATATCTTTTATTATTATTATTTAGGAATATCTTATTAGATAAGATATAGTTGTTAGGATTATTAGTTATCTAAATCTTAGATTCAGATATATTTTTAGATTTCGTATTTGAATTTTGAATAGAGTCTCTTTCTTTGTAAATTATTATAAATAGGCTAGTGCCTCATCATAAAGTGTCAAATATTTCGGAGAGTAAATTGAAATGGGAGATTTTCCTTGGGCTTTAGTAATTAGTGGAGTTCTGATTCGGCTCTCTAATTGTTAGAGAATTGGCTGATCTTAATAAGATTAGAGATGACTGATCTTATCTAATAAGATTAGAGATTGACTATTCTTATTGAAGTAGTGAGATTCTTACTATTTCTTTAAGATCGAGTTTAATTATTCGATTACTGCACAAACTCTAACACAATGTTTAGATCTTTTGGAATATTTTGTTAGTTTGGAAATTTTCCAACAATTTGATATGTATATTCCATGAGTTTGAAGTTCAAGATAATGAATATATCTACGAAGGTGGATTGGCTTTTGTAGGTTTCAGATTTAACGTTTTGTAGTCTGTAGGCTTTTAACTTTTTCCATTGCATTAAAAAGAGGTGTAGTTCATACACTATGAGTAAATTTTACATTTTAGTTAGAGATACATCTTGATTCTTCATATGTTCTTTAAGCTGGAGCTCTTGCTTGATCGCATTAGGAGTTAGAAACATTAGCATGTTCGTTACATACACACACACATTAATAATTATATCACAATGCAACATCTTTTGCTAACAGTTCACTTTACATTGTTATGAAAGTGTTGCCTAAGGTGTGAATAAGCAACAATTGTTTATGCTGCTATTGATTTCCACTTTACAGAAGATCTGATTGAAAAAGAGAGGGATTCATGAAGTGGTATGTACACATGTACGAGCAAGTGGCAAAAATATTTTCTGCATTAAATCCTTGGATTATGTGCTACTTTTTGTGGGTAACTGTATACAGTGTGACGCATGTCCTGTGATAGGTTTAGTAATTTGAAGTGTGAATTAGTATTCACTCTATTTCATAATCCACTCCACTGTTGAAACTAATTCATACATATATATAATGTTTGTTGTACATAATATTATTTTGTTTGACTCTGAGGTATGTGATTAGTTTATATTTTTGTGTGTTTTAGTCACATGGCTGAAAGTTTTCCACTAGTTTTATGTGAATGAAGCCTTTTTTTTTTTTCAGAATGTGAGGATGTTGCTGCAATTGAAATTGCATGACCACATTCGATAATTTACACCATTGATTCTTTGATGTGAAACATGAAGGGCTAGGAACTAACACCTCAATTTTTGAGACAGATTTTCACTTCCTTGATTATTGTCTTCATCTCAAGAATGTGTCTGCCTTGTGTTTTGGGATCCTTGATAAGTTTAGTTTTTATGGTGAGGGTTTTATTATGTTTTGTTAAGTCAATAATACTCATGAAATGGTTGAAGTAGGATTTTCTTGTTTTTCATGCAAATATTGTTGGTGTGTTGATTTCATCGACATTAACAATCCTATCGAGACAATTAGTGTATTCAATATGGCTATTATATGAGTATGATAGTCACTTAAGTGTACGCTTTTAGCCTTATTGCTATGTAAGTACATTATCCAGGTGACCACGCTTAAGTAGGTATGGATAGTTACTGTTCTGCTTATTAAAAAATATAGTCTGCTAACTACTGTTTTCTTTTTTAAAAAATTTACATTTGCCAATGAACTTGTGTATCACACGTCAAAATGAAGGCCTATCTTGGAGTGAGCTCTTCTATATAAGTCATCTCACTTGGTTGCTTCTTCAACATTCAACCATTTCATATATGGTTTTCACATAGTTAGACAAATCCATTAAACTCAATGACGGGAAGAAAGTATTCAATGATCAAAGATCTTGATGACAACACTTGAGATGTGAGATGTGGACGATACTTGTACGTGTCTTGAGGAGGTGGAACTTCATTTAACATTAAGTGTACTTGAGTATAACCTACCAACTTCTTTTCTTTCAAATAGTTGGTACTTATGTTCATATTTTAAACAGCATGTTAATATTTTAGTAACTTCATTTTGTTTCAAATGTACATCCGGTGGCTCAGTATTGTCTCTTATTATCTTAGACATTGTTCTACGCTGTTCCCTTCAATCTTTCAAGCTTTTTGTTAAATATGTGTCTAACTTGGCTCGGCATATGGAGGTTAGTAAAATATTAGTTAATGTTTTTTTGTATTGATGAGCTGAAAATATGAACAAAACTTATGATTCTCCTTTGTTCCATTCGTTGATCATATCTGAAAAAGGCTAGCTTCATTATGCCTTGTACCATTCTGATGACACCTAAAAGTCATATCTGCAAGCTGCATTAATTATTGTTGCCTAGATATATGCCCAGAGGAAACATTATTTAGAGATCACTTTCATACTATAATGTCTTTTATGATTCCAACATTGTTTCTTTCAGCAGAGAACAATATTTCTTGAAATCAGTGTTCGCACATGTGCAATTATATATCGCTTTAGTAAGAGTTAACAATATTGAAGGTGTGAAGATTCTTATATATATAATGGGAAAAACTAGGAAAAATGTACAACTACCAATGTCATTTACATAGAAATATTTAAAAATGTTTAGAGAGATAATTGAGATATTGAATGTTCATTTTATATATGTGAATGTTTATGTAATCTAATGGCTAGCATGTTGATATTATTTTGTTGTTGCTTTTGAGCTGCTACATACATTGCTAAACAAGAAAGCTTAAAACTACGATGTTGCTATGGTGCACATTGTGTTTTCGAGATAAAGAGATAACTATTTTTGTTGGTCGATTTGAAATGCGGTTCTTTCCTTTTACTATGCTTTGTTTTTATTCAATTACTTAATAATTTGGATGAGCTTAAGGATAGGATACCGTAATTTTCGAATTGTTGCACGTGCAACGCGCGTGGGGATTTCGTTCTTGTTACTATAAACAAGTGTAAAATTTGAAACTATGCGTGTTGTATGAGAGAGTTGCCTGATTAATTAAGTTTAAGAGGTAATTAAAAAAACAATTGAATTCTTTTCTTTTCGTATATAAGTACCTTCCTTTCTTATTTTCACTAGAGTTTTTGCCAGCTTGGGAGCAGTATAAAAATTCTCCAGTTGAATGTTTCGAAGAGTTTTCTATTTTTATACGATATCAAGGGTTTCCCTTTCAAGACTTAAAATGAACAAAGTTTTTACCCCTACCAACAAGTGTGTTTCTTGGAATTTGAACTTGTGTTTTCCTTTTATGGAATGAGGCCACTTACTACTTCAACTAACAGCTTATTAGTTTTGGAGGTTTTCTTGTAATTCCTTTTATTAAAGTTAATAATAGGTTTAAGTAGCAAATTCGCCCTTGAAGCATACGCCTAAGAGTAATGTTCTCCTGAAAGTTTTTTTAGGTTCAATATCACACCGAAAGTTTTAAAATGTAGCAATGTTGCTATTTTTCATTAAAAAAATTAATGGTTAACATCAATTTTTACAGGGTGACGTGAGTTTTTAACCGTATCGACCAACATTACTACGTTTTAAAATTCCACGGTGACATTGAACTTGAAAAACTTCTAGAGCAACATTGTTTCTAAGCGTATACTTTTGGGACGTATTTGCTATTTAACCCTTAATAATAACTAAAGAAATTTGGCTTGTATAGACTAACGTACGTTTGAAAAAGAAGACTTATATTCTAACTGCTTTTTATTTGTATTATTTTACTAAAATGATTTTTATGTTTGGGTAAGCTTATATAAAAAAGAGTTAGCTTGACATAAATATATTTGAACGGTATAAGGAGAAATTAGTTTCAAAATGTTCAATTCTAAAAAATTACGAGTTCAATATAGTTTTTGCTTCTCAATGTGAAGGAAAGCATGGTGGATAATCCATTGACCAAAACGTTAGGGAGTTTGCTTCATAATCATTGCTAGCTTGAAAAGTTGAAGAAGATAATTCCGACACAGTACTGTGATTTTCTCCTGTAGATCGCATGGAATTTTCGATTTGCTCCAAATAATTGGCATCCCCAGATAATTTCCTGGAACATCTGCTGCAAAAACCAGTGTTCTTGGAATAATAGAGCCACGATCATTGTTTGTTCTATCTCTGCTTGTTAAATTACAACTTAAAAACTTGCACATCTAATGATACATATTAAATAACTATTCTGTCATTTAAAGGTGATGGCATATATCTATTTTTTTTGCTCAAAGAGGACTTGTATTACTACCAAGCAGAACCATAACAGTACACGGACCATATCCGGTCATAGCATTAAACAAACAACAAATAAAACCATGGCATAAACAGGCCAGGAAAAGAAGCAATCAAAAGAACAACAAAGCTAACTAAGTCCAGTTCCATTCATCACCAGGCCTAGAATACAAAGCATTAGTGCGATAGTATTGGCTTCTGAATATCCGAGGTTAGAAGTGACAATAAAGCGGTGATGGTTGAGAAACCCACCCGATAGGGCTCACCTCTTTATAAGCAGTCGCCGCAAGAGCATCCGCGACACGGTTCCCCATTCTGGGGGTGAAAGACACAGAGAACCCAACCTTGGTATTAAGAAGACAAATAATATCGTGCACAATGCTTCTACTTTTCCAGTCCACTAAATCGGAGACTATGATTCAACACTCGTTTGCAAGGAAAGACAACCCGTTTCAAAAATGACTTTATCATGGCCAAGATCCAAGGAAAGCATCAAAGCCCGTTTCAAGGCTAGAGCTTGATCATAAAAGCGATATCGACTTGACTTTATCAACATAGCCCCAAATGAAATGACCTAGATGGTCTCTACACACCACTCCAATTGAGGCAGAGTTCTCAGCAGGACAGAAGGCACCATCGCTGTTGATTTTAATAAAGCCAGGATCCGGGGGAGTCCAGCGTGCATCCATGGCCCCTACATTGCTGACCAGATTCTCATCTGTATGTAATCTATCCCACATTAACCAATATTCCAGATTACTATTTCTAGCCAAGGTGATAACAGAGAGAGGATTTGGATTTATGTGATTGAAAACTTTATTGTTCCTTTGTTTCCAAATAAACCAAAGGATCCAGCATATCAAAGATATATCTTGAGAGCACATATTTGAATTACCTGTCACATTCAGCCACCAGGAGTTGAAGTTGTGTGCAGAGAGGCCTCAAATTTTGCACATAAAGCACTGCCAAACCAGACGCACCGTGTCCATGCACAATGAAAAACATATGTTCAAGGCTCTCATCTGCTCCTTCGCATACTGGGCATAGACTCGAAGTAGATCTTCTTCTTTTACATAATGACGCGTTGGTGGCCAGGGAATTGTTGAGGATTCGCCATAAAAATTGTTGGACTCTAGGTACAGTTTTAATCTTCCAAACTTCCTTCCAAGAGGTAGAAGAAACCACAATTGAAGGCCTAGCTTTATGCCCGAAGGAGGTTAGCTAATAGCTTCTCCTTTTCTTTGTGGTAGCCCAATTTTACTCGATACGTTCCATTAACAGCATTGGACCAGATTAGTTTGTCAGCCAAACCATTGGAGGAGATGGGTATTTGATAAATTGCCTGTTGGATCTCAGCAGAGATATATTGAGCTATAGGAGATAGGTCCCAAACTCCATCCACAATTAAGTCGCTTACCTTGCCGTGAGAAACAATTGGATTATCCCTTATCACAGGTTTTGGAGGGAAGATAACGTCCGGTACCCATTCGATCCCCCAGATGCTAATATTTTCTCCAGGACCCCACATCCCATCTTAGATCCTTCTTTATAAAATTTCTACCATCAATTAGACTTGACCAGCACCATGAAGCTCTATGCCCTTTTTTGGCATCTGCGAAGTCACAATTAGGAAAATAATTACTTTTAAATACTTGAGCCCACAAGTCGTTAGGCCTTGTCATCAATCGCCACGCCGTTTTGGCCAGCAAAGCCTCATTCATGGTTTGTAGATCCCGGAAACCCATACCTCCTTGGTCCTTACTAGTTGTTAATGTATCCCAAGCTTTCCAATGAAGGCGATTACCAAAGGTGTGGCCCTCCCACCAAAAATTGGCAATGATCCGGTTCAGCTCTTTACACGTTTGAATGGGAAACTTAAAGCAGTGCATGGGGTATATGGGTATGGCCTGTAGAATGGCATTTATCATCACTTCTCGTCCCGCAAAGGATAGAAAGGAGTGGCCCTAGCCTTGTATCTTTATTATGACTCTTTCCCGAATGTAGGACAACGCTTGATTTTTGGTTTTACCCCAAATGCTTGGTATGCCGAGATATCTTCCCGGATCTTCAGTTGTTGGTATACCCAATATTGACCGTACCCTGGTTCTTACTTCCGCCGGAGTGTTCTTTGGAGAAAAAATGCTTGACTTATCAAGATTTACAATCGGCCGGAAGCATCACAGTATTGGTGCAGAATCTGAGCTAAGTAATTACAAGAGCTTGTGCATGCATTCATGAATAGAAGTGCATCATCCGCAAAGAAGCAATGCGTGAGAAATGGACATGTCTGGCTTAGTTTAATTCCTCTAATCTGATCGGCTTCAAGGCTCTTGTTGATCATCAGCGACAGGACTTCAGACGTAAGAATAAATAGATACGGTGACAGTGGGTCTCCTTGCCGTAGTCCTCTGGTTGGATGGAAGGAACTAACCTTCTCACCCGATAAGCACAGATTTAATCTCACCGATCTAACACATGACATAATCAGCTTTACCCATTCTGAGCAGAAGTCAAAGCGCAGCAAGATTTTCTCCCAAAAAATTCCATTCCACTCGGTCATATGCTTTGCTCATGTCCATTTTTAGTGCAAATTCGAATTTATTGTCCTTTTTCTTTCTTCGGAGGTAATGGTAGACTTCATGGGCTATTACAATATTATCTTGTATGCACCGACCGGGCACAAACGCCCTTGACTCTAGAAACACAATAGTCCAGCAAAGGCTTCATCCGCATAGCAATCAATTTCGATATAATCTTATACGAAAAATTGCATAACCCAATTGGTCGCAGCTGAGATACATGCTCCGGTTTATCCACTTTGGGAATTAAGGTAAGATTTGTCTCATTAATATCATCAAGTTGTGAATTTCCTGCAAAAAAATCCTGCACAAAAGAATACACAGAGTCAGCCACCTCTGGCCAAGCAGCTTGATAAAACAAGCCAGAAAAGCCATCCGGGCCAGAAGCTTTAGATTTTCCCAAGCTAAATACAACCGTCTTGATTTCCTCCCTAGAAATAGGAAGCAAGAGTTTCTTGTTCATATCCTCAGAAATCCTAACATCAATAAAATTCAACACAGATTCCATATCCTCATAACCCAAGGAAGAGGTGAAAAGATTATGAAAGAAATTGGAAATGTTAAGTTGGACGGCCTCCTTCTCCAACAGCCATGAGCCCGAGTCATCCTTAATGCTAAGGATATTGTTTCGCTTCTTCTCTTGATGGTTGATAGATGAAAAATTTTGAGTTCCGGTCCCTGCCTCTAGCCAATTGACCCTTGATCTCGCCACCAAAATTGCTCTTCCAAGTCCAAAACCCTATCCAATTCACGTGTCAACTCGGTAATAGCTAACATGGATTCGCCCGATCGAACGCCTTGATGAGACTTTAGATGCTCAATTAGCTTAGCCGAGTTGGGAAATTCAATTCTACTCCATTTAACTAGATTGCCCCTGCATCTATTCGATTTTCTGATAAAATTATCCAGCGCATCATGAGAATCCACATAAAATTTCCTCCAACTATCGCTCACTACAGGAATAAATCGATCATGGGAAGCCCACGATGCTTCAAAACAAAATGTTCTCTGTCTGCGCGGGGGATCTGGAAGGCATTGAACAAATAGAATATGGTGGTCTAATCCCGTAGGATCAATATTAAAAACTTGAATATATGGGAATAATTCCCTAAGTTGAATGTTCCCAAGGGCTCTATCGATTCGTTCTCTGATCGTGTCAGGCTCTTCCCTATTGTTGCACAAAGTAAACCGAAAGCCTTGAAAACCCAAGTCATCTAACTCACAGTCTGCTAGTAAACATTTGAAAATTCAGGATCTTACGCCACGCTTTTGGTCTACCCCCTTCTTTCTCATCTTGTGATAATATTTCATTAAAGTCCCCCAAGCATAGCCAGGATTCATTAATGGTTACGCCAATCCTTCTAACATCCCGCCAACACAGTTTTCTTTCCTCCTCCCGTAGGACCATATATGAAAGAGATATACGAGAGGGGAACTAACTTCATCGAAAAAACGAGGTGTGAATAATATGAGGAGATGAGGATAGAATGTTTACCGAAATAGTGTCCGACCACCAAAGTGTCAGGCCCCCGCTCAAACCGATAGGATCAACTAACCATTCCTGATTAAACCCACAACGTCTTCGAACCTTCCTGACCACCCTGGCCTTTTGTTTAGTTTCCATCAAAAACACCAGTTGGGGCTTTTTTCGGAAGCAAACTTCCTTCAGATTCCGAACTGTCGAGGCAGCCCCAAGGCCTTGACAGTTCCAAGCTAGGATATTCATGGCGCACTGGTGACATATATCTATTGGCTGTTCAAGATGCCACTTGTATCTCTGTATTGGATAGCTGCTTGCATCTTTGTAAGGAAGATAAGAGAGATGTGGCTCTTTTCCTTTGTTGCAATGGTTCCATCGTATAGTGGTGGTGGCGATGAAAATGAAAAATATTATATCATAAATAAAAGTTATTGAAATACAATACAGATCTGATATACAAAAAATGAAAGAAATCTATTATAGAAATCAAGATCACTTCACTTGACTCTTACTTATGTGTTTTCATATTGTTGAACTTATCTATAATTAAATTCGTGCTAAAATTCAAAACAATTTATTTTTCAATGTATGTAATCAAATAACCATTAAGAAATTGGTCTTCCATTCTCTTTCGAAACCTGTTCTTGATTATCTTTATAGTAGGGAAAGATCTTTCAGTAGTTGCTGTAGAAATTGGAAGAGTAAATACAAGTCGAATCATTTTATTAATAAGAGGATAAATGATAAACTTTTCAGTTCCGTTAGCCTTTGACTTTTCAGAAATTCATATTCTATTTTAAATAATGGACTTTCCAGTTTTTATTAGCCTTTTAATCCACTGGGAGCATGTACTAACTATCCCCCAACACATCCCAATTTTCATACATTATATGATCAAGAAAAGTATGAGTGTTTATCAACGCCATGGCTTGGAAAAAAACGACTTGTTGCAACAATATGAACAAACACAACCTTCCCTTTGTTTTTCTACATGATATAAGCAATTCAATAAATGATTAAATAAACATAAAAATAGCAACTAAAAAATCCCACAATCTCAGCTACATATGTTCCCTTATCGAATGATCAGCTGACCGATAGAGTCAAAAGAGAATGACCACCTAACTGTAAATAGCCACAAAAGGATGAAACATAACAAGAAAGTTCAAATTCAGCAACCAAGACCTATCCTCCATTGAAGCACTTGCAGTAACTTCTTCATTCTTCTAGGTTCAAATACAGCAACCAAGACCTATCCTCCATTGAAGCACTTGCAGTAGCTTCTTCATTCTTCTACGAACTTCTCTCCCTTCTTAACATCCCATCACACTCTTTATCACCTTCACTATTCCCTCCCATTTCTTATATATATATATTCTCTTTATATTCTTATGCATGATATATGTGCATAACTTGTGTCACTTTGTAGCTTCTTTAGTGGTTATATCCTATATGAAGAGAATAAGGTAGCGTTCTTTCAAGAAATGGAGCATTAACTATAATATTACTAATAATGAAACTGACTCATTAGTTATAATTTGTTTTTTTTTGTCAGATCGACAGTGACACTATTTTTTTATTTCGATATCTTTTATTTCAAATATATCTTTATTCCTGCTTATAAACTATATAGAAGAAACCACCATACTTGATGGCCAACAAAATAAATATATAAAACCTAAATAAAAATTGATTAATGTTTGAAAATTGATTCCATTTTTCCAAGTATACGGCTTGAGTAATGGTTTTCATCTTTTCAACCTAGTTTTGTGCAAGAAAAAAAGAGAACTTTTTGTATAAACTTGATTTATCACGTTATTTTTAGTCTAACCAATTAAAATACAATAATTTATGAGTTAATATGGTTCATCCAAAATATTAATTGATATATTAATAAAATTTAAAGATATCACAAGATTTACTTTTTTTATTTGTGTAATTTTAATTAAACGATTTAATTTTCTTAAGAAAATAAAAATATAAATTACATGAGCAGCCAATTTAAATTAATATTAGTTGAGTTATTATATTTTAACTGTTTAGATTATAAATGACATGGTATACCAATTTTTCTTGAAAAATTGCCGATTCATTATTAGATGAATTAAGTTTTTATTTGGGATTTTTTCAAAAAGAATTATTAATCTCACTCTCTTCCACCCCAATCGCGGCGCATCACTCTCTTCTGACGGAGACGGCAGCGACAACATTTGAAGGTGAGTGTTTTCTTCTCCACAGCATCTGCAATATCGTTGGTTGGGGATGAGTTATATGATGAAAAATTATCAACACATTTTGTAAAAATTGATTTCACGGTGCCTAGTTCTTTTTGGTATTTCTCTGTATCTGCGATGGGATTTGCAAGGTTTGGTGGGTCAAGCTTTTAATGCTGGTGTGTGTAGTTGAAGAATAGGGTCGTGTGAAAAAGGAGATATCTACGTCATATGGGACTGAATTTTCAAACGTTCGTTGTTCAAGTTCAAAAGGAACTATCTACATAATGGAGTTGGTCGTCTGGTCACTGACATGAACAAGGCTACGCATTCTCTGAAATGGGTTCTTTTAGATTTCCTGCATAGATGCAATGACTTGAGGATCTTCAAGCAAATACACGCACATCTATTAACTTCTAGTCTTGTTAATAATGATCTAGTGATTACTAAAGCCGCCAACTTTTTCGGAAAACGCGTCAGTGAAATCCTTTACGCTTGCAATTTCTTGAAACATTACGATTGGAGCTTGAGCTCTTTCCCATGTAATTTGTTGATTTCCGGTTACGCCTCCGGTGAAATACCATGGGCTGCAATATCAGTTTATAGATCCACTGTTAGAAATGGGTTTGTGCCTGATGTCTATACTTTGCCAGCAGTTCTGAAATCCTGTGCTAAGTTTTCGGGGATTAGGGAAGTTAGGCAGTTTCATTCGGTAGCTGTCAAGACGGGCTTGTGGTGTGATTTTTATGTGCAGAACACACTAGTACACGTTTATGGCACTTGTGGTGATTGTATTGGCGCAGATAAGGTGTTTGATGATATGCTTGTGAGAGATGTGGTCTCTTGGACTGGATTGATATCTGGATATGTGAAGGCAGGTTTGCCTAATGAGGCCATTGCATTGTTTTTGAGAATGGATGTGGAACCTAATGTAGCAACATTTGTTAGCATGATCGTAGCCTCTGGGAAATTGCTTGTTGTAAACTTAGGAAAGGGGATTCATGGAAAGATTTCAAAACTTCCTTGTGGAAAGGAATTGATCTTATGTAATGCTTTGATGGATATGTATATGAAGTGTGAGTCTCCATCTGAAGCAAAGCAAGTATTTGACGAGCTCACTGAAAAAGATATTATTTCTTGGACTACTATGATTCATGGGTTAGTGCAATGTCAACGACCCAAGGAATCACTAGACTTGTTCTGTGAAATGCGGAACTCTAGTTTTAAGCCTGACAGGATAATACTGACTAGCGCACTTTCCGCTTGTGCAAGCCTTGGGCTTCTTGATTATGGCATTTGGGTCCATGAATACATTGAACGTAACCATATCAAATGGGATGTTTATATAGGAACAGCACTGATTGACATGTATGCAAAATGTGGTTGTATAGAGAAGGCACAACAGACTTTTAATGTGATGCCTTTTAGGAATGTTCAAACGTGGAATGCTTTTTTAGGTGGTCTAGCAATTAATGGATATGGGCAAGAGGCACTGAAACAATTTGAAGAGATGATTAAATCTGGAGCCAGTCCGAATGAGGTGACATTTCTTGCTGTTTTGACAGCTTGTTGCCATTCTGGTTTGGTAGAGGAAGGCCGTTGGTACTTCCATCATATGAAAGATCGAAGTTACAATCTTTCTCCCTGGTTAGAACACTATGGTTGTTTGGTTGATCTACTCTGCAGGGCTGGCTTGGTGGGGGAAGCTCTTGAGTTAATAAAGACAATGCCAATGGCACCTGATGTGCAGATCGTTGGAGCTCTTTTGACTGCCTGCAATACTTATGGGAATGTTGAGATTTCTCAGAATATGCTAAAGTTTCTTTATGATTTGGAATACCAAGATAGTGGTGTATATGTGCTTCTATCTAATCTATATGCAACTAATGAGAAATGGGCAGAAGTAAGAAAAGTGAGGAGGTTCATGAAGGAGAAAGGAATAAGCAAGGCTCCAGGTTCAAGTCTTATAAGGATTGATGGTAAGAATCGTGAATTTGTTGTTGGAGATAGCAGCCTCCCACAAAATGAGGATATTCACTTACTATTAAACACCCTTACCAATCAAATATCCCTTGGGGGGCATATTGATAACCTTTCTTGATCAATCAGGTATGCCTGACCCTAAGCTTATAAGTTATTGGCTTTATATTGAAAGAACTCTAGACTAATTACACTTGAGGACTTGGAACTCATTACATGTGAAGTGGTAAACTTCCATTAGTAAAGTTTCAGAGTCACCCCTTATCAAATTGAGCTTGGCTTATATATTGAGAGTGAGAAAAACAAGTCTGAAATGGCAGAATTAAGTATTTATTTTTTCATAAAGGAACAGAGCATATTTTTTTATCTTATACTTGCCCAACAGTATTCAAATTTTATGTTAGTGAAGATAATAATTAGCCATCTCAATTCTCAAGATAGTTGCGCTGGCAATGAATCAGATTGTGCATTCAATTTCTATTTTGTTTCTCTTGCTTCTCCCCCCACATTTTAATCAGATTGTGCACTCAATTTCTATTTTTAATTTATCATTCAATGATCAGTATTTAGTTGTGGGCCTTGCTGAGAACATATGCAAGGACAAAATGCGAGAGACATTTTGAGGCAGTGTTTTGATAAAAGAATTGCCTGTATGGCATCTCAAATCTTGAAATAAATGAATGAATAAGCTTACACTGATCTTTTTCAAGGAGAATTAAATTTCCATGCATATGAATCTTCAGCCGACTTCACATTCAAGTCTTCCAAGATTAGCAATCCAGAAGAATAATGAAACTAAATTTCAATTGTTTTTGATTGAGACCAGTATATCTCCATCTCTCCTTCTCCACAAAGTCTGCATCAAGGAATCGAGCAACAAAAGCCCAGAGTTTGTGCATGTCTTCAAAATTAGCTAGAAAGCCTAATGCAGCAGTAACCACAGTTATTCCCATGTTATCTCTATATTTTTTCTTGCCTCCCTGGCCTCCACTTTCTTTGGTATTCTGGACTCTTTCCTTCTCTTCAGCAAACTTATCTGCAAACCATATATGGCGTAGGAATCCACAGCCAAGAGAAATGTTGCTTCTGTCAGCAAGTCTCTGTACAAGAACAGGCTCAACTTTTTCTCCTTTCCAATCAAATACATTGAATGCCAAAGCAGGCCCTCTGTCAAATTTTATCTTTGGACCATAAATCTTAATGAGGGGAGCCCCTTCTGTGTTGGGATGCTTAAGCTTCAATAATGAGCTTACCAGCCAATTTATTAGGTACCTTGCTCTGTTAGTAATTAGTATCAACCCCAACGAGTCCACTTGATCTAAGCATCTGCATTCAATATTAAGGTACTTATCTTCTCCATCTTTAGATTTCCTCTCTTGCTGGCTCTCAAAAGTGCTGTGTATTTCGTCACTTGCAGAGCTCTTTGGAGCTTTTGATTCTGCTGGAACCTCTGTGCGCTGAAGCCCAGATGATTCTCCTACTTTTTGCTTCTGACTAAAGAAAGAACTTGAAGATAACTCTTCTTGTAATCTTGATGATTTCTTTTCAAGTTCTATGTCTGTTCCTGAAGAATCTTCTGATGCTTGAAATGGCTGCCTTTCTGGTATAAGGTTCACAATTCCTGCACTAGAGGAATCTTCCAGAATGGATGCGAGTGATTTCTTGACAAAGAGGCATCCAAATCCTGATGGGTCTTCCCCAAAAACCTTGTAGAAGGGACATATAATAAAATCTGGGCGAAAAAGAGAGAGGCCAAAGCTGTCCATTTCTTTAGGTCCCAATGCACATGCATCAACTAATACGTGCCACCCATTCTCCTGTGCTATGCTTATCCAGAGATAAGGGTATCTGGCTCCTGTTACTCTAGAATGAATTGGGAAAACAAAGAGACCCCTTTTCTTCTTCTTCCTCCTCCTCCTCACAATCATCTTCCTCAATTTAGCTGACTGAATCCTTAGTCTTGGCCATTTAAACTCTGCTGACATAACTTTAGCTCCTCTCTTCTCCGAGGAGCTTATCATTGTTTCTACCGCCTCACTTTCATGGTCATAAACTGTCAGAAGCTTTCGACTAGCCTTGAATGGGTAGGACTGAGCCACAAGTTTAAAAGCTGCAGTTCTACTTGCTGTGAATAACATGAAATAATCACTATCAGAAACATTTAGGAAACTCATGATTCTTTTCCTCAATGCAGACTCAAATTCTGACACTTGCCCGCCATGAAGCAGTAGAGTCTTGATATTCCCAGTTCTGGGGGAGATGCTAAACAAGGGGAAATCTGAATAATATCCCTGTGGTGCTTTAGAAATTGAAGGAGAAGCGTCTTGGGTTTCTGAGACATCAAGGCGTTGCAGTTGAGAGAAGGAGAAGAGGCCAATCCCAATATAATCAAGGCAAGTATGATTAAAAGCAGATGGATGGCAATACTCTTTTGCTCTAATATGGTCAACTTGCTCAGTGTCAGAGTATTGTGGATAAACCTTGATGAATTCACTGAATGAATCTTGCAGAGATGGAAGAGACTCATGATTAGTGAATTGTGTGTTTGGGAAGATGGAGGAACAAGTAGCTGTTGCAAAACTATGGCGACACGCTGCACAACTATTTCTGGCTCTGCTTAATTCTCTCTGAGATGCTGGAGAGTTAAAAAATGGGGATGGACAACAGCCCTGAGGGCATATATGGGAGGCCTCATTCGGGTCAGGTGATGGCATTTTTCCCCTCTTCATGTATCACAGTTTGACATTCTTGCTGCTCCTATATATCTTGATGCCTTCTGCAGTCGGCTGGTTACTTAATAATCACACGAGTTTCTCTTAGTTTATTATGGTGTTATGATATAGCTGGCTCTAGCTGATACGGCAATGTATGTACAGCTTGACAAAGTCAAATATATAAATAATAGCTCATTTATCTCGTACAGTTTTGATGTTTGACTTTGTCTTCCATAGTTTGTAATGCGGACCTCACGATAGAGAGCCTCTAGCTACCTCTGATTTTTTTGTGTGGACCAAAGCTACCTCAGTACCTCTGATTGGGTCATTGATATTTATGTATGCTATAATAACAAATGAACCACAAAATGGCCTTTAGTGGGATGTCATCATCGATGAGGTCCAAAAAAAACACTCTTCACTTCAGCAGTTTGCCGCCTGCCTTATTATTATGAGTATGACTCAGCTCAGGCGAGACATATCCTAGAGAAAGTAAACGTTCTTTTGTTCGTTTCTTTTTTAAAAAAATAAATAAATAAATTACTCGTAAATTTGAATGACCAAGCGTGATCTTTAATCTATATGTTAATATAGTATTAAAGGTTGGATAATTATTGTTGATTTGTTTCGTTCAATGATTGGACTAAGTTTGAATGAATTAATAAAATCATATTTAGCCATGAAGAACACCTCGATTTGGCTTCTGTAATGCATAAATAAGCATTCATGGAATCAGCTGGCTGCTTAATTATAAGTAATAAATGGTGTTTGATACTTGCACGTTTCAATGATGTTTAAGACAACACCAAAACGCGCTAATAATTTTCATTCCAATTTCATTTTCCATCCAACTTCACTTTCTGTTCGTCATGTAACTCTATAGTGCATGAATAAATAAATCACACAACTTGTGTTTTGTTGCCTACATGAAACGATCAATAATAATCAAAGATATACCAAAATCATGTTAAGGGGAAAGAATGGGACAAAAATCTCATTACCAATGTAAATTCTGAATTCTGAATCTTGAATCATATATATATATACTAAATGAACAAAATATAACTTAGAAGCCTATACTTCAGTCAAAACCTTCGATTTTCATGAATGGTAATATTGTTAGTAGAAGTTTAATCTAAAAGAAATAATCAAAGTATATATGCATCAATGCTTTGAATACAACACAAATTATATATGATCTCTATGATTTTTCTTGAGCTGAAGGTGCAAATTTAGAACGAACTATTTTCCTATAGGCATCCAACACAATTAACGATTTTGGGTGTAAAAATGGACATAATCAATTTTTTGTTGGGAGCATATATAACAACACTGTTAATCTTGGTTCCCCAGTCTTCTCACTCTCTATTATTTTAATAATGTTTAGAAGGCAAAGGTGCAAATTTAATAATAAACTATTTCACTATAAGCACCAAACACAATTATCTTTTGTTGGGTCCAAAAGTAGACAAAAGCATTTTTTGTTTTGTAAATGCTTATATTTGTCCTGTAAATTCCCTTATTTGTTATGTGAAAGACCATATTTGTCTTATAAAGGGATTTAAAAGAATCCAGTGAGTTCATTTTTTTTGTCATTCACATATTAGTCTTGTAATTTTTTTTAATTCCCTGGATTCTTTTAAATCCATTTATTTGTGTTATAAATATTCTTATGAAAAATAAAGTAAAGGCATTAATTATTGTCTTTTCACTGAAAAATTTAATTTAATTTTGACCTAAGAGAGTGCAGTGAAACTTTAGAATATTTTGGGAATCGATTGAAATAAGATTGCTTCGATGGGGGGCTAAGTGATATTTTCTTATTAAAAGAAGGCACATATTTATAAAAATATATTAACATAACAAAGAGTGAGAAGACTGGTAGGACCTACATCGTAAAAAGTAATTGAAGTTAAACAAGGGTAACGGGGTTGCTATATATGCTTCTAAAAAAATTGAGTATGTCTATTTATGCACCTCAAAATAGTTAATTTTGTTAGTTGCCCATAGAGAAATAGTTCGTTGCAAAGTTGATGTTAATTAAAAAGAAAAGCTGCTCATCTAGTCGTTAAAGACAGATTTAATTAGACAGATTTAATTATTTAATTTAGGAAAATTAAGGAAGTTAAATAAATTGTTTAATTATAATATATACTCCCTCCGGTCCTAATTATAAGAACACATTTTGGAGTTGGTTTTGGTTCTAATTATAAGAACAAGTTTTAACTTTTGTCAATTTTTCCTATAATACCCCTATTTATACTTTCACAATAATAATTTAATAATACACCTATGTATTTTATAAAGTAACATTTAGTAAATAAAAGTTAAAATATATTTATTCCTAACTTATTCCATCGATTAGGTTCAGTTAGGATCTATAACCTCTAAACACATTTCAACTTTTGGAATTTTTCCAGATTATTTTATTATATAAACACTAACGCAAGATAAAGGATTCGAAGGGAAAAGATGGGGATAATATTGTTGTTTGGTCTTGGTGTTTTTAGTGTGCGGCGTTTTTCGTAAATAACACGCAAGGGTATTTTTGGAAAATAATTAGAATTAACTAATTTAATTTCTCTCCTTAATCCCTCCAAATTCTGGTAAATAGTTCCTATAATTAGGACCGGAGGGAGTATGACATAATCTCTCTAAAATATTTATATGTAACTTTAGACTATATATATCAAATTATAAGTTATATAAATTCATTCGAAGAAGAAAAATGATAAATATAAGAGATAAGAGAAATAAAAAAGTCTTACATATTTAGGATCAAAATTCACCCCAAACTAAGTTTTAAATTTTGGATCGAAGGAGTACCTTTTTCATGGTGGGGACGTCTAAGCAGTACATTCACAGGGCAGTTCTCCTTTGGCGAGTTATGATGTATATACTGAGATGAATTTTGCAGCATATATAACTTGCCAAAGAAGACCCACCCTATGACTGTTATGCTTAATCTTTGCCTTCTCTCTCTCTCACTCTCTCAGTTGTGTTTGCTTTTGCAAGTGATATCCCAACAAGTTTTATAGGCACCAAGTGTAAACAGTGTACAAGTCATATACTTATGGCATCTTCTCTTGATTAAGGCTTATACTTTTGGATATCCCTCCTACCTTTCTGTGAAGAGAGGTATATAATTATATTGGACGCTGATCATGATTCTGATTCTGATCTTTCAATTTCTTATAAAAGTTGGCATGAAGTTGAAGCCTCTAGAAAGATTTTTCAAGCATCTCTGATATTCTCTCAATTTTTATTTTGGAGAGAGGAGTTTGAAACAAGAACATCAGTGAGATACAATATATATATTACTTCGAGATTTTGATTTCACTTGTCAAAATCTTCAAATTTAGATCAATTCTCCAAATGATGATCCACACACACACAGTTCGCCTAACTTAAGTTTAAATTTCTGGTTTTTAATTACAACTTTTTTGTCCCATTGATGAAACTCCTATTTCTAAAATGTTTAGCATCAATGTTGTAACTGTAAGCTTTGGAATTCTCAGGTTTGTGACTGTGCCCTTGCTTTGCAAAGAAACATAATTGTGACTATGCCCTTGAAAAGTAATCACATGCAGATAATATTGGCTAAGATATTCCTCATGCCTTAATATAAGACTTAGTTGATTTTTTTAAAAGATAAATGAAGCTAAATAAATTATTTAATTATAGTATATGATAGTATCATTAGATTGTATATATCAGTTTATAAAAAAATAAAAAAAATTGAGTCTTTATATTAGGAGAGGGGGAAGTACAATGTTAGTCCATTAATTTTTTTTTAGGTTTCTCTTTTGTCTCAATTTTATGTAGTTATAATTAAATTAAGAAGCAGCATTTCTAGAGTGAGTTGCTATGGCTCTATATTCAGGGCTATAGAGTGAGTTTCATGTAATTCCTTCACTTTCATAATGATGTGTGCTTGTTTCATAGATTACTTTAATGTTAATCAAATCATGTGTGGCTAAGACTAATAAGTGCATTTAGGAATTAGGATTAATTGTAATTCAAATCATAGGCTACCTCTAATCCTTAATATAACAGATGGTTAATGATTGAATTTGATCATAAATATAAGACTTTAATCACTTTGCCTCCCAAATTTATAATTTTTCCCCAAAGTATCTTTATTGATCGCATATATTAAAGGGTTTTTTTTATCTAAGGGTAATCAAGATGAAAGATGGTATTTTAGGAAAACCAATATATATTTATTACAAATGACTAATGTAACTAATTTTCTTGATCTACCCCGTCAACTAATTCTTAAATTAATATCAATAGTATTATTGTATGTTTTCCACTTCATTTGACATCATATTCATATGTGCTTATTTATTTAGGATTAAGTAACAATTTTTCCTTGGAAGTTTTTTTTTGGAGCAATGTTGCCTCGGAAGTCTAAAAACGAAGCAATGTTGCCCCCTCTGTTAACAGTCCTAACGGTCAAACGCTAGTTGACCCCATTATACTAACGTGGATTGTCTACGTGACATCTTTGTCACTTTTTTAAGTAGTAATTTTACCCAGGAAGTTTTTTTTTTCTCAATGTTGCCCGAAAGTCTAAAAACGTAGCAATGTTACCCCTCCGTTAACTACTCTAACGATCCAACGTTAGTTGACCTCATTATGCTGACGTAGATTGTCTAGGTGACATCTTTGTCACTTTTTTAAAAAATCTGATTTAAAAGTCAGATTTATAAAATACTACCTCTGGTCCTAATTATTAGACTAAGTTGACTTTTTCGAAAAGTTAAAGAAGCTAATTAAATTACTCCAGAGTATTTTTTCCAAACTAATTAGTTTGACTAATAAACTAATATATAATCTAAGGATACATAACATATGATATGATTAAATAACTTATTTAGCTTTCTTAATCTCTCCAAAAAACGTCAATCTGATCTTATAATTAGGACCGATGTAGTATGGTTAAGTAACTTATTTAGTTTTCTTAATTTCTTTAAAAAAAAAAAAGTCAACTTGGTCTTATAATTATAATCATGACTGGAGGAAGTAGGGCGGCAAATTTTTTTGTTTAAAAAAAAGTAAACATAGCCTACTCCTTCTTCCCTATAGTGTCTTCTATTGCAGGCATTCCTCAATTAAACAATAATCATCCGCCTGTGGAATTTGTCTAGAAAAAATGTTTCGAACAAATCAAAAAAAGAAAAGAACGAATTTGTCCAAACAGAAGATCAAATGTGTACATCGCAGACATTTCAAATGAATTTTTCCAAACAATAATCACTCACCTGCGGAATTATCTACACGAACGATTAACAAACCTCGGTGTATTGTAAGCAAAGATGACCGAGAGAATAAAGCTTACAACAAGTGTCAAATATAATTAATTAGGGTTGCTAACGGAGGGCAACATTGTTACGTTTTTAGACTCTCGGGACAACATTGAGACAAAAACAACTTTCAGGGCAAAATTGCTCTTGTGCGTGTATTCCGGGGCAAAATTGCTACTTAAAAAAGTGACAAAGATGCCACATAGACAATCCACGTCAGCATAATGCGGTCAACTAACGTTTGACCGTTGGAGCTGTTAACGGAGGGGCAACATTGCTACATTTTTAGACTTGTGGGGTTATATTGCTCTAAAAAAACTTACAAGGCAAAATTGCTCTTAGGTGTATACTTCCGAAGCAAAAGTACTACTTAACCCATTTATTTATACTCTTGCTTTCTTATTGATTCAATTCGAACTAATTTGATATTCTAATGGAGCAAGGAAAACCGGAATAGACCTTCAATTAAGTTATGTGATAAGTTGAAGCTTGAGATGTTAAGGGGATGATTTGCTACTTAGATTGATATACACTCATTTAGATGGTAAGTTTTATAGCAATAATAAAAGGTTGTTGTCATCTGACTCTCCTTAGAATCTACCTAGTGCCCTGAGCCGCCTATTAGGCATACCATATACACTTTGCTTGACATATTCAAATGAGGGTTTGTAAATATTGGAAATTATGTTGATTGCACCTATAGGTAAAAAAGAAAAATAGAAAGAATCATAAGCTAACACTACATACAAATAAAATATAGACTAAAATATAACAATAGAGAGTGAGTAATTCATATGCTACAAAATAATTTAAGCAACAATAGTTTTATGTTATCTTTATAGTCGATCTCAAAATTACTAACATGGTCTAGTTTCAGTGGTTTTTATTTTATCGTAGTATTTGTTTCACTAACATCATAGAGTTAGTCTAAATAAGGCTCGCTAAATTTCTTTAGATCTCGAATTCAAGTCCAAACACTTGTATTTGGAGGGATAATCAAGAACTCTCGATTACGGATGCAAAAATAAAAGGTACTACCTTGATTCTAATTATAAGATTTGACTTTTAGAAAAGATTATTGCTAAATAAGTTATTTAATCATATCATATGTTGTATATTCTATATTATATATTAGTTTATTAGTCAAACTAATTGGTTTAGTAAATATAAATACTAAAATAAATAATTTAATTTCACTTAGATCAACTGGTTTATAATTAACATTTATTTGTCTAAATGTAGGATTTGAAAGCACATCAATTTGTTTGTCTTGCTAAGATACTATCTAGTCTCATTAGGGGTTTTGGGGGTTTTGGGGGTGGGGACAAGGGTCTGGTTTCTCTTAGAAGCATTTTTCTCATTGTTCCTTGAAAGCTCTCAATCTTGACCATCTATTCCATCAAATGATTAGAAAGAGCCATGTCATCCGGTGTGTTCAAAGCCCAGCTCTTGGTTTATCTTAGAAGTCTCATTGTTCCTCATAAGCTCTCAATCTTGACCATCTATTCCATCAAATGATTAGAAAGAGCCACGTCACATCCGGTGTGTTCAAAGCCCAACTTATTGCGCGAAAAAAAAAAAGTCATCCAATCAATTACGCAAATATTCCCCAATTCTACCATATCTTTTTTCTTATGTCAGAATCACATCGTCTCCTACCAATGTTCCATGCCCTTACGCCCATCCTCACGAGCCCTACAGTACTTCACCGGTACTCTTAACTTCAGAGGTGCAATTTGTACTTAGAAGACATCATCTGAAAGATGTGACTGCATAATTTATCATACTAAGGATAATTAAGCTACTAAGTTCTTTATCATATTCAATGAAAAGCGCTGAAGTTAAAGTCTGGATCTCAAGCTATGGTCCAGTTCTTATTAATGAATCAGCTTTTTATTCGAAGAATAGCAAAAACAGAAAAACTCCATAGGTTACTTTGTCAGAGTTGAAGGATGGAGATACAATTTTGGACGATGGAGATACAATTTTAAAAGTCACATGATGTGTCTTTTTTTCAGGCCTCAGATCAATATTGAGGGATCAGATTTAGAGATATTGAGAGATGATGAGAAAATCTGCAGCTGAGAGAATCTGCTTCCAAGAAAAGACTCTACCTAGTTTTTTTTTTTTTTGGGTCAATTTGCAGAGTTTGTCTTGCTCTATATTTTATGCCACATCTAAGACGTCCTTTTGTACTTCATTATCATATACTTTAGGCATGTTTTTCTTTTGTTATATGATTTTATTATTTTGTCTAATCTTTGCACTGATCTACCGAAATATTTCCAAGCTTACTGGAGACTTAAGTCATTGTTTATCCTTTTACATTATTAACTGCTTATATATTCATAGCTTATTGACATGTTGTTCAAAAGCAAATTAAAAATTGATTTATTATTACGCTCTAATTATGAGCTTTCTAGTTTCTGGCAAGTTAATTTATCTTCAAAAGTAGTAATCTGGAGGCAACCCATGAACTTGAGGCTCAGTGAGTTACATGGTTAACGAACTACTTCATCTCCAGAAATATACATACATATGAACATGTAAAAGTCCTATATTAATATTCAGACAAAACTGTCACTTAACTATCAGTTTGTCTAGCATTTCGTAAACATCAACCACAAATCACAAGTCAACGAGATGCTGAGAAAGTTTTGGGTGATGTTCATATCTTAGTTACTGCTTCTGCAGCTCTCTTGCTTACCCTTTCTGTGCTGTAGCAGAAGAGAATACTTGGTGCTTGTTGCGAAAACCCCCAAAATCACTTAGAAAATGCTCTCATACTTTATGAGATAAAACTGATCTTCTGTTGTACTTACCTCGTACAGTGCAAAATCAGTTAAAATCTAATCTAAACACTGTTTTAGCTTGTTAAGCTAAAGCAGTCACAGGGCAACTCTCCTTTGGCAAGACTAATACCATAAGACATATCAGATATGGATCATGTGATAATTTTCCTGCCAAGAAAGAGTAGCCCTATGGCTGATTTGCTTAATAATCATCTTCTTTCTGTTGCTGCTTCTGCATTTTCTCAGCTTTCCAAAGGGCCTTATAAATACTTCAAGTTATAAGCACTGGTTTATGGAATAAACCAATGATGTAAAAAGCATATGCTTGAGGCTTATGCTTTGAATATCCTTTTTTTTTTTCTCTGCTCTTCCACGAATAAGCTTTCCCCAGAAAATTAAGTGTGTGTGAAAGTTGGATGCTTCTTCCATTTTATGAAGATTCCTGGGGATGGGGTTTTCATAGCATATGCTCATGCCTTATTCTCTTCTTTTCATGACTGCTTTTTCTGTGTGGCTTTTCAGATTTTGTAAGTTGAACTTGCTTTTTTTTCCTCCCAATTTGTGTCTTTTCAGTCAAATTGGTTCCAAAGAACTTGATACAGCCTAGTTAGAAAACTCAGCTTTGGATAACTCTCACATAATCAACACCAATATAGGCCTCTAATTCACCTGCAGATGCAGTTGCAGTTGCAGTTGCAGCACCAATATATATTTTGCCTTGAAATATTGCCACTCTTCAAATGAGAAAAAAATATTTTAGATTAGTGGATGGAGGACAAGTGGTTTAGGCCGAAACAGTGTAAATTTTGTGTGTATTGCTTTCTCCTTGCTCTTCTACACTCTTGATGATTTCATAGCTTGTCTAAGAGTGAGACTATGCCAAAATAGAAACTTGAAGCTTTAGAAGAGGCAAAGAGAAGCAATCAAGTTCAAGAGCCAAGTTCTTAAGTAAGTAGTTTCCAAATCTTCTTCTCATTAAGCTTCATATTTCTCACCATTTTCAAGCACCCAAAATTGCTTGAAACCAAAGGAATCAAAAAGCATTTTTTTTTCTTGACAACAAAAAAAAGCACATTTTTTTGGCTAATAATTTTTTTTTTTGATATAAAAATTTTAGGATAGGGGTTGGGTTCACCCACAGTCCAAGGGCAGGGGCACTATGGCTTTGCTCCCCAAGCATACGGGACTGAGAGTACACATGTCTCCACCTCAGCCTGTTTCCATAAGTTCACATCACCTGTGATCTTCCACCAACGCGATTGACCATCTCTAAGATCGAACCCCTCACTTTAGTGAGAGTGTCCGACCCTTTTAATTACCAGGTAAGCCCAAGGAGGAGAGGTTTTTGGGTAATAATGAAAAAGCACAATTTTTAAGAGATTGTGAAGCATGTGTAGGCCATGGGGAGTTTGAATTGAAGGAGTGAGCTTTTCAAAAATCTAGTCGTATTTGGATTCCTCATCACACTAGTCATAGTCCAAAAACCCCCCTTTTTTTTTGTACAAACCAAAAATATTAACTTCACTAGCAGTAGCAGTTTCAATTTTTGGGCCTCATGATGATGATCAGGCCCAATACCCTTTACCAACCCTCGACTTAATTCCAATTGCTCCTTTGCTTACAAATTCATATTAACAACAAAACTTGGATTTAGGAAAATGTGCTCCTCACTTACAATGTGATAAATCAGTGTCCGAATCTCTACTGTGAGAAATGTTCACATTTAATGCTCAATTGTATCTTGAATATGATTATCTTCAATAGAAAGATATCCGCACTTTATAAAAAACATGAGGAAAAGAGTGTTTCCAGTAACCCTTCTTCATTTTCTCTCCACTTAATTTCTCCACCATTTGATTGGCTTTTAATGGTTGAAATTTGTTAGGTAAAAATATTATTATCATTTCATGTTTAATATTACAATAATATTTTTAATATAGTATAAAATATCAACCATTAAAAGTCAATCAAATGGTGAAGAAATTAGGTGGAGAGAAGAGTTAGTAGAGACACACCTTTCCCATAAAAAAAAACATATCTCATATTTATTATTATTATTTTAAATAAAATATAAAAATTGTTGTTCATCCTTTTGTCCTATGTTTGAATGGAAAGAAAATTAGGAAGACAAAAAATTAGGAGAAAAAACCCAAAAATTATAACTATTTTTACCATTTATAAAAGTTTTCCTTCCTGATATTCATTCATCAACTTTCCCTTCACTTTTTTCTCCGCCAAGTTGGCCACTGTTTGTATCGAACCTGTTGTCCATTGTTTTCCTGAGGCTTTATTATGCGCATTCAACAGATCACTTCTCAATCTCTCTGTTTTTTTTTTTTTAATACTCTTCATTCACCACATGCACCGACCTAGATCAGCACCCCATGCATTTTTTATTTGTGCATGTTATAATCATCTCTACACGTTGCTCTTTCAATCATTTTGAACCTGCATGAAGCTTCCAATACCCGAATTCACACTTCTCAACTGTCATCAATTACTCAGTTATTATTATTCTTAATAGAATATTCGTAACTATAATACTACTATGAGCTCACCTCCAGCAAACATATATACTCTACAAAGTAAGCAGCCAAAAAGATAAACACATTTTATGTTTTGTGTCTGTGTGTCTATAAAACATATCTCTGTTTATATTCTGTCTTATCTTTATAATTTACACTACAAACGAAATTTTATATTATAGAAATTGACATGTGTTCTGGTATAGAACACAAATGTCTAGCCTCAATGAACTATATGACGTTAATATAGGATCAGATGACTCCTCAAAGATGTCTTATAGGTTAAACACCGAAGGGGAGATGATTGTTCAGTGATATCTATGAGGGAGATATCAGAGAATGCTCTCAAATCACTGTGCTACAGATGAGGCGTTTCGCCGGAGGGTGGGATGTGTGCACGGTGAGGCGAATAGTAAATAATGGAATAGTGAACGTGTGGAACGCACCTGGTGGGTAACCTCCTATTTATAGAGATTACATAGGGTTTCAGTCCCATAGCCTTGAGTCCTATCCTCCAGTGATGTGTGCCTCCCACGACACGTGAGTGTACGTTCCACTACTTGTATGTTCCTGGATTATAGGCATGCTCAAGGGGTAATTAGCAATTTACCTGATTAGAGGGAGATTCCAGCATAAAGCACTCTCACTGGGCCTTATATTTGCTAGGCCTATTATTTGAGTCCATAACAGTTGCCCCCGAGCTCGGTAGTTCAGGTCTCTGAGCTGCGAGATTAGTCAACCGCTATCCAAGGTTCTTCTTACTCAGTTATTGTCGAGATTGATGAAATCAGACCTGGTTTTTGACTCATCGCTTAACACCGTATACAACGAGTTAACTTGCCATAACTACCCATTTGCCTTCATGACAGCCAGGATTATTTTGACCTTGGCATACCGGGCTCACCATCTAGTCACAATTTTGACCTCGGCCTATCGGGTTCACCAGTTCGCTACACGTGTGTTGCCCCCAATCCAGGGTGTTATGGAGACACGTGCCAGACACTGATTTAATCTTTTCTTTGACAATTGTTCGTTTTACCCATATGGTATCATACGACCGCCTCGTCACATCCATTGGTCACTTGACCGCCCTTGGCCTTCGTGCACATTTAATACTTACGCCCTTTGATAACAGCCATTACTTCCTTTCTTGGATCAGGCCTGCCAAGTTCTTCCTTGAACCTCGGGTGGTCCGGATTGAGAGCACCTCCCTGAGGTGTTTTCTCTGCTGACTCGTTGAGTCTCCACCGCCGCTAATTACGTTGCAGTCATATTTAGCCTCTGGAAACTCATCGTCACTGTCCTCGGCTTTCTTCCTCTAGTCTCTTCTTTTCTTCTCCAGGGGCGGGCTCTTGCTCCGACCTCCATTTTGGCGCTTGTTACCTTGTTTCCCTTGGGTTTGGATAACGTACTTCCAGAGTTTCCCGTCTCAGACAAACTTTTCTACTGCATCCCTAAGGTCCCAACATTGCTCGGCCGTGTGACCGTGTTGATTGTGGAACTCACAAAACCGAGACCTATCTGCAGTGGCTTTGTGCCCAAGGGGTCGAGGTCTATCTACCTTCTTCATCTCCGTCGCGCATACCTCCTTCCACAATTTCACTTGTGACACCTTTAACGGGGTATATCTTTCATATTTGGCCTCCACCCTACCACCTCAGGACTTGCTATCAGTATCACGCACACAAGAGTTTTTCTTATACCCATCATGTTGTTCCTTTCCCCTAAGAAGTGGGCTCTTAGCCCGTTCTTTTATCACCGGGCTTGCCATTTCCATCTACTCCAAATCCAAGTATTGCTGAGATCTATCTCAGAAGTCTGCCAGAGTTTTGGGACGGTACTTCATGATAGATTTCTTTAGCGGGATGACACATCCAAGCCGGCTATGGCACAATGTAAATGTACGTCTTCTTTTAATCCTTGAACTTGCAAAGCCACGTTCCTAAAACGGTCCAAGTACTTATGCAACATTTCCCTGGTCCTGTCTTACTTGACCGAGTTAAAACTCGGTTTTGGTTGTCGTCTACTCGTCGCAAAGTTCAGCAAAAAAATTTGCTCCAAGGTTTTCATATCCGGGATAGAAAACAATGGTAGAGAATGAAACCACGTCTGCGCGGCTCCCCGCAAGGTCCCTGCAAATAGCCGAGGGTATTACATGCCCTGCTATCCCCTTACCATAATCTCCATTTTGAAGTTATTGACGTGGTTTAGTAGGTCTTGGCTCTCGTCATACTTTGGCAATTCTCTTGAATCCAGACCTTTAGGATAAGTGGCAGCCATAACTTCATCTGTGAATTGACTCGGGAGTCGATCTCCACCGTCTCCCCCAGCCAGCGTTGCAGGTAGGCTGTGCGATGGGAGCGTGGTGTGCTCCTTCCTAGTGTCCACATTTTCGGCCGGCTGCTTCCCCTTAAGTCGAGCTAAGTTGGCCTTAGTGACTCGGAGAGTGTCTGTATCTACTTCGGTAGCCGTTGTGTCACTACTCCGGATAGGAATGGTAGGTTCCCGTACGATGTTGCGACCAAGTTCCTCCTCAGGGGCCTTAACCCGGTCGGTGGCGACCAAGTTCTTCCCCTGATGATTTTCACCGAGTTCCTCAGCATTGGTGGGCATAGAAGCCGAGGTCACAACCCGACTTGAGACAGCACCATTTTGGCCTTCATTCTGGGCTTGCTTCTTTCTTTGCCGATGTGCTCCTCCGGCATTTGTTGTATCCTTCTTTGTTCTTCTTCTTGCCATACGGAATTCTGGCGGTCCATATCCTCCCGAATAAGTTGGGCATCCTCCTCTCTTTGGAGTCGTTACCGAGTCTCCATGTTTTCCATTCGCCAGACCAACGAACCGACTGTATTATGCAACAGTCGTATGTCGGGATTGCCGATTTGGAATTCAGGAGGGGGTGAGGAATATTTTGCACCTGAACCATTTGTTGCCCGTGCTGCAGGCCTCGACTCGGATGAGGGGAATTAGCGGTATCCTCCGTCTCTGCCTTAGTCCTTATGGTGGCATGGTTAGGATCTGGAGCAACAGATGTCTTATAGGTTAAACACCAAAGGGGAGATGATCGTTCAGTGATATCTATGAGGGAGATAGCAAGAACGCTCTCAAATCATGTGCTACAGGATGAGGCGTTTCGCCAGAGGGGTAGGCTGTGTGCACAGTGAGACTGAATAGTAAATAATGTAATAGTGAACGTGTGGAACACACTTGGTGGGTAACTTCCTATTTATAGAGATTACCTAGGGTTCCGTTCCCATAGCCTTGAGTCCTATCCTCTAGCGATGTGCGCCTCCCACGACCTGTGAGTTCCTGCTCCACTACTTGTACGTTCCTGGATTATAGGCATGCTCAAGGGGTAATTAGCAATTTACCTGATTAGAGGGAGATTCCAACCTAAAGCACTCTCACTGGGCCTTATATCTGTCATGCCCATTATTTGAGTCCATGACAACACACAAGTCCTTTATTTTATTCGTGTTTTTCAAAGTGCCTCGTGATTGCACCAGCTGAGGCGTAATGAGAGGTTGCTCGGGATTCTTGGCCAGCAAAGCAAAAAATCTGGCTTTCATTAATAGGCCAAGTTCACAGACTTGATTCTGGTAAATTTACTAATATGTTCTATTGCTTCACGCAAATGCGTGTATAATCGCCTTTCAAACACCTGGCTTATAACATATTTTTATTTGATATTATTATTCTTGTTACAATTAATAATTCTGGAACCAAATTATTAGTTAATAGGAGCGAGGAGTCTCATTCAACAACACGAACTGGCCTAGAACACTATTGTCCCTGTTATCACCCAAAAAAAAATAGAAAAGGACGACGTCCTTAATTTTATATTAACAAATGTATTATAAAAATTGAGTCGTGTTTTTCAAAGGGAGACTTTTATTTTTCTTATCTCTGTCTTAACTGATTTTGGACGTCAAGCTTTTGTTCCTATTTCCTTGCCCCAAATAAAAGGCATTCATGGACCAATTGACTCCACTCTATTAATTTGTCACACACCAAATCAATGTATATTACTTCCTCCGTCCTAATTATAAGAGTTAGTTGACTTTTTGAAGAGATTAAAAAAGCTAATTAAATTATTTTAGAGTTTTTTTTTCTTCAAACTAATTAGTTTAACTAATAAATTAATATATAATCTAAGTATACACAACCTATGAAATAATTAGGTAACTTATTTAGGTTCCTTAATCTCTACAAAGAAAGTCAACTAGCTCTTATAATTAGGACCAGATGTAGTAATATTTTCTTACGTATCATATGATGTCTGGAAAATTAACATATATTGTTTATGATAGTAAGACTGTAGATTATATTTTATATATGTTGGTATAGATATCGATGGTTTTGTTTTGTAATGATAGTCTCTTTCATGAAATATATGGCTTATCTACTTTAAATCGGGATATTATATTCGCATTGCTGAAAAAAATGATCACAGAAAAACCCATTTTTCTCAATAATTGACCACTCTCGGTGTTCTCTAATTGAATTGAATATCGTTTCGACGAAGAAAGACTTTTTATTGGTGTGCAAATCGTTATAAATGTAACCTAATTCAATTAAAAAAAAAAAACTCATTCATTGAGTTTTATCTAATGAATATAGTTTAGGGTTCGAGTGGAGTTGAGAATCATACATTATTAGAAGAGAACATTCAATAAAGTTGTTAAATAGAATTTATTAGTCAATAATTTATTTAAAGATTTAATTTTTGATAGAGCATAATAATGTAAAATACTCCTCCCGTCCTAATTATAAGAATATATTTAATTAGATTTTGGAGGGATTAATGATAGATGTTAAATTAGTTTATTTCTCTCATTTTCCCAAAATGCACTTATATAAATTTTGCACCTCAACTATCATATTAATTTCACATAATCCCTCATTCATATCAATAGGGTATTTTATGAAGAAGTTGACAAAATTTAGAATGTTGTCCTATAATTAGGACCAAAACAAACTCTCAAATGTTATCATATAATTATGTGTATAGGATATTTATATGGAATATTATAAATAAAAGTTGGATATTTCTGATAAGTGAAATTTCAATCTCCGGTCTTGTATAATTATAGTCTATTTTCTAAGTAGAATTTCTGTAGGAAATCAGGAAATTAAGGGCCAAAGTGCCAAGATGACCAAAATGCCCTAAGGGACATAAATAACTTAGAAAATTTATGAAAAATCCTAAAAGACAGTAAAATGACCAAAGTGAGTTAGGAGAGTATATAATCTCTAATTATTGTAATTTTATAAATTATGAAATTGGAGAAATTGTTGGAAAATACTCAAAAAGAAGTGAAATGACCATAATACCCTTGAAATTATGGAATAATGCAAGAGCATGAAAATACTAATGTTAATACAAGTGTATGAAGGTAATGAGGCATAGTAATTAAGAAAATTATCAACAGGTGATAATGAAGTAATTAAGTAATATTGGGCTAATTACTTAAGCATAAGCAAAGGAAATTAAGAGATAATTGTGTAAGGCTCGAAAATTAGTGATAATTGGCTTAAAATTAGTAAAAATATATTTACTAATTAATTGGAAATTTCTATGAAAAATAGTTGAGTTTAGGTATTTTTAAGCCTAAATACAAGAATGGACCAATTAGATAATTTTGTGGAAATTTTGGGAAAAAGTAAAGAAATGAATGATAAAATAATTATTTAAATAAAAAAAAATATTTATTAAAATAATTAAGGGTCAGCCGAAATTCCAAGAGAAAATAAAAGAAAAATGAAATGAAAATGGCATAAAACACAAGTTGGCAACTTGCACAATATTTTAATATTATAATTAATTAAAGCAAAATTTGTGAATAGTAATTTTAAAATTAGGAAACAGATCCTATTTAGAGATCTAGGAATAGGAATCCCAAGGTCAAGGTAAAATATTGATCGGTGAGTTTTTACCTTCAAGTGACCTCTTAGGAAGTTAATTAGAGGTAGTTTGTGCTTTTTCCTAATAAAACAAAATAGGGAAAAATGCATATAGGCATATTTTTGGAAATAGGGAAAATAAATTCTAACTCAACATTTAGGAATGGGTTTGAATTTATTTAGACATATTTGGAGTCAGTAAATTATTTCCAAGAGTTTGGTAGTCCGCAATTCCGAATTAGGCAAGGACGTTCGGACACGTTTCGAGAAAACTTCAAGCTGGACTACTGGAGGCCTATATGGAATCAAAATTTAGGTTAACTTGGACATCTCTACTAAGTGAGAACATGTCTTGAGTTGTAAATCCGAATTTTGTGAATTCTCGAAAATCACGCGAATCGGGTACCGATCGGGGAAAACAGTTGGTCTAGGGCATAAAGTGAGCTAAGTCACCACTTTTGGACCAATGGGAGGCTGCCACATCACCTATAGAATTCGGCCAAGAGGTGAAAAGGGGTGAAAAAGCAAGGGCAAAAATCCTTCACATTTCTTCACACCAAAATTCACTCTTCCTTTGGCTGAAATCCTAGGGAGAGAAAGTAGAGAGAAGCTGCAGGGAAGTTCTAGAAATCTTCAACGGGTAAGTCTTTAGGTCTTTAGTTTTTAGTTTAGTAGTTAGTAGAATTGTTAGTTAGATTTAGGAAGTAGGTGACAAGATTCCTACAAATGTTTTGATCCTTGTTTGCGTTGAAAAAATATGCAGAGGGTGTAAACATAGTTGGGATCAGTCGCGAAATAGTTGTAGTTTTCTGTAGTTTTCAAAAATAAGGGTAGATTTTGTTAGAATAGCCTTTAAATTTCAATTATGATTGGGTATCATATGGGAGGGCTATTTTAGTCATTATTTTGAAAATCATAAATGCGTCGAAGTTACTGGCAAAATTTGGGAAGAAAATTTTTCGAGTAGCGTAATCTTTTGCGAAATTCCGATTAGATTAGGGGTAGAAAGGCAAAATGGTAATTTTTACCTAAAATGCCGATTATAGTGTCAAATCACTAATAAAGGTGATATTATTCTTATAGGATATCAGAATCTCGATTTCTTTGAGTTCTGTTGCCCAGACGCGATGCATTGTAGGACTTTTGCACGTTTCTCAGTAAAAAGTATGTTTTCCTTAGTAGTACCTAACGTTGCCAACGAAGGTAATGGACGCGTCATGCTGTAACACTAATCTTGTGCTTCTTAAATGCATATATGTCAAGGATATGTCGTGTAGACCGTTATACGAGCAGCGTTTTAAACGGGTTATGTTTGGAATGCCGTTATGTTTTCCTAGCGTTGAGGACACGAGTGTTTATCGTGGCAGTGAATAGTGCAAAAATTGTTGTTGTTATTTACCTTATGGGGCTTTACATATTGCTACGTGCTTATGTTTTGTCGGCATAATGATCATGCATCTCTAGTATGCTTATGATATCTTGTTGTATTAGCTCTAGAATATCTGTTGGCTATATCTTTGTGTTGTTTGGGTATGAGGTTAACCGTTACACGAGATTCAATTGGTTGAATTGAATCTCAGCTATGTGCTTTCGAGTCGGGAGGACCACGGTTCGTGGATCGAGGCAAGTACCGGAGTAGGCATGCAGTGAAGATTTATCTATCTTATCGCTTTATTTCTTTCGTTATTTACTTTCCAAACTTTAGGATTATTGTAATCATTCTGATATTACACAATGGTTGATGTTTTGGCTAAGAATCCAACTACTCTTTCGCTCTACTACGATTGCTTGTTTAAAAAAAAAATTTCAGCATTTCAAACATGGGATGTTACAAATTAAGACCAGGAGGAGTAATACTTATTGTTATTGTTGTTGAATGATATATTACCTGGCCCGCCCTCCTTGTAAGTTCTAATTTGTAATACAAATTGTATTGAAACTAAATATTATATTATCCGATCTTAAATATAAGATTCAGTTGACTTTTTTAGAAAAATTAATTAAATTACTTTAAAGTATTTATATTTATTATTTTTCTCCAAATTAATTTTTTTGACTTATAAATTGATATATATGATTAAATAACTTATTTGACTTCCTTAATCTCTTTAAAAAAGTTAATTAAGAGGGTCTTATTTGTGAGGACCGGATGGGTATTTTATCAATCATGTTATAGTCAAAAGCGTATTAATTATGTCTCCATATATAATACTAAATAGGTTTTTATTTCAGCATTTATGTTATGCACTCTCAAACACAAAAGTAGGAATAACCAGAAAATTCCATAGTATTTAAGATCGTTGATTATTCAAACTCAAGTTACTTTCCATAGCCGCCCCTACCTCTTTTTTTTTTGCTTTTCTGACGTTGAATTGTGGGACACAAATTTAAAAAGCCACGAATATATATTATCAAAACATGTAAACGATTACGTAATGAAAATGGCATACTTTTCTCCTTAGCATCTCCGCAAGATTCACCTTCTTCAAAATCATCATCATGTTCATATGGAAATACAAACAAAACCTCCAAACAATTCTCTGTGTTTTATTCTTCTTTCGCTGACAAAAACTAACAAAACTACCACGTAACACCATCCGACCAAAACAAAGAAAAAAGCCCCTTTCCAGCAATTAATTTTCACCCATCTCCCAACATACTCTCATATTAATAAATAAATATCAGACAACTACAGAAAACTCAAAATATTCACACCAAAAAAAAAAAAAAACTGAACCGGAACAAGGAATAATTAAAATGGCAGTACAGCGCTTCTCTTATTTCTGTTTCATGATCAGAACATCAAACAGGCCACCGAGAATTTCCAAGACACCAAAAAAAAAAAAAAATTGCTGTTTCCTCGAACTCTGGGTATGCTATAGAAATACACAAGGGAGCTAGGACCAAAATAGAATAAATAACATAACTCTAAATATGTGTGTGTGTGTCTAATTAATGAAGGTGTCCCAGATGGAAGAATCATGGGCGAGTGTTGGTGGGTGTGATTTTGATGACGAGACCTGGGAAGACATCATCCGGGTCATGGATATGGGGATTCCGCTCCACGATATACGGGTCGCCGCACTTGTCACTGATGGTGTGGAGGGTCTCGCCTTCTCCGACGACGTATATCTCGTCGCACGGCCGAAGCTGGTTTCCTATGACGGCGAGAGAAGAAGAGGCGTCGTACTCTTGGCCGTCGACGACGGAGCTCTCTCTTATGGTCCCCAGTAGTATCAGAGTCAACAACACCATCCCACAGTACCATGAAGCTGTGTCTCCTCCCAATCCCATTCTTCGGGATCCCTTCATAGTTCTCTTTCTCGTATACAGTCTACGAGGAGGTCTGAGAATTTCGAGAAATCTCAGACGATTATGGGCTCTTTATATATAGCTTTGAATTTATCAATGAAACAACAGGAGGTAGAATACGGATAAAGACAGAGACGGAGCGAGAGGAGTTTTTTTTAAGGAGGGGAGGGAGTTAATTAAGACTTAAGAGTTTGGTTTTAACTTTTTAAGTATGGGTAAAAGGTGGGGCACTTTTTTTTTTTATTTCTTTCGGTTGAGATATATTTGATATATTTCAAAAATATAAATAAGTGATATTATTATATTTAATATTTGATTAGATTTAATAAGATTAAATTGGATTAGATTCTAAGGTTAGTTTATTAGGCTATGGTTTATGGAACAAGTTTCAGTGCTCATCGCAAACGGATCAAATCTAATTTAGATGGTTTAGATTAATTTTTTTACTTTTAATTTTTAAGAAAATTATTTTAAGAGTATAAAATCCAAAATAAAAATAATATCTTAACTATCAATTTTTCAAAAAATGATTTTTCGATTTGAATATCTTAAATATAGATCGTTGAAGTTTATTTGAACCATGTAGATCGATCTCACCATAGTGCTCATCATTGCGATGAGTATTGAAACTGGTTTATATATACTTTCTTTCATTTAAGGATTAAACAATATTAAGAGGTTTTTGTTTTCCCTCTACTTCACTTGGCTTGAGGGCTAATTAAAACTTCATATTAAATTAAACCACATTTTTTTAATCTTTTAAAATTAAGTTGACAAATATATTTTTGAACTTTAAAATTTATGTGATTGGGTTTTCTGTGATTGATAAAAATATTGATCAACGTGATATATATTTAACAAATGGTATGTGAATTTGTTTTTTGTTTGTAAATGAAATTACACATTAGGATATTAACAAAAGTGAATTTGTTAAATATAAACTATGATTTTTTTTTTTTTTTGCCAGAAAAATAAGAAATTATTTATACTTGAAACATGATGATATATTTATTAAGACAATTTCATATAATGTTATGATTAAGAAATGTGTAGGGGAATTTTGGTTGGTGTTTTGGGCAGAAATTAAGAAACTTGGGTTTAACGACAGGAAGATAGAGAAGTTGGTGATCGGTAGTTCTGGGGTTGGCTTTGTATGGCTGAAGTTGGGTTCAACGACATCAACTTTTGTCGTTTAGTTCTTGATTTAAGAACCCCCATGGCATGAACCATATGGTCATAAATTAAACTCGCTCATAATTAATTTATGAAACAACTTGTTATCTCTTCATTTCATTAAACATACATGTTATGGTGTTGTCAATTTCACTTAACCTAGATTTTAGATTCAAATTAATTTTGTGAATAAAAAAACATATTTTGGGTCTAATAATACTAGAATCAAGTATAATAAAATAATAATATATAAGATACTAAATATTGGGGTCCTCTAGTCCAACATATATCAATCACCTCTTTAAATTTTTCTTAAGATAAAGAGTACAACTCCTTGCTCTTGAGGCTCTTGTTACCCCTCACGGTTTTAAAACACGAGAGGAGAGGTATCCATACCTTATATTATAAGCAAGGGTTATTGGTCGGTATGGTTCATTCATTAACCCAGGTCGCTTTAAAAAAAATTGATTTTTTTTTTTTAAAATTCTTCATAATCTCGTATAATAACTTTTAAATCTTCACTTCCTCACCGGTTTAACCCAATGTTAACTTCGATTTGACTTTGATCTCACCATTGACCAAATATCCTAACTAATAACCTTGCTTATAAGACGATTTTCATTTTTCTTTCCAAGTAATGTGAGACATACACTCGATACCCATCTTTAGGCCCAACATCCTCTAAGGCGTTGGAATGTTACAAATTCGATTACATAAAGAGTATATAGTTCCTTGTATTCTTTATCAAAGATGGAAAAAGAAGAGGTATAATATGCCAAATAGTTAAATTTACATAATATATATCCTTCAAATAAATCAAAATGAAATTTGTTTTCAAATCTTTAAATAAAAAATATCAATTTCCAAACTAGTTGAATTTTTCAAGTTGGGTTAAATTAATATCGCGTAGGATGACCCCTGGTCCTTGGGCTTAACTAGCAAAGGGGTCAGACACTCTCACCAAAGGGAGGGGGTTCGATCCTAGAGTTGGTCAAAGCACTGAGGGAGATATCCTAGCTCCTAGGTGCCTAGATTAACGCCTGAAGGTAATAGACGGATTGCTTCGCCTTTAACATCGGTATCATCTAGGAGGAAAAGAGATTTCGCCGTCTGCCTTAGCTTGAATTGTGAGTAAACCCAACCATTTTCTTAAAAATTTTTATAAAAAAAAAAAAAAAAATCGCGTAGGATGGAAGTAGAAAGTGTACGCTTATTGTTTGACACATGGCATATGCATTTACCACCAGACGCATCATAGCACGGTGGCCGGTGGTGGTGGGTGTCTAGCTAGGTTGGTGAGCTCACCATGATAGAATCATGAGATCAGAAGCTAAAAATGTGTGTGGTTGATACTTGATGTAAATCCATAATTATGAAATAATTAATTAGTTGACGGACACATGAACAAACAATAAGCATTTGAGACACACGTGGCTCCAAAAAACAGAAAGACCTCAGAAATATCTCAAACTAATGGTGATTATTAAATTAACTATTTTTTGACTTAGAGGCATATATGTGTACGTATTGACAATATTATATACACTACTACAAAAATGCTAAACAACGACCTAAATAAGACCCAATTAACGACCCCTTTCGAGGGACGTCTTGGAGGAGTAGAGGAAAATTTCCAAAATGGCGACTGATCCAAAATTAGGTCGTCTTATTAAGCGACGATATTAGATCGGGTCGCCTTAATAAGCGACGATTTCAAATCGAATCGCCTTATATAGGTAAATAAGAAGATAGAATTCGCCTTAAAGGCGACGATATTCTTATCGGGTCGCCTTAATTTCAAGAAAGGCGACTGATTTTTAAATCGGTCGCCTTTGTTGAACAAAAGCGACGATATTCGAATCGGTCGCCTTATCGTAACAAAGGCGACTGATTTAAAAATCGGGTCGCCTTTGTTGAATTTTTTAAAAAGTAAACTACAAAATATGAACATCTACCAAGGCAACGAGAAGAATCACACTCTAACGAAGAATCGGCGAAACCACCACAAGCAACGAAGAATCTCACTCTAACACAATACATAAACAGACTATATATAACACCAAAATTGCATATTTTGTACGGACAAAACACCAAATACATACAAATGAACAACGGTTAACATATTAATTAATCATGCTCGGTACTAACTAGGCGCTATGTGTTGAAGAAGATATCTAGATATCATGTCTCGAACCGAATCGATCTCATCCTGCGAGTACGGATCCTTAGTACCCAAAAGCGTAAATTGGGGAAACAAGGTATAAGATAAACCAATTAAGTGAAGGAAATAATTAACAACTCAAGTACAACAACAAAAATTAAATAAACTTGAGAATCACGGAGCGATTACGTACGTTTTGAAAACCTTGAGTACGTCATTTGTTAACGATGGATTGCATCCAACTCATAACGTAATATCCGCACTCGGTGCTCCACAGTTGTTGATGGCACTATAAATCAAAGGCAAATTGTTAAAAACGAATAAAGGCATATCTAAAGCTCTTGTGTCAATGAAATAACTTGAATTGAAACTACTCACTGTCGGTTTAAACCACTTCGGTCCTCCTGCTCTTTTGCATTGATAAAGTTTGTCTATACGTTTTGAGGCCCTATCATTAAAATGGAAATTAACGAGACATGTTAAACCATTCATTTAAAAGAAGAATCGACGATTCGAAAAAAATTTACTTACTCGGCAAACATGTTTTGATATCCTCGGTAGGATTGCCATTTCTTGAATCGAACCAATAACGGGAGTTCTTGCTCGGACAAACAACACACGGCGTCCAATGACCACTACAACATATACGTATTAATATTAAATTAAGATAAGACCGCAATTTTGACACAAAAATCTTATAAGACAAAACAAAAGTATGCACCTTTCATGTATTGGCGCTAGATAACAAGACGACCCTCAGTCGCCCATTGTTAGACCAACATAAATTGACCTCTGGGTAGCGTCTTTGCGGCCGAAGCCGTGCATCCGGGACATAAGTATCCATACAAACTCGCTCGCGGTGTGCGGCGCATAATTCACGGCGAGACACTATGAAATGAAATGATAAATGTTATTGAAGATCTTAAACAAAAAAAAGTACTAACATAATTAAAGGGTTAAACAAACTTACGGGATTGCAAGTTGAAGAAAGCGTATATCTAAACAATCCATCGTCAAAAACTCCATCAAATCTTTATTGTCAAATGTCATCGGATATGTCTTTTACGCAGACAATGCCGGAGGCATCTGCAAGCTTATGAGGCCGATGTCCTTGTACATCTCTTGCGGTTTGTGCTAGGTACGGAAATAAGCCGCGACTTGTTCATCCTATGAAAACATAAAAAAACATATTATGAGTGAATGAGTAATGAAAATCAATTCGTCACGGTCACCCGACGTTGGTTTTTGGAATTTGCTTGTTGTGGTGTTTGTCTTGTTACGGGTAAACAAGACCATCGGCAACAATCCGCCGGTGTGTGTCATCCAAATATAGGGTGCAAGCTATACCTCCTGTGGAGTGTGAGACGGTTCGCTAATATGCACCTGCAGGTGTGAGACGGTTCGCTAATATGCACCTCTGCGGTGTGAGACGGTCCGCCAATAACTACCTCGGAGGGGAGAAGGTCCGCTAATATGTACCTCGGAGGTGAAAACTATCTTTCTTCTTTGGGGATATTCGGGGATTCGTCGGATGTACGTTCTTTGTTGTACCATAGCTTGCATTTCACCCGTAGTTGTGCCATAACATCTTTCATAAGGTTTGCTCGAATTCGGCTTCAAGCTCCTGGCGGCTCTGCGTCATACAAACGTGAACGTCGTCAGAAAAATTTTGCGACACTCGCTCCCTCGTCTCCCCTCGAACGGCATCGGGGTAATCCGGCTTCCCAATCGCCGTCGACAAAATGTCTGCCGCGTACCGGCGTGAATGAGCCTTGGCTACTCTGCTGCTCAAGTGAATCTGTACCATAAGATTTTCATAAATAATAACTAAACTCTTATATAGTATGAAACAAGCGAGGCTATTTAATACTTCTAATTCAACTACTTACGATCTTTGAGGCAACCGCGGCAACATCTTCATTGATGTATTTGTCCCCCTTCATCCTCGCGACTTTCCATTTTTGTGACGAGGAGGGCGGGGGGGCTGGATAGCGATGGAAGGATCGGATTGGGAAGCTTCCTTCATTCGCTGCGGCTCTTCCTCCATCATCTTTCGTTCCGGCTTTACGTAGCCACCTCTAGACAAGCAATGCGGATACTTATTTTTCGCTTGCCTCTCTCTATTGGCTTGGCTTGTTTTACGTGACACGAAAACAAACAAAAGCTGATAAATGCGAATTCAAGTAGATTCAAATTAAAGATAAGATATGACGAAATTTTACCGAGAAATTCGGGATTACTGCAGGGACGCCACAAACTCCCTCCGAGTCCTCAGGAGAAATGAAGGAATAGGTCTTACATGGATCTTGGTCCCTCTTTGCCCCGCGAATATACTTTTTGTCGGCTTGTTCTTAAAATCTTTCCAACGGAGACGAACTTCGCCCATCAATGCTTCCTCATGGCCTTAGTGTTAGGGACATCAAATGTTTCTTTGCAAGGTGAAAGAGAAGATATGACGAAATCAAGTAATAAGACTAAAGATACAAATGCGGATATATCGAAAGTGAGATACCAAAATCGTGTCCAAATCAAATCCTTCGTCTTATCATCAACGAACTTCCAAGTGAGTAAACAATACGCACTTTGCTTCGAGCCGGATAGCCTAAATAGCTAATGAAGTTTGTCTTCCTCTCTGCCAAGCTGGATTCATATTTTCATCAAACTCCACATGCGGCCTCTTTTACATTGTCACGGCGAGCAATTAGCTCACCCATGTGTGTGCTACCTCTCCCTTTTCTCTCAACGGGCATATCAACCCTATCTCCCGATGACTCGTCGAGCTAGACATATTCTGTTCATCAAAGACCAATCATTTATGTTAGATAGGTTTTAAATAATAAGCAGATTAATAAAATGAACCAACATGTTAAACGACCACAAAAAGAACATAGTAGTTAAACAAATCATTTTGTAGCGAAGATCTTACTTTACATGGTGTCCCATATTCCTTCACAATGATCCTTTCTTGCAGCATATTCTTCATCATCTATCAATTCTACTTCACGTGTTGTAGGTGGATTTGTTGTGAAAGGGAGTGTATCGTCAAGGTTCAAGGATTCTTCACCATACTTGTTTTTACTTTGAAGTACAATGGACATTCTTTTATTTGCGAGTGCGTAACATAAAACACTTGTTTCGCGACTTGCTAAAATGAATGGCTCATCTCTATGACCAAGTCTTTGAAGATCAAGCGAGACAAATCCAAATTTAGGATCTATTACAACCGCATTATTGCTAACCCACTTACATTTCAATAAAGCAACTTTGAACTTGCTGTAGTTGATCTCCCATATTTCTTCGATCACTCCATAATAGGCCATTGATGCTACCACGGGTTTTGTCTTTCGAACTCGAAAAGTGCATGGATTCGGCTTCAACCATCACCCCACTATTTTGCACGACACTTGTCATCTTGGTCTTTTGTGTAGAAAGAATATCCGTTGACATCGTAACCGCTCCAAGTGATGACACGAAAAGAAGGCCCCGGGCTAACCACTCGATTGTATCTGACACTCCGGTCTCGTGCAATACCTTCTCATTGAACCACTTTATGAACGTCTTCTTTTGCTCATTCGCTATCTGCATGTCACTCTTCCTTGGATTCATATTCTTCAAACTCTTTCTGTGTTCATCAATGTATGGTTGAACTTCTTAGTATTATTCATGATGTACGGGTGTGCTTGCAACACCTCTTCACGAGCTTATTCTTCGGTTTGATTCCTCGAGTTCCCTCGCTTATCCCTCGTCATCTTTGAGATTGTATCGTCGGCCACGATAGATAATCTTTGCGAACTCCATAGCCTCTTCAACTACATATCTCTCAACTATTGAGGCTTAGGCCGATAAGGGTTTTAGAATACCCTTTTAAGATCTTCATGTATCGCTCGAAAGGGTACATCCACCTTAGGTAAAGCTGGACCGCACAGTCTTACCTCCCTTACCAAGTGCACTATCAAGTGCACCATGATATCAAAAAAGGCGGGAGGAAATGCATCTCTAGTTGGGACAAAATAATATAACCCTCATTCTCCAATTCATCCAACTTTTCAATGTCAATGACTTTGTTGCGAGATAGCATTGAAGAAAATACTCAATCTTGTTATAGTGGATCGAACTTCATCTTTCATAATGCCTCTTATAGCTATTGGTAGTAGTTGTTGCATCAACACATGATAATCATGGGACTTCATTCCCACTAACTTCAAATCGTTCATTGAGACACACTTTCTCAAATTAGAAGAATATCCTTGTGGCACCTTAATGTCATATAGACATCCACACAAACTTTTCTTCTCAGCTTTTGATAGTGTATGAGTTCTTTGGCTCCATGTATGCCCTCTTACCATCTTCCATTACTCGTGGATGTAACCTTTCTCTTATTCCCATGTCAACCGGATCTAGTCTCGCACTAATTCCATCCTTAGTCTTCCTGGTATGTGCAAAAGTGTGCGACAAGGCTATCACAAACGTTTTCTCCACATGCATCACATCAAGGCGTGTCTCACATCAAGACTACGCCAATATGGAAGATCAAAGAAAATTGATCTCTTCTTCCATATATTCTTCTCACTCGCCTTCCTTTCTTTGCTTACCCAATATGACGTTGATATGTTTCACCCGACTATAAACGTCCTCTCAGGTTAACGCCTTTGGAGCCGTATTCGCTCCGGTAAGCCGTTAAAACGCTTTCTTAACTTACGATATGGGTGGAACCGATGAAGAAACCTCCTGTGGCCGAGGTAGACCGTTTTTTTCTGTGCTTTAGTTGATGGAAGTTTGTGTACGCTTCACATATTGGACATGCTTTATGCCCCTTCACTTTGTACCACGACAAATTTCCGTATGCGGGAAAGTCGTTTATCGTGGTAAAAATCATTGCACGCAACTTGAAGTGCTCCTTCTTATATGCATCAAACACATCTACGCCTTCCTCCCACAACTTCTTCAAATCCTCAACCAAAGGCGCCAAGTACACATCGATATTGTTCCCGGGTGTTTTGGTCCAGAAATCGTCATAGAAAGCATCACATACTTGCGTTTCATACATAGCCAGGGAGGTAAGTTGTATATTACAAGGAGAACCGGCCATGCACTATGGGTCTTGCTAAGAGTTCGATACGGATTGAAGCCATCTGTACAAAGCCCAGTAGAAGGTTTCTTGGCTCATTTGCCAAATTGAGGGAACATTTCGTCTATTTTCTTCCATTGCGGAGAGTCGGTAGGGTCGAAGATATTTTCCATCGGATATTCTCTCATCGAATGCCATCTCAACTTCTTCGCCGTTGCTTCACTAGTAAACAGACGCTTAAGCCGTGGAATTATTGGAAGATACCACAATGCCTTCAAAGGTTGCCTTTTTGTTGTCTGCTCTCCGAAACACTAACTTTCTTCACTTTGTATCGTGAAGTTTTACACTTCGGACAATTGCGAGGCCTTCGTACTCGTTTACGTACAATATGCGAGTCATTAGGGCAGCTGTATATCTTTTTATACTCCATACCCATCGTAGACAAGATTTCCTTGGCCTCATACATACGATTTGGAAGTACATTATCAGCTGTCAACATATCACACAACAATTCAAGCGGCGACGTGAAGCGCTATCGGTCCACCCACAAGTTGCCTTTAAGTTGACCAAATGTAAGGTCGCGATCAACCGTGTATACTTAGTACACCCGGGGAACAAAGGTGTCTCTGCATCACTCCGCACGCTTTCATATTCACCCGATTGTGCAAAAGATTACGCCTCAACATCATTAATCATTTTCTCCATTCCATCATCATCATCTACCTCAACTTCATTTGCATGGGGCCTTGGTACTTACTTCCTCACCATGCCATATCCACGTTGTGTATCGAAGGTGTATTCCATCACAAAGTAGGTGGTCCCTTATATCGGCAATAACCCTTCGACTCCCATTTAAACAATTAACACATGGACAATAATACATCCCATTTTTGTGGCCACATTCCTTCTAGCAAATTCAATAAACTCTTCCACCCCATTCTCATATTCTTCACTAGTTCTCAATGCATTCATCCAACTATGACCCATTTTATTACAACCTAACATTTCCAACAACGGTCAAGTTCATGTCAATTTCAAGAACGACATGTTTTCTTTTAAGTAAATTTCGTGACATTTCCCCTTAAAAGTAAGACATCCCAAAATTTCAATAACAACCAATTTCAGCTTAATAACCTAAACTTACTAACTAAACCAATTTCAGCTAAACAATTTATCAATTATGTAAGATAAAGAAACCATAGAGCCATAGAGTCAATGTTTACTTAAAGTAAACGTGCTTTTTACAACAGATTAAAGCTAGAAGTGTTTTGCATTGAATTAATTGCTATCAAAGTATTACCTTTAAGGACATTGGGGCCTTAATCATAAAGCGAGACTCCAAGAGATTACGATGAATATAGAAGTTCGATAGGGAAGAGTAACACAAAGCACATCTAACGAGAGAATCAATGAATGACCGAGAGGCATAAGAACAACCAAAACTAAACCACTATCTAATCACAAAATACTCCTATAATCCTTCAAAATCAACTACTACAACCAATCGGTGTGACATGACCAATTTAATGAAGCTTTAGACAATTTAGTTGGCCACCAAATTTACTTGAATAAAAATCTACAAATAAGAGCGGTTCCAAATTGTATTCTTTTTAATTAGCAAGAAGTACATTACCAATTAAATGGGGTTTGGAATCAAAGAACAAGAAGAACGAACAAGCTTAATTGGTTTCGCGGGTTTTGATCGGGAAGGAGGTGGAGTGAGCGAGTGAGAGCGGGAATCCTAATCAGAAGCAAAAATCCAATCCATAAGCAAGAAGCATTAACGATTAAAATGGGTTATTAGGAATCAAAGAACTTAAGAGTAACATCCGAACAAGCTTACTTGGGTTTGGTGGGTCTCTTCGATCGGCGAAAGAGGCGGAGTGAGCGAGAGAGTGCGTGATCGATCGGTGACGACGGCGGAGACGAAGGAGCGACGGCGGAGACGTACGGCAAGGAAGCGACGAAGGCGGAGCGAGTGAGTCGAGAGGATTTCGCGGCCTCTGTCGGAGTATGAGTGTGTGAGGGAAAATGAAGAGGCGCGAGTTTATTAACCTAAAAAATTGACTATAGGCGACTGAATCATCTTTCGGTCGCCTATATTCCAATTTTGGCGACTGAATGAGAATCGGGTCGCCTATATTTTATAAATTGATTCTAATTCAGGTCGCCATTTTTAAAATATAGGCGACCTGAATCAGAATCAGGTCGCCATTTATAAAATATAGGCGACCTGATTCTCATTCAGGTCGCCAATATTATTAAATTTTCTAATTAATATTAAAAGAAAATCCTTGGCGCCAAACAAAAAATTCAGGGAGCGAAGAATTGACACATTAAAGACGTCCTGAAATATATGTAGGTCGCCATAAATGAATTTTATTGAAAAAAATTAAATATTATGGCGCCAAACAAATATTTCTCATATTTTTATGGCGTGAAACAATTTTAGACGTCTGAAAAAAAATCGGGACGCCAAAAATCAATTTAAGGAGTCTGATTTCTTATTCGGGACGAAGGCTCAACTTCCTTAAATATAATTACAAGAATGCCACCGCCTTCACTTTGGACGTCCTATTTCTAAATAAGGACGTTTTTAGGAAGTAATATCCAATTTTTGTAGTAGTTGCACTTTGACTCAGTCCTTTACGAACATGAATCATAAATTCATAATCTGGTACACCGAATCTGAAACGTGCGTGTTGGTTTTGTAACGCACAGCATATATATATATATATGAATCAATATAGGTTTTAGCTTTAATTTTGGCATTATTGTATCATTTAAGGAATCTATTACGTACGCTTGCTTCAGAAGCTAGTTAACGCGTTGGTTGCTTAATTCATAAATTAATTAATTGGATCCTTCTTCTATTTGTGTGGGTTTTGGTACAATAAAAGGATACAATCAATATATGTGGCCGGAGATTATTAAGTGGAGGACTTAATTAATATACACTCAAAATCATAATTTGTTGCTTTTCATTACTTAAAAGGCGTTCCTTCTTCACAATTTCTTAATCAAGCATAGTATCGTAGGAGACGTGTTATTTTTCACATTGCAACCCCATTCTTGAATGCCACAAATGGATAAATGTCCAACTAGTGAGAAACTCTCAGCTATCAATTCCAATTCTAATTAGTTAAAGAAGACTTATAAACGAGTTAGAATGGTATAAGTCATCATATCTCATATTAATTTTGCATTAGAATCAACGAAATAATATTGATCATTAATTGCTACACCTGAAACTTCATCCATAAGTAAATAAAAACCAATACTCACTAGTACAAAAAGAGCTTTAAGACCGCCTCATTTAAATCTGGGATTATAGAGAATCCGGTCTAAAAAGTATTACCGATGCGATTTCCAGTAAATATAAAGAACTTTTTGGACCCGATTATAAAGGATCCGGTCTTAAAAGTATGACCGGTGGCAATTTCGTAAATATATAGAACACTTTTAAGACCAATTGTTTCAAATAACCGGTCTTAAAAGTGTAAAATATGACCGGTGGCAATTTAAGTAAATAAAACACTTTTAAGACCAAATTTGTTTCAAGCATAGGTCAGTCGGTCTTAAAAGTATACTTTAAGACCTGGTTGTTTGAAACTGACCGGTCTTAAAAGTGTAAATATATATATATATATATATATATATATATATATATATATATATATATATATATATATATATATATATATATATATATATATATATATATGAATGCAGTGGCAATTTCGTAAATATATAGAACACTTTTAAGGCTGGTTGGTTAAAACAACCGGTCTTAAAAATAAGACCGATTATTACAAAAAAACCGGTCTTAAAAGTGTGGGAAAAAAAACTAAATTCGCTAAACCTATTAAGTCCATGAGTCCTTTGTCTTCTTGGTGATATAACATTTGCTTAGCTATAGATTCACGAGTGTCCCAAGAGCCTCACGGTCAAATCCTTAGCAAGAATGTCATCATCTTCCTCTAACCTACTTGCAATCTTTGTAAGTCATCCCAAGAACCACACAATCAAATTCTTAGCAACGTTGGCGATGAGATGCTTCGATGGTTTTGTGATGGCGTCTACTCCAATCCTCGCAACGGCGAAAGCATATTACTTTGAGGATTACGGGCGACGGCAGCTCCTTCCTCTTCGATCTATGGCTCCTTCCACGCCGCCGCCATGCATCCGATTTGAAATCAAACCCAAATCTCTTCTTGCTTAAGTCTGTTTATTCCTACCTTGGCCGCACTGCTCGGATCCGGACTTCGATTTTGGTTGCTTGAAGCTTTGCTAGCACCGACAAGAGGATCTTTGCTCATATTTAGTTGCTTTAAGCTTGTGATTTTTTGTAGATACGGACTTCAAATTCGATTTCCATGGTGAATGATTTCTCTTTCTTGTTATTTTTTCTTATTTCTGGACTTTGTAATCATCTTTTTGTTTTTCTTGTTGTTGTTGCTTCCAATCTTCTCTTGGTTCTTCGTCGTTGATGACGAAGGGACATTCAAAATATTGCTAGATCTGGTGATTTGGGACCAGTTGTTTCATTTGGGGTTTTAATTTTCGAAACACTTTTAAGGCGGGATATTTCAAAAGTTCGGTCTAGAAAGCGATTTTTTAGACCGGTCATTCATACGAAGTGTTTTTTGTCCGGTCTTAAAAAGCTTTTTTCCACCCGTGACTATACACTCCGTCCTTGACTAATTTACAATGATTAAAAAAATAATTTAAATTAGTTATTTATAAACTAATTTCTTGCAAAAATTTATAAAGTCATTGGGAATCAAGTGAAAATAGATAGAAAAACCCAAAACAAACATTCAACGAGGTTACTGTGAAAGACCTCTTAGTTAACAATTTACCTAAAACAAGAACATGGCATTAAAGCATTCATTCTAAACATAACAATAAAGCTTCTTAAGCATCATCTTTATTAAATATAAGTATGTGAAAATATTTGAACACTGAAATCATGAAAATGAAGAAGATGATGTGGACTCGTGTATAATATACATCAAAATTTTCCCAAGTCCTTTTTAACGAATGACTTGTATCACTGTCAAGTAGCTAGTGAGAAAAAAATCATACTGGAGTGGGAATCACTCTCCACTATATTATTAGTGGTTCAATTCCTCGCTAACATGATGTCTATTTGTGATTAGTGCTGATCCTAATTAGGTGGCTATATATAATAAGCCTTTCAAGTTTCAACATGGATTGATTATATTGCAATTAATTACAATAATTCAAGTTTTGAAACCACACGAAGCAGCCTTGTTGGTCTCACTTACAGTACGATACCATACACTTTGTGACATGTTTCTCATCATCATTACCATATTCATGTATGTTCCACTCTACCTGAACTCTGCATTATTATTTCATAATCTTAATCTTAATATCCATTACCTTTTCGACCACGCATTCATCATTTTTGACTCTTTCTGCAACGGGTTGATATTGCCTACGTATAACCCACCCTCATGCTTTAACCAATCACTCTTTGTGGCTCTTGCTTCTCCTTCCAAATAATCTTTTATTTCATCTATTTTAACTCTATCTAGCCTAACTA